>VWZT01014169.1:187149-208650 GCA_013397055.1 Pachycephala philippinensis | reverse complement strand
AAAAATTTTGTGAAGAAGAGAGTTGTTGCTTTTCAGGCTGGAATTTGTTTATCCTTAGAAGAAATACCCCATGCGTGGCCCCTGATGGCAGCTGTGGGAAGACTGCAAAATCCGTGAGAGAAATATATTTCACGACAGCAGATTTCCGGGCGGGTCGGTTTGCTAGTGGCAGTTTGGAAAACCATGCTTGAGCAGAAGGAACCTCTTTTTCTTCAAATATGGAAGAGCCTTTTAAGAACTTCAATTCTGACCTAAATCACGTTTATTACCCTTTGTGCGAGTTGGGAGATAAAGGGGGAAGTGCTGCAGGGAAACGGGGAGGGGTTTGCTTTATTTTCTTATTATTCCTTATTACCTTTAATTCTGTTAGTAATAAACTTCTTTATATTCTTTAAAGTTTTAAGCCTGCTTTGCACTTCTTCTAATTCTTATCTCACAGAAAATAAAAAACACGAACTAAACCACTACAGCTATGTGTTGTACAACACACGCTAGTACATACAGCATTTATCTCTGCTTTTGTCTCACACCTGCTGTCCCCTCAGAGTTTTGAATGGCTGGCAATGGGACTAAAGGTGTTTGCTCACTGCTCAAAGGGTGTTTGTTTCTCCACATCTCACCTTGGCTAGTGGGATAATCCTTGCAAAATCCCTTACACACCATTAACGTGACAAAGCATGATTTTGCTGTAACTTTATGACTTCATGCTCATTGTTTTGCAGTAACACCGAGGAGCCCTGGTCAATCATCTGCTAAGAAAACCAAGCAAATAGTCCCCATACCACCCCTGATGTTTTAGATGTATAACAGCATGGTCACTGCAGGGACAGCTTGCAGGTGTTGAATGCAATAAATATATTACCAAAGGCAACTAAGGAAGTTGAGAATCAAAACTGTCGTGTACTTGCAGCCCTGTGCTTCAGTATTTTTAATCTTTTCCCTTCTCATGGGAGATGTCACTTTCTGATTTTCGGTCAAGTACATGAATAATTTTGCATGTTCTAAATAATAATAATTTGTACCAGTTGGTACATTGAATGAAATACCTCCACATTTATTTATGAAACTTCCTGTGGGATCAAAAGAACATGATGTCCTGACCAGAGGTGCACCTGGTGCAGTATTTGGACGCTGAGGATGGCCAGTGGTGAACAGTAAAGGAGAGTGTGCAGCAGCATCCCACTGTCCCTTTCTCCTTCTAGACAGTGGGAAGGCCTGGAGGGAGAAAGGATAAGCAGCTGTGCAAAGGTTTAAGAGGCTGGATGCCCTGTTGTGAAGGAAGTAGAGTGGTTCTTGTCTGTTGGTGAAACAAGAGGAGAGTGTGGGACTGGGGAATGGGGTCAAAGATGGAATAAAACACTTTGTAGTGAATAAAATCTAATAGGTGTCATCGCTGCTTATGGCATGGGGTTGGAACTAGATGATCTTTAAGGTCCCTTCCAACTCAAGGCTCTCTATAATTCTGTGAAGACCAGATGTGCAGATAAACTGTGAAGGACCTTGAGTATGGGGATGAGCTGATCCAAGAGCATGAAGTGCAAGAGACAGTACGATGACTCCATTGACTGTTCTGGTAATCTTTGTGACCAAATTTTGACTGAGTTTCCAGTGAGAAAGAGGAAAGACTAGTCATGTAAAGAGAAAATGATGCTGCAGTATCTAGACCACAGAAGGAGTTTCCCTGCTGGTCCCAGGGCAAGAACATGATGAGCATGACCCATAAGAGTAAGGACAATGAGGAAATGATACTGAAAGCAAAAATATTAGATTTTCTTGTGTCATACCTGGCAGAGGCATGTTTGCTGTATCACAGAGAGGGTTGGCAGCTCCCCACTAAGACAGCTGATCAAAAGTTCCCAAAACATCAGCCAGTCTCTCACAGAGAGGAGACTGATCTCCAAAGTGGTGTCTTCTGCAATAATGTTAATATGTGCTGTGAATTTCAAAGGCTGAGTGTTCTGATTCCTGGGCAAAATCTCAAGGATTTAGTATATGCTCGTTAAAGATAGATATACATATATATACAATGGGAAAAAAAAAAAGTTTGGTTTTTCCACCCAGCTGGGCCCAACTGCTTCCATACAATAACATCTGATATGTGTTCTTCCCTTATTTTGCTCAGCTTTCTGCAAATGTGTTTGCTGTCTGCTCCCTGTGTTATTTGGACAGATTTTTTTTTCTTTCTTTTATAGAAAGCATTTGGGTGCTGATATTTTCTGCCCTCTCTCTGAAAATGAGTTTATTGGTCTTGCCAAAGCACAAAATGTCTGCTCAGGTTACTGATGTAAAAGTTTATTGCTTAAGTACAACATGCTCCAAATTTACGCTTCAGAAAATTAGTTATATTAGAAATAAATTCTCCATTTTGATGCTTGGCTTGAGATACTGGGGTGTGATTTCCAGATGATGATGATGATGTTAGCCCTCCATACTGCAGGATGTTTGAAGACAAGGAACTATGTCTTTGGCTGTTTTCCATTAAGAGATGCTGTATGTTCTCCCAAACCACATATCCTAGAAAAAGATTAAGGGAAGAAATTTTGTTGCCCTTTTATTCAGTAGTAAGAAAAAACCCCAAAGTTTACTTTGGGAGAGTCTCCAGTGTTTTACATCATATCCAGACCCATCTATCACGTCTCTCAACCACTTAGGGTTTTGGTGCAGGTAAACATATTTTTGAAGTGTCCTCTTGAATTAGTCTTGCCAGGTCATGGCCTGTGGTTCTCTCAGTCTGCTGGTGTCTGGGTATTCTTTGCAAAATGTTTCAGACAATCATCTGCTTTACCTCCTGGAAGAAGCTCTGTTGCCATTAGTACATTTACAGAGCTCTGGCTTGTTATTTACAAAAAAGAATCTAACCTTTCCTTCCAAAAGCAGTTACCATACTCAAGTACTTGTTCCCCTTGCTGCTCAGATAAATCTCCCTCTGATGCTAGGGAACAGCAATAAAATATTCCCCAGTGCTCTGTTCTCAATTGTAGCCAGCCAAACTTCTTCATCCGTTTTATTGGCCTCTGTGTACAGAAGGACTGCATTAGTAAGAAGGGATTTTATAACCCTTTCTCCTCAAACATATCGCCACTGTTTCTTTTGCATTAGAGATTTTATAGGCAGTTTTTTTAACATGTATTTTATTTTATGTTAGTGCAGTTATGGCCCGAACTGTGTTACAATTCTCAAGATGATATGGAAGGAATTTGAGACTTGTAAAATGATCCGAGGAGAAGTATGGGATGATTAATTTGAGAATAATTTTAACAATCAGTAAAGTTTTTAAAAGAAGGGGTCTTAGTGGTAAATTTAATTGGTATTGTTGTGGAAGGAGTTGCCATTTGAGGTAATAATTTCATAAGATGCTCTTCCTCTTAGACTATAAACAGCAAAGTGATGCAGTGGCAAGGCCGCATTAGGAGGTAACAATAAACTCTGTAATGATAAAGTGCATTCTTAGGCAGACAAAAAAAAATAGAGGATTCTAGATATGTCTCTCTCTTTTTTGTAACTCGAATGTGATGAATTGTGTCCTGGTTATTCTGATACTGGAAACAAAATCTGAATAGCACTGCTCGCATTGGCATTCTTCTGTGGCTTCAAGCTGAGCAGAATGTGCTTTGATAAAGATCCCATATCAATGCCTCTAATGATTCTGGATATATTTTCTGATCAGGTCCTCAAAGCTCTAGGAGATGGTCACATTTCTGGTTTCTTATGAAGCAAAATCCTTCTAGACACATCTGAATGTTTTCTTAGAAGAAATGAGCCCCAGACTGGAATAAGGTTTATGGTAATGCATGCATTTTAGATACTTGTCTAGATCTGGGAGCATAACTAACGCCAGGGGTTTCATATTTTTGTTTAAATCTGTCTTCACAAACTGAAGAGTTTTGAAAGAAGGTGTATTTCACCACAGTGAGGATGTGAAATGAGTAGTAGTACTTCTCTGCTTGTTCTCAGACGGGCATAACAGCAGAGAGCTACCCAAAGTTCCGGAGAAGGAAGGTTTGCCATCTTAGACAAACCTTTAATGCTGAGAAGCTTTTGTTGTTAACATTTTAGTGTGGTCTCATTTTTCTGCTGATTTCCTGGATGCAAATTGCTTATGGATGTTTTAGCCCGCTTACGGGGTTTTACAGACTTTACAGCTTCGTGAGCCTGGGTGAAATCTCAGCCTCTGAGACAAGCCAGAGCAATTTTAGGAGAGCCCCATGACATTGTCTGTGTCCTAGGGACATTAAAGGACAGTATGGGATGTGGCCTCCCCGGAAGGAGCACAGTGGTGAGCAGGAGTGAGACCTCCACGAGTGCCAAGTCCACCAGAGTTTCATCAGCTTGTTTCTCACCCTTGTGTGGGTCATTGCAAGTATATCTCAGCTGGTGCCCATCCATGCCTGTATGCTTGGCAGAGAAATGGGTTTGTAAATGCACTTTTCACTCGCTGTTCAATGATTAGGTCCCTCCCAAGCCTCTTGCAAACAGTATCAAATTCTTAGAAACGTCTTTCTTTTGGAATATTTATTAGCGTACAACAGCTACAGACTTACACCAATGGTTACAAATAGCAGCAGCAGTAGATAACTATTACTAATGTGCAATCTTACTGTTTTCAAAGCACCAGAGTAATTAGCTATTTTCATCCTTGTTTGATTGCAGTAATATTCAAATGTAAGCACCACTTGATGCACTTCTCAAGAAGTAAGGGCTGTACCACCGTTGTGTAGTCTAATTCCAAATCTACATGATGATACTGTTCCCATGCTAGCGTAATTTATTTAAAATAATATGGGCTAGAGAAGGAGTTTGGTTAATTTCACCTCTCAAACGAACGTGTGTCAGGAAATACAAGTGAGTGGAAAAAGTCTTTCTGGACAGGCAGCATGCTGTGGTGTATTATGTTTCACTGACATGAGAGGAATGTGGCAGGGAGGTCTACAGTTCCCTGCTGTAGGCACTAACACTCCGGCTGAAAAGCAGCTTGGGATGTGCCTTTTGCTTCATTAAGCAAAAGGCTCTCTGCCTGTGGCAAGAAGTGCTGTAACACACAGTGGAAGTATTATAGTGTGTGTGGTTAGACAGGGTTGCCAATCTCAAGTATCTAAAATCACAAGTCAGATATTCCAACATAAAATCTGTCTAGAAATTAGAGATTTAATTTTTAAAACTCTTTGTTTCCTTTTTGCCTCTTAAGCTTCATTTATTTTTAAATGAAAGCTGGAATCTTCACTGAAAGTTGAGATCCTCATCTGACTTCAGGGCTTTAAGAAAAACAGAAAATTACAAAAAACTTGCAAAAGGGTTATAAAGGTTGTTAACAATGAGTCAGGCATCTATTGTAGAAGCTGTGTGATTGTATAAGCTTTGTCATTGTAAATAGGATCTAAAAGGCAGGGATGCAAAATGCAGGCTAAGCTCCTGGCACTTGCAACGTAGTTGAGGTTTGCTTACCTTTAACAAATAACAGTAACTGTGCTGGCTTGTGTTATTGAGCAGCCAGCCAAAAAAAAAAACCCAATAAAACAAACCAGCACAGTCTGGCAAGGCTGTGTTGTGTGGGGGAGCCACGGTGAGGCAGTTTGTAGACTTTGCAGCCAGAGTTACCTACAGCTGATCCATGTCCGGTGTAACTTCTGCAGCCTCCCAGAGTTTCATCCTCTGTGTGCTGGGGTCAGCAGTAGGACTCCTGTTTACAGGAGCCAGCAGGTAATGCTGAGGGATGCATTAATTTCCTTATGTTGCTTACAGCTTCCAAAGAAATGTCAGTGCTTCCCTGAAAGGGAAGGTGTAAGGATGGTGATGTCCAAGTTGTTCTCCTCTCTCTGCCAAAGCTGTAGCTTTAGGGTTTTGAACTGCTGCACTGGTAGCAAGCAAGGAAGGCGGAGTGCTCCTGTTTCTAGGCACTATCAGAGTGCTGGAAAAACAATGCCAGAGCATAGGCGTGGGTGTTGTTAGGATCTTTCCTTTGTTCCTTGTTCCTGCCGACCTGCACTTCAGTTCCAAAGAAGACAAACTACAAAGCCCACACTTTGCAAAGATCCAAGAATCTGAATAATTGTATAGGATTAGTAATGTAAAACTCGAATTTGCTGGTTTGGAGAGTGGGTGCTGCTGTACCTCCATCAGACATTAGGTAGGTGAGCTGCAAATCTGGTCCTGTTCTGTCTGCCTGTCTTGAACCCAGCTGAGATTTTTTTCTGCTGTGCAACCCTGGAAGAAACAACAATTCTTGAAATAACATTTCAGCACTATTAAACACTGCTCATTTGATGGTCTGACATTTGGTGTTGGCAGCTCTGCCTGCCTCTTCAGCATGCATCTGGCTGTCACCGTTCAGCCAGTCCTCTTCTTCTGCACAGCTAGGTCAGATGGAAAACACCTTGGCTCTCAAGAGTGCTCCAAGTGGCCGTTCAACATGGCTAAGCCTCAGGAATTCCGTCTTGCAAAAATAAACTTGCTGCTAAGCATAATTTTCATGGTTTTTAAGAATCCTATTAAATATAGAGGAATGATAAATAACCCAGTGGTCTGAAACCACATTATTCTGGCTCAGGGAGGTGTTAGCACTAAAGATGATGCTTTAGGTGTTGGAGGTGTATGAGATGCTCTGATGTGCTCTAGGATCTAGCAGTTCACCTAAAGGTTCAATGTCATTGAAGCCCACTGAAGTCTGTTGGTTGTATCATTCAGCTTGTAAATACTTCCTCCACCCCCAGTGGAAACATTTATAATCAGAAGCAATGCCTTGAAATGTTTACTAATGTCATATTGAAAGGGCAAAAAAAAGATAGAGATGTAAAGATGTTGTGTGCATTAATTATTTATCTTGCAATCAAGAAAGTATAAAAATAATCCAGAGTGAAAACTGGGAAGAACTGTGAAGGAAAACACTGACTCTTTCAGTTGAAATAATGCAGACCCCATTCAAGCTTTCTCCACAGAACATGAGGTCTAATCCCAGTACAAGTAAACACATGTGGGGGTTTTTTCTATAAAAGATTTAAAAATCATGCTGCTCTTGAGAGGTGACTAATTGTGCTCACTTAGCTTCAAGTGAATAATTAAACTGTGAGGAGTTATTATTTTCCTGGCTCCTCTGTCATGTTTCTTACTTATTAAGTCTTAGATATTCAACTTCTAGACTTTTTAGCATCAATCAGGATCTGCTTCTATTGTCTGAAAAATAAAATATGTAAAGGAAAAACTGCCACAGATTTAAATACATTGTATTGTTACAGTATAAATACCATAACTGTAATTAAACCACTTGAAAATATGAACCATCAAATTTTTCTCTCAGGGACTCAGCCACCTATGAGGGTTTTTTGCCTTTGAAAATCTCCCTAGTGTGCTTTGCTTCTCCTGATTGTTCTTGGAAGAAAATTAACTTTTAGTCCTTTAAAATATATTGGCTTTATTTACTGCTAAATATACACACGGTAAGTGCCGTGGGATCAAAACAAAAAGAAGTTGCTTTTCCTGCACTTGTAGTTTTGATGTGATTTGGCAGAAGTCAGTAATACAACTCTTAGTGTATTTGGGGTCATGGTGCATTAAGGTAGATCCCTTTGGCCTGGATCAAGAACCTGCAAGGTATCTTCAAATCAGAGGAAGGAGTAAATTTAAAGAGACTAGAAAAGGATGTGAGAAGCCACTTGAGAAGGCAGGTAGCCTGGTCCAGAGTCCTGGATTTGTTTTCTCCTCATCCAATGCCCATGTTGCTACTTCCAGACATTAGACTAGTGCCCTCTTAAAAATATCTTGTGAGATTCTGTCACTTAATGAGTGTTTGGGCAGATTTTTTCCTGTTAGGAACATTTTCCTGATGATGGAGCTGCTCCACCAGTTGCCTGTGGCTTTGTCCTCAACTTGCTATGTTTGTGGGGAGAGTAGGATGATGCCAGGTTGAGGAAGTGAAAGGGGACAGGGAGGGAAATTCTCAGGTGGTGGGAGGAAGTTCATGAAGGACCTGAATGAAAAGCCCTGGGAGGATTAAGAGAAGAAAGTGTTACCCATCCAGGATCCTTTTCATCATGTTTTTCACTATGAATGGCTTGAATTTTTTGATATTTTTGAAGTGTTTTAAACAGATATTGAATAAGAGCAAATTTTGGAATCTAATCACAACCTCATGTAGAGAGACCTCTGGGTTCCACCCGCAGAACTAAAAGTTAGTAATACGTTAACAGAAAGACATGACCTTTTCCTGTCTTTTCTATCCTCACAGATGAACAGGAGCCAGCAGTCAGCAGTGATTCTGATATTTCATTGATTATGGCAATGGAGGTTGGACTGTCTGATGTGGAGCTTTCCACTGACCAAGACTGCGAAGAGGTGAAATCTTGAAAAAGAAACAGAGATCCAACACCAAACTACAGGGGAGGGTCACAGGTAGGGACCGAGTCAGCTTTCTAGGATTTGGACCAGTCATGCACATGCCTCCAGAGCACTGTCACTCCTGCACACTCCATACTGAGATGGTCATGAAAAGCAATAGCAACAGTTGTGTCTGCCTGGATGCAGTTTCATCATCTACACACCTTCGTTTGGTTCACATGGGAGATGCACGCTTCCAGTTTACCCACATGCTTGAGAGCAGTCATGGAACTCTCCAGGGGCTCATAAACATGCAACTGAAATGACAGCTTGAGTGTTTTCTACAGTTGTTCAATCAAATGTTTGTTGAGGTTTTTTGAAAAGGCATATGTTTATTTTATTTGTTTGTTTGTTTATAGTTTGTTATGGATGGACACTCTGTTTTTATTGACTGACCCCAGCTTTTTCAAGAGTTCAATCCAGAATTCCCGTTCACTGGTCTCTTCATGATCTGACCAGGATTTATCATTGCCTTGTTGTTTCTGCATGAAGTAAATGTGGCTGGCTTCAGAAGGATGATGCACCAGCACCCTGCATTAATGTAAAGCCTGCTTTCATTAAGTGGAAGGCTTGGAAATGGTATATTCTGAAGGCCTTTACTTGTAAGAGAGCTCTTAATTCGCAGAAATCTGGGTTAAAACTGCATTAGTTTGTCTTTTACTTAAAGCTCTGTTCTAGACAAGTATTGTACAGTGTGAAGGAGAGAAAGAAAAGCTTAAAGCGTCACTCGGTCCATGTAGTCCTGTCCTGTATTTTATGCTATTAGCAGGTGTCAGTACGTTAGTGGCCTTCCTTCAAGTGACAATTCAGTAGCTGGAAAAAAAGATCTAGTATAAGATCGGGTCTTTTCTTAATTTTACATACCAAAACCAGATCAGTGGGCTAAAGGAGCACCTGAGAGTTTTCCAGAGATTGCTTATTAACAGTTCTGCTTTAAGTGGGTGACATTATTCTTACAAAGGGTCTGGAGATGCTGCTATCAGTGTCAGAAATTGCTCATGGAGCAAGAGGCAGCCATTTGAAATGGTTAATTCCTGGTTTGCTTTGGGTCTTTTCCCTTAGTGTGTTTCATTTCTTATATTTTGACAGCAGTTTCTGTCTGCTTGTTATCTAACACAAGAGTTCAGCTGGTTTGTTGCCCTCCAGAGTCCCTGTCAACGTTGTCGGAAGCATAACGGAATATTTGCAATTTGTATACAGATACATACACTGAAATGTATTGGGGAGGGAATTTGAAAATAAAAGAACTAACATAAATCAAAACACCTAAATAATAATGACCTGACATAATAACTTAGTTCATCCTGAGCTCTGCTTTCCAGGTGAGAGCTCATTGTTAATTGTTCAGTGCATGATTTGGTTTTTCAGTCAAAATACTGAACTGTGAAGAAGCTTACTGTTACACAAGAGTACATGGTTTCTGTTGAGAGTCAGATGATTTGAGTCACATTACTGCCTCCTGAGTCAGTCCACAGAATCAACAATTCATCTTACATTGAAATTTCATGCAGAGGTCAAACATTTTGACTTCGCAGTGTCATGGCAGCATCTCAAAATGCAACTGTTGGGGCTCTTGCTGCATTTAATCTCCTTGTGGATTTACTTGTTAAATGTGAAAACCAGCTTCCAGCCAAAATTTGTGTTTGTCAGATTTTATTCAGGAACAAATGTGTTTAGAACTATCCCTAAAATTTTGGCTGACTTGCTTCTTTAGTACAGAAAGAAGGAAAATATAGTCTCCGTGCTCTTTTGTCCATTTAGAACTAATTAAACATTTAGTTTAATTTTGTTTTGTGTTCTTAGTCCCTAAATTGCAGAGTAATCTTGAGGTAAAGGTTTTGAACTGAAAGAGGGCAGATTTCGATTACATATTAGAAATAAATTATTACTGTGAGGGTGATGAGGCACTGAAAGAGGTTGCCCAGAGAAGCTGTGGATGCCCCATTCCTGAAAGTGTTCAAGGCCAGGTTGGATGGAGCTCTGAGCAGCCTGGTCTAGGGAAAGATGTCCCTGACCATGGCAGAGGGTTTGGAACAAGATGATCTTTAAGGTCCCTTCCAACCCAAGCCATTCTGTGATTCTATGAAAATGACCCATAAATGTGCTGTTACATCTTTAGAAGCCATTGGAATGAAAATCTTTTTTCAATTAGAGAGATAGAGGCAGCTGGAAATCTTGGTTAAAAAAGAAAGTTACAGGCTGTTCCAGAGGTTACACTAGGTCAGTCTTGACAATATTTGTGGTTCTGTAATCTTGTTTTCCTTATTCTTTTATGTCTTCTCTATTCCTTGCTGCTATGGGAAAGGCCTGACACATCAATGCTGAAACTCCACTTAAGCTCTGTAAATAACGCTGAAATGGGATTTAAGTGGTGCTCACACAAATTTTGACCCAGGAATGAAATTCATTTCAGATGACTGCAGGGGAAGGAGTGAAGCTGGTTATATACAGTCAGGGCTCCTTATAGAAAGTCCACACACTGGTACAATTTCTTCTCCAGCACCGGAGCCTGGGTGCTACATATCACAGGAACATCATGAACACGATGTCTGAGTTGTCAGTGATACTTTCACATATGCCCACTGTAGCTCAGCACACAGGCAGAGAACTCCTGGCCAAACTGCTTGGGTTTCCGAGGAGCTGTCACAAAGTCTTTGTTTTATTTCATGAACTGAATTAAATTGATCTCAATGGATAGATTGACCAATTAGCTGTTGCCGTAGCAAAGCCACCCACGGCACAAGCAGAACAAGCAAAGTCTGTGGAAAAGCAAGGCAGGAGGAGAAACTCCCAGCTGATAATGAGCTGGGTCCTTTGCCCAGCAAAATCATTAAAGGGAGCTGTGCTCAAAAAGGCATCACAGATTTGATAATTGAGACCCTGCACGTATTTCTGAGAGTTAATAAAGAACTTTGTAGAGGTCTCGCGGTGTGCATACGCTTTTCCTAAATATCCCATATTAGATCTGGTCCCTTAGGGTCCACAGGTGGCCACTGGCAGAGGCAGGGTGTCAGGCTGGGTGAGTGATTTTGACATACCACCAATTAGTGATACGCCTTTTAGGAGAGGCATCCTAGCAAATCTGGGTCAGGAGTCTTTCTGCTTTTGTTTTCCCAGTTCTACCTGCAGGTTCACTCAGGGAAGATGTTGTTCCATCCCTGTCCTCAAGTGTTCTGCAGCTCTGAGCACTGTTAAGTGATGATGAGGGCAAAGCCAGGTTACACATCACCGAAGCCTGAACTTAGGAAAGCACTTAAGTAAATGTTTTATTCCGTCCTTCTTCAAAAAAACACTTATGACTAATTTTGGACTTGTACCAAAATTGCGTTATTTTCAACAGGTCTTCTATGAGCATAATTAAGCCCCTGTGTCAAAAGGAAATGTTTTCCTAAAGCTTGACTGACAATATTCTTTGCGTATATAACCTGTGAACTGCCTTGGGAATTTGAGGTGCTTTATAAACATTAAGACCCCCGATGTGTGTTTGTAATATGTATGAAAGCCTTAATTCTGCAGATCTGCATGCCCATGCACACCTTGGTACTGCTGCCTGCTAAGCCTGGGCATTAAGTACGTGGGGTTGAGCTGCTGGGGACACAGTACTGGCTGTTCAGAAGGGAGAGCAGCCTTTAGCATGCAGCCAGGAAAGAACAAAATCCTCTAGAGCCCTCTGACAAGCCAGTGCTCATGGATACAATTCTGCAGGCTGGCACCATGACTGGGCGGGGGGCACCTCCTGCACAGGGGCAGTGGCCAGGGGATCGTGTGGCTCCCAGGAAAAGGCACTCTTGTCATTAAGCTGATCCTGTGCCTCTCCCAGCAATTCCTGTCTTGTCGTCTGAAGCGCTTTTCTTTTCCATGATCAAGTGGTAGGTGGGAGAAGCATTTGCCTTAGTGAGGCTCATCATCACTCGGACTGGGTTGCAGGATAAAACTTGGTCAGACAGAAACTGCGCTCAGAGTATACTTGGATTTTCTTGGGTTTCACTAAGCTGCCTTCCCAAAGGTCTGTTCAATAGGTAGGATGCACAGAAAGTTATGCAGGCAGAATTTTGCACTCACAGACAACCTGATGTGCGCATGCAGATGTGCAAGGCACCAGGCCTACATCCCCCCCACAGCTCACCTGTTCTGGTGGGGATACAGATCTGGCACTTACTGAGGGTTTGGGCTTTTTTATTTTCTGACTGCTGTAGAGCCTTAAAACCAGGATCAGGACTATCATAGCACTGCAGTTCATTCTTTAAGCACTCTATAGAATTACATTGACATGTATGCATATAAAAGTGCATTGATGTGAGTATGGAAACTGTACTGTAGTGAAATCAGAAGCAGTTGTCATTTTTAGGCCTTGTATTTGAGGGAGGTTGTGGCACTAAAGAAAAAGGCTTTATAGAGGCAGTTTAGAAAAATAAATTACTGAAATCACATATGATAAGTGATCCCTTGGATCTCACTAATGACCCCTGGATCAAATCCCAAGGAAGTCATTGCAAGAAGGGCATTGACAGTGGGGTGCATCCATTTCACATGACTAAAATGGCAGAGAAATCCAGCTTGTTCCTTCCCAGCCCGTCTCACAAGTGTTTGCCCAAGCGTAAGCCTTTGTTGCAGGGGAAGGAGATCATTGGATCAAACTTGCACAGTGTTGATTCCTCTCCTGCGTTTTGTGCTGCCAGTATCTCTTGGAGTAGGTTGGAGAAGGGAAATGAGCTGCCCTTCAGCTCCAGGGCTTGGTGAAAAGCAGGCCATGGGCTTTCAGCAGGTTCAGGACAGCCAAGCTTCTTCATGGGATTGGAAGTTTGTTGATGAACACTGAGCCCATATGGACTCATTTGTTTTGTAGATGCAAAATGTGTGAGTGTATTTGGGGCAGGCAGCATGACGGCAGTGAATCGGCTTGGGTAGCGCAAGCAGGAACCACAATGCAGTGTATTTTAGGGCTGAGGGAAAACGAGGCTGGAGGTGCTGCTTTCACAGGCTTCTTAAATAGGGGTAATTGATCCAAAATAAGCACTTCTTTCATTTTACCAAGCTGTTACCTGAACTAATTGATAGTTTCAGAGAATGAGGAATGCCAGATGGACTGTTCGGGGAGGGTTTGTTTGTGAAGCAGATGGCAGCTGCGGGTTGAGACTGAGAGTGAAGGCAAGGATGAGGGCTGCCCCTCTGCTGTGCTGCTTATCCCACTGGGCTGGACACCCACTTTATCTGTCCATTTCTTTTTCAAGGGAACACCCTTCTAAGCAGGAGCTGTATTTCAAAGGGAGAAATAAAGAAACGAAATATGTGGATTTTGAATGAAAAGCCAACGGATGATTTTTCCATCTGAATATAATCTTGGCTCTCTCGAGTATTTTAATTGTGAATTGGTGGAAGTTACTTCGTTCTGTAGTGAATGGAAAAAGAAATGAGAGGAAAAAAAATGAGAAATTGTGCTTTCCCTTTCTTCTTTATGTCTCGATTCTTTGGTTCTGTGTAGCATTAAACATAATAGCCGGATCAAGATGCTTGTTTGCTCTGAATGTATACAGTTATTTCGGATGTCAAATACCTAAATGTTTTGTATATGTATGTAATGCCATCCTCAATTCTTGTTTCATGTTAGGAACCTGAAATGACTGTACCATTTTATAATTAGATATGTAAAGAGGGGACAGTGGGTGGGAGGGTCTGTTATTTTTATATCAAGATGTTCCTTGTATTTAGTGAACATTTAAAACCGTTTTGTACTTGTCAAAATATACATTCCATCCATTTCCAGAAGAGAATTATTTCTATTTAGAGTAGTTTATAAGCAAACAAAAAAAAAAAATGTGGCATCCCACTTGTATGCAGTTCCTGAACAGAGCAGCGGTATCCTGGTTTTCAGTGATGGCTACAAAGCTTTTTCCAGCCGTGTCTCTTCTCACATGCAGCAGAGCCATACCAGCAAATGCCAGTGTTATAAAGGGAATAAAAATCCCAAACTACATAAATACCACATGGATCAGTGCACAGCTTAACGAAATAACTTCCAGTTCAGAGACAATGGTCTGTCCCAGTGAAATTCTCCAAGGTAATCAGTCCTACTCTGGACAGCAGGAGCAGATTTACTGGGAAGCTTCAGCCCTCTGTCCCTGCCTGGCAGAGCCACCAGCCTCAGCAAGCTGGGGGGATGCAGGGTTGTTACACTCCTGCACTGTGGCTCTGGCTATGCTGCAGCTTTGGTTTGGGAAACACCTACCAGAAGGCCATGGCAAAATCACACTGTGGCCTTTGCATGGGCCATCCTTTTTCTTGTAGTTTGCTTTTTCATTCCCTCCCTTTCCCTGCTGTGACATGCTGCCAAAACTGTGCAGTAGCAGTTTGTGAAGATTTTTTTTGCCTTTTTTCCCTTCTGTACAGTCTTGCAAATAAACTTTTAACTCTTTGCTGACATTTTATAACATATACATCTTCCTCTCCAATGCACTTTATCTCTCTTGAAAAATGTGGGAGTCGGAGAACTACCATCTTAAAGGGATTTGCCTGAAATCATGAGACACATACTTTTTATTATTTTGTGTCCTTTTTGCTTTGTTAGATACTGTAAATGCTAAAGAGCATAGACAGTGACTCAGCTGGGGGAAATACCGAAATGTTGAGGCTAATACTTGGAAGCATTATTCAGTAGTACAACATGGCTATTTTTGTTATATAGAGGATTATAATGTAAATATGTGAGACTGTGTTATTACGTACTAGTAAAATATTGCAACTCTCAAAGATGGTGAATTCCAAGGAATTTTATTGCGAGTTTTTTAATAAAACAAATCTGTTTATTGTGTTGTATGTACTTTCTAACAGCCTGTGTAAACCTGGAATTTCCTGATGTGTGAAACTTGTGGGTTGTTTCTTCCTGAACTCAGCCACTGCAAACTTTGGCATTCATAGGAGGCAGAAGGAACAGTGGGAAGGGACCCAAGGGACAGCCTGGCCTTCATGACACCTCTCCAGCTCGTTACTGCTCTGGTCCCCTCTGCCCTTCAGTTGCTTCTAATCAGAAAGCAGCAGCTGTGTGAGAGGTAAACGCTTCTGCTACCTCAAGGGAGAGCTGCAGCCTCAGCCCAGACACTGGGCATGATGTGTTAAAACAGCTTTAAAAGATGACTGCTCTGCCATGCATCCAGCTGCTCTCCCCATGCCTTGTCAGACATCACTGCATCCTTGGGAGCAGGGGGAGGGGGAGAGCCTGGGGTTGTTGTGTCATCCAGCATAGGTGTGCTGCTTGCAAGAGGTTTGAGGCACAGTAAAAATCCTGCCTAAATGTAATTTAAGAGACTTACAGAAAAGTTTTCCCGTAGATGCAAAAGACAGCAGAGAGAAATCACTGAAGGAGCCAACTCCTGGCTCAAGCTACAGCCCTGCCACGGGTCCCAGCCTGCCCCCATCCTGGCCCACCTTTTTTGCTTTCTGGCTGGTGCCGCCAGCACACACCTCTCTCTTTCCAGCCACAGCGCCGCGTTCCAGGTGACAACATGCCAGATCGGCTGGAGCCCTAACTTGGATTCCACCCAGGAGCCAGGAAGGCAGCAGCTGTGGGCCAGTTCACGCTCAGCTCCCCAGACCCTTGCTCCTACGCACCCACCCCCACCCCGTTCATCTTTGCTCTGCCCACGACAGAGGGGCAGCAGCTGGCTCAGAGCCGGAAAACCGCGTGCGATTTAACGTGGCTTTATCAGCAACGCTGGGAATTACTTGTCTCCTCCCAACTCCTGTCAGCCAGACAGCAGCACAACCTGAAGCTCCCATCCCACTAGCCCTGCTCCAAGGGCAGAAGCCCTCCACACCAAAACAAACCCTGGGTTGCCTTTGGAAAGACGATTTATGTGTTGCTAGCCAAGAAATCCGGTCTCGCTCTTCCCCGCGCATCTCCCTGCCTGCCAGCTGCTTTGTTCCCTGCCTGCCTTTCCAGGCTGGCTCGGGGGGGAGCGGGGCCGGTTTTCCTTGGCAGGCAGCTGTAGGCAGCTGCCGTGCGAGCTGCACACACAACACAGCTGGCGGGAGGCAGGGGCGGCGCGGGAGGAGCGCAGCAGAAGCAGCGCCACGGGGAGCTGCCGGCAACGCCACCAGGGCTATAAATAACGAAGGGCGTCAGGCAATTCATTCCAGGATGCAAGCACATACTTGGGGCTCGTCTTACATCACTCCCTGCTCTATATGGAATTAATTTCTGGTCAAAATATGGGAATAAAGCTGTGCTGCTCTGTGCTCTGTTGTTTTGTGGGGGTTTTTTCCAGAAGGAATAAGGCAAATTGTACTCGCTCCTCTGATTCAAGGAGATGACACTCAGACGCATCACAGTCAATGGAGAGGATTTGGGATTCAAAGGGCGTTTATCCAGGTTTGCACTGCAGAGCAGTATGTACAACGCTGCGTCCCGTGGTGTCCAAACCATGCTAAGAAAGAAAATGCACTTTTAGGGTGTCCAAAAAGTGCATTCACCTGTGCTGGGTCTCGGGAAGCTGCTCTAGAAACAACCACTGAGAAGGCAATTCTCTAACACAGGGAGATCAGATTTGGGGGCATCCCTGAGGGAATAGGACTTCATGGCCCAAAAGAAATCTAATGAGCTAGTGCATTTATCAAAATTCAGCTGTAGGAAATCAGTGCTTAACAGGTGAGGCTATAATTTTGAAAAATGCTCATTCCTCAGCTTTGATCTCTGTGCAAAAAAGTTGCTGGCAAGTCCTGGCAGCAGTGGAAGTGGGCAAAGTGTCACCACCCTCATGTGCCTGGGGCACTCCCTGCTGCAGGCTGCTGCATGGCTCCTCTGGACATCCTCCTGGACATCTGCCTCTGCAGCTTGGCTTTACGGTCCACCCTCTCACCTGAGAGCAAAGACAAGCTTGCACAGGGAGGCCAGCAGCAACTCCTGGTGGCTGAAGTCCAGGCAGATGTCCCTCCTCCTGCTCCAGCTAGGAAGCATGTCCCTTCTGGCAGAGGGACAGAGCAGCCATCTGGGAGCGGTAATGCCTTAGATGTGCTGGCAGAGCCCCAGTGCTCATCTGTGAGAGCCCAGAGCTCAGATGAAGTTGTTCCTCTGTCCCTGCTTGGGGCAGCCGTGCTGGCTCCAACCAGCAGCCCACTTAGTGTGACTCAACCAGGGCTGGGAGCAGACACCTGTAAAGGAGTAACACCAGGACAAGTCACCTCCCTTCATGCCGCACCTGGTTTTAAAAAGGTCTACTATATTATGGAATCATAAAATTCTTGAGGTTCAAAAATACCTCTAAGATTATCAAGTTCAAGTGCTAAAACAGGTGTCAGTGCTGCCTAGCTGCAGGGGCTGAGCTCACTGAGTCTTACTTTGTGAGATGCTGTTCCATGCCTCAGCATGTGTTCAGTCTTGGGCTCCTCACTACAGGAAAGACATAAAGGTGCTGGAATGTGACCAGAGAAGGGCAACAAAGCTGGGGAAGGGTCCAGAACACAAGTCCTATGAGAAGCTGGGGAGCTAAGGGAGCTGGGGGGTTTTATCCTGGAGAAAAGGAGGCCCAGGGAAGACCTTATCACACTCTACAGCTCTCTGAAAGGAGGGTGTAGCCAGGTGGGATTCAGTCTTTTCTCCCAGGCAACAAGAGACAGGCCAGAGGAAATGGCCTCAAGTTGCAGCAGGGGAGGTTTAGATTGGATGTTAGGAGAAATTTCTTTGCTGAAGGGGAGGTCAGGAATTGGAATAGGCTGCCCAGGGAAGTGGTGGAATTATCATCCCTGTCAGGGTTCAAAAAGATATAGATGTGGCACTCAGGGACACGGTTTAGCAGTGGGCTTGGCGGTACTGTGTTAGTGGTTGGACTTAATGCTCTTAGAGGTCTTTTCCAGCCTTAACAATTCCATAGCTCTATGATTCTATGTCCTCGCTGCCTTTCTCCGGACTTCACTGCCCTTTCCTTAACTGCATGGCAGGGAGTCCCAGGCAGAACACAATGTCAGGAAAGGAGGATGGAGACAAGCCCCGTGGCAGTAACACAGCCAAGGTATTGCCCAGCACCACACCAGGAAACACTCCCCGCTCCCATGGGTTTTGGATGTTACTTGCATTCCCCAGCCCGGAGCACCAGCAGTGCCCTCCACCTGGGCATCCCGGGGCTCCTCCAGAGGTGCCCAGGGGTGCCAAGCTTCAGCTCCTGGAGGCAAAGGAATAACGGTTGGAGGAGATGGAAGGGAGGCAGGGCCGCAGCTTCAAGGACTTAAGAAGGTGGTTCCAAAAAGGAGCGGTAAAGGGTGTTTGTCGCTCCGTGGGGACAGCGGGCAGAGGCAGCTGCCTGCATGCCACGTCCGGCATCCTGCATCCTGCATCCCGCGCCGTATCTCTCCAGTAGGAGGCTCTCCCGCCTCGCGAATCCATCGCCCAGCCTCGGGCGGGCTACCCGCGCCACGGTGTCTCTGGCACCCACCTGGGCCTGGCTTTATTCATTGAGCCAAATCAGTAACTATTTACCGTGTTAAACAAGTGAAAAGTCCCACTATGGGGAGGTTCTCTGCTCTCCCTGGAACGTTCCCCCTTGCGCACAGCCCGGGGAACTCCCTCCGTGTCCCTCATATTGGTGGAAAAGGCTCCTCTGAGCGTCTCAGCAGGGGTGAGGAAGCACAGGAAGCCACCAAACCATCCCCTCCAGGTTTGGGGCGTGAGTTGCTACATATTCTGGAGCAGCACCGCACCTGCGGGACGGGGATCGAGGGCTGCAGGTCACTTAATTAAAAGGCTGCAATTAGCCCTTGTCAGCCACTCCATGAGATTCCCCAGATCACCCAGGGTGTATTTGAAAGGAAGCCCAGGAAAGCTGTGTGTCTTGCCCAGTAGCCAGCAGATTTGGTGGAGGGGAGCAGAACTGCTACCCCGGGTTAGCCAGGGAAAACGAAGCAAAACCCAGCCAGGATACCTGGTGACAGTGGCTTCAGCAGGAGGTGAGCAGCAGGACAGGGACGAAAGTGGGACTGGAGAGCAACACTGCAGCCCCCACCACAACCCGATCCCAGAGGGGAGGGAAGTGGCACATTTCAGCTACACTTTGACTAAAAGATGCTTTTTAGTAAACTGGTTAAACTTCTGTTTGTGCATGCACTTAAACCATTTAAAAGCTGGTTATTTTTGCATGGCTTGGGCTATGGATCAGACTGTGCAGGAACAGGTCCAGACATGAATTGCCAGAGTCACCCTGCATTGAGAACTGCACTCAGATGGGAGGCGGAATTTTGAGGCAGGTAAAATCCCAAATTAGGGTATGATGGCCATTGTAGCATACTGGATCTCACGTCCTATTTCAGCCCAACCATGAGAGGCCTCCATCTGTACACGGACACCTTTACTGGACACAATTCCACCAGATCTAATTCAGTGCCATTCATCAGCTCAGCCATTACCCCCACCTCTCCAGGCTGTTTCATGTCCCTGAGGTACAACACAGGCTGGCAGTACAGCTTCAGGGTGTGAATTACTTCATCCCCCCAGCCCTGAGGTGCATTCATTCACCAGCAGAGAGGTGCTTGGCACCAGCTCCCTCCTCCCAGCAGCACTGCCTGGGAGCAGGGGACGTTGTTCACACCCAGGGAAGCAGGAGATGAGTTTTGTTTTCAGCCTGGCTTGAGTGTGAGAGTCAGAAAACACCAAAGAGCAGGTGAGGAGAATTGCACAGAGGTGTGTTGGCTACAGTGCTGCTTTGATGAGGGTGGTGGCTTAAAATTAATTGTCCTAAAGGACAACAGAGCAGGGGATTTTCCTACGGAAAACTGACCCCAACTGACTTTCAGCTGTGAAACTGCTTTTAAAAGGATCATTGGTGCCAAGGAAAAGAAAAAACCAAACCACTTCGCTCTTTGCTTATGCTTAGCAAAGTCTTAAATAGAAGCAGCTGCCCAAATTCCCCAGATGCATGTTGGCAATGACCAGCTGGGGCCGTTCCTGCTGCGCCAGGTGTGTGGGAGGGAGATGCTCTGCCAGCTGGAAGGCCTTTTGCAGTACCTCTGAGGGCTGGTGGTATAGACCCACTGAGCCTGTAAAAGGGGAGTACTGCTTGCTTGTTTACCTTTTGCTTGCTGTCCCTAGGCTTTGTTCACCTTCTTTTTGACAGAAGAAAAAGACTCAGAGCAATGCTGGAGCATTGTTCTGCAGGGTGTTAAGGACTTGCCTGTGCTTCGACTGGTAGGAAAATGTATTTTTTCCCTGCAGCTGGTTGTCCCTTGCTGGAGTAGTCTGCCCAGCTGTCCTTCTTTCAGGTAGGATAGAGTCAATTTTCTTCTAAGTACCTGGTCAATGCTGTGTTCTGGGTTTAGTATGAGAATAACATTGATAACACACTGATGTGTTGGCTGTTGCTCAGTAGTGCTTACCTAAATAAAGGACTTTGCAGTGTCCCATGCTCTGCCAGTGAGGAGGTGCACAGAAAGCTTGGAGGGAGTATGGCCAGGATAGCAAACCCAAACTGGTCAAAAGGAGGTTCCTTACTGTAGAACATCATCCCAGGATAGAAAGTGTAAGGAGTTACCCAGAAACAGGCCGATTGTCGGTGATTGAAGTACGGACCCAGACCAGCGGGGAATCTGAATCAACTTTATTCAAAGACACACTGGTTTTATAGACTTACACAACCTATCACACATTGCCGTGTCAGCAGCACACCTTCTGAATGTCCTTCTATTGGGTCACCCGCCTGTCAGCTTCCGGCAGGCTCCTCCGCCAGGGTCCGACAGAGACAAGCCTCTCTGTGCCGCCACGTGCTCCTTTGTGCTGCCACATGCTTCTTTGTGTTGCCACGTGCTTCTTTGTCCTGTCATGGAACTCTGCAGGCCCATCCCACAGCCCGCAGTTCCATTCCATCCCATCTCTTCCCCCAGGGAACAAATGGTCAATTGTGACATGGCAGTGCCTCATGAAACCCAGGTGCCAATGGGACGTTTCCAAGGCTGGTGACAGCAAGTGTCCATTGTGGCACAGCTGGGCCTAATGGAACACAGGAGATCACTGTTACGCAATGGAATCCCCTGGAAGCAAGTGGCAACTCTTTTACAACGCAGCCTCCTGGAAACCAGGAGAGCACAGTGACACAATGGAATCTTGGGGAACAAAGTTTCAATTTGAAACAAGGCAGGGCCTCATGGAACACAGGTGCC
>VWZT01014169.1:171468-187101 GCA_013397055.1 Pachycephala philippinensis | reverse complement strand
TTTTCAGCCTCTAAGTCCTCCGTGGCTTACCTAGAACTCTGGAGGTAATTAATTGCTGGCCAGCTTTCCTGCTTCTTTCAGCAGCACTTCAGTTCCACGGAGCTCACCATCCGACACTCAGGTAGGTGTTTTATTTCCCTCACAAGGCACCATTTGTCGGTGATTGAAACACAGACCCAAACCGGCCGGGAATCTGAATCAACTTTATTCAAAGACACACTGGATTTATACACTTACCCGACCTATCACACATTGCCGTGTCAGCAGCACACCTTCTGAGTGTCCTTCTATTGGGTCACTCAGCTGTCAGCCCCCGGCAGCTCCTCCCCACAGGGTCCGGCAGAGACAAGCCTCTGTGCCGCCACCTGCTCCTTTGTGCTGCCACGGGCTTCTTGTGTCTTCTCATGGCTTTCTGCAGGCACATCCCACAGTCCGCAGCCCAACTCCATCCCATCTCCTCCACAGCCGATCACTCTTTGGGAATCAGATGAGTAACGGTCAGTAGGTCGTGAGCAATTGTATCATGCATCACCTGTTTTTCTTAATTTTTTTTTAATGTATTGTCATATTATTTTAATTAGTTTCAGTTATTAAACTGTTCTTATCTCAACCCAGAAAGGTTTGCGGGAAGGGGGTGTTACATTTACATTTTTTTTACTTTTTTGTTTTTTTCCTGATTCTGCTCCCCCACCCACTGGAAATGAGGGGGAGTGAGCAAGCAGTTGTGTGATACTTAATTAACAGCTGGGGTTAAACCAGGCCACCAGCTCATGATCTAAAACGCTCCCTGAGTGCACCTGTGCATTGCTACCCAGGATCCTTCACTTTCCTGGGATTTGTTTTGCATTCCTTATTATTTAACAAAAGGCCATACTTCTTTTACCCAAAATATCTTGGGGTGGGGCATTCTCTGGAGTTTGGCTCCTTGACAGGGTGAGAGGGGAGAATTACTCTGAGCTGGGGTCCTGTTTAGTATGGGCTTAGTTTGGGCAGATCACTGATGGTGTCCAGTGTACCAGCCATGGGCATGGAAACAGGGATGGCTGGGGGGTGATGGTTATTCCCTGAGTGCTGTACATGTGTTTTGTTGACCACCAAACTCCATCAGTGGCGAAGCAGCTTCACTCTGACCATGAGAATTTCTCTCTCTCCTCTGTTAAAGATGATAATCGTGTGCAGCAGTGAGATCATGTCCCTTGAGATGAAACCTCACCAGCAAAGACGCAAGGCAAATCAATGGTACTGAATCTCACTCCACAGGCATTAGAGATATTAATCAGAGCAATTCAGAAACGCATTTGACCCTCTCAGGGATGTGAAGTCTGCCTCCACACAAGTGACACATTAAATACAAACTGCATGCAAAGCATAAATATGATTTTGACTTTCTAGCAGAAGAATTGTCAGCTCGTTTTGGTTTGCCCTTGGTTGTAATGCCAGAAACTTTCCCAAATACGGCTATTCTTGCTGGTGTTAGGAAACATTATCTGTCTTGTTTATCCTCTAACTTGGATGGAAACAGGGATGGCTTCTGCCTTTTTGTTTGTAGTGCTTGCTGATAGCCAGAGAGTCAAAAGCTTTTCCTTTTTTTTTTTTTATTTTTACTTTTAATACTTTACTGTAAATGTTGTCACCCCTGTTGCTCCTTTCTCACTACATTTGTTACCCCCTTTTAAAGGACTGTCCCTCTGACACTGAACAGGGGGTACAGAAGCTGCAGGTATTGAGCTGCAGGACCTGATCGAGAGCTTGTATTAGTGTTTAAAGCTCAAACAGAGTCCATGCTTCCATTTTTACTGTTCAGAAGGAGGTGACACTGCTGACCTCTTAAAAAAAAAAAAAAAAAAAAGGAAGAAGGAAGAACAACCTTTTGAAAGCAACATGTTAAAATACTTTCTTTTTTATGATTATTTCAGGGGGTAAGCTGGCTGAAGGGAGGATTCAGTGTTGAGCACGGTGGGTGGGTGTGTTAAGGAAGAGGTGTTTGAGGGGGGTTTTTGGGCTTTTTTTATGAAAACCGTTGGAACTGGGAATTGATTGTCCTGGACCACAGGTATGAGGTGTGAGAGCACAAGCTAAGCAGGGCTTTGTGGGAGGTGCTGTTTGGGACTTTCTTGCTGGAGGGATGCTGGTGGCCAAAGAAGACCAGCAGCTCAGGCTGGGGCAGCATCTCAGGAGGAGAGACCCCCCCAGGACAGGTTATTTCAAGATCGGTGAAGGATGAGGAGCAGGAGCCAGATCTGTGAGCTGCCTGCAGACCTGCTGGGTACCTTTGTTTCCCACATTTGTAAGACATAACAATAGATGGTGTCCTCTACATTTCCAATATTTTCTATGAGTTTTCAGCCTCCAGCCTCTTGGTCAGTCCCAGTTTGCTGTTCCAACCCCACAAGCATTATTCCTGACTCCCACTCAGAGAGGTTGCAATAAGGTCATCTGTTCCTTGGGTAATGTTTGTATTTCCTTTATTGCTCACTTCTGCAGAAGCCTTGATGCTCAGGAGTATTTCCCCTCCTTCCCTGCCTTTTCTCTGTTACTGCTGTAATTCCTTGTGTTTGCCTGACTTTGGCTTGTCATGTGGCAAATCATCACATGAAAACCGCTGCAAACAAGATGTGCTTTAAAGAATTGCCCCTTAAAAATAGTTACAATGGAGCAGGATATTTGGAAAAACCCGATATATATATGTGTGTCGTGGTTTGACACCGGTTAAAAAACCAGGTACCCATGAAAACCATTCACTCACTCTCCTCTGCTATAGCTGAGCAGAGGAGGGGGAAAAAAAAACCAAGGGCTCATGAGTTGAGGTAAGGATTGGGAGAAAACATTCTAAGGGCAAAACAGGCTCAAATTTAATGGTATAAAGTAAATTTATTATTAACAGAGTCAGAGGAGGATAATGAGAATTAAAATAAGCCTTTAAAACACCTTTTCTCTCCCACTCCCTCCCTCTTTCCCACCGACAATGCAGGGAGACAGGCCATGGACAGGGAGGGGGGTTGGGTTTTGGTCTGTTCATTACCCAAGATCTTTTTCAGTTCGCTCAGGGAGAGGAGTCTTTTTTTTTTCTGCTATGCCATGAGTCCCTCCCATGGGCAAAACCGTTTTCCCTCAACTGCTGTGACATGGGTCACTGGTCTACGGGGGGTCGTCTTTTCAGGATAGGCTGCTCTAGTTTGGAAGCAAGGGCTCTCTATCTCTGGAAACCAGGCCTGTCTCGCTTGCTCTTTGAGTCTCCCACTGGATTACAGCATTTTCTGGCCTCCACTCGCTCCAGCATGGGCACCTTTTCCACGGGCTGCGAGTGGATTTCTGCATCCCCCCTGGACTTGATAGATTACAGGAGGACAGTTTGTTTCACCATAGTCTTCATCATGGCTTGCAGAAGAATTTTGACTCCAACATTTGGAGCACCTCCTCCCACTCTTTCTTTTCACTAACCTTAGTGCCGTCATGTTGTCCTTCTCCACATGTTCTAACTTCCTCCTCTTTCTCCGACTAGAAGAAAAATTGCTGCTTGTAGGTATCATTGTCAACAAGTTTCACTAATTCAAAGATTCTTGCAGCATCTCACAGTGCCAAGAAATTGATCTCATCTAGGTTCCGTGTCGGGGAATCGTTTGCCATGTTTCTGCTGCCAGCCACATGGATCCGCTGTGGCGGCCGCTACAGCGCCATTCAACGCCTCTCTTCATGAGGGGCGCCAGGAGGGAGAAGCCTCTGTCACCACCCCTGCCCTTGTGCCCACACCACGGCTGGCTAAAGGCAGCCGGGCAGGCAAAGCTCACCACAGTGGCCACCTGCAGTTCTGGGATGCCCCCAGCAGTGGCAGCTCGCCACCCCTGGGAAAAAAATTCCCTGCTCACTGTTTTGATTTCCTTCTTAAATATGTCATCACAGAGGCATTACCAACTTCTCTAATTGGGCCAGCAGCACGTCCATCTTCAGAGCCATCAGAGATTGGCTCTGCCAGACATGGTGGAAGTTTGCAGCAGCTTCTCACAGAAGCCACTTTTGTGGCCCTTCCCTGCTACTAAAAACCAGGCCGTGCCAAATCAGCACGGAAAGATACCTGATACAATGCAGTTCAGCTTGCAAAACAGAAGCAAGGAGGAGGAAAGAAGAGGCAGGCCATGCATGTGGCAGTGAGATGCTGTCATTGCAGGAGAACTGACTGGGAAGGGAGAAGAGGCTGCTGAGTTATGTCAGGAGCAGTGGCTTGGATAGGGGAAGGTGCAGGAAGCCCAGGCAATGATGGCTCAGCCTGCAGATCTCTTGTGCTCATCTCAACAAGCTTGGCTTTGTTTAAGCAGGGAACTCCAGAGTGATTCTGGGCACACATGTTCATGGAATAGGTGTGGAAAAAACCTGGGAAAGGAGCTTAGAAAAGGTACTTGAATGGCTGTAGCTTTATGTTGCCAATGCTAGCAATCCCAGGAAATTGCCCCGCTTGTTCCTTGTGCTGCAGAGGAGTGGTGCCAGTGGGCCCCGAGTTGGTGCTGCTGAAGCTGGAAGGGAAGTGCCAACTGCTCCATGCAGGTCCTGAGGCCACGATGTGGAAAGATTCATCTTCCTCCTGCTGTCCCAGCACAAGAGAAAATTCCCCCCACTAGTCAGGCCTCCTGCTGCTGATGCACACATCTGGGAAACCAGATAAATATGAGCATCATCTAAACCAAGCCAACAAGGAGTGTCAGGCACTGTACAGGCCTCCCACTGCCTTTTCCCGTCCCTTTTTTTTTTTTTTTTTGCAGGGAGCAGTCTCTTGAAAGCATTTTAATTAGTCCATGAAGGATAAGGGCAGGAGTCCTCTCTGCAGTGTCCCTCTGAGGTACCCTGGCCATGAGCTGGCAGCACATTGCTGGTCAAAGGCAGCCTGGCTGCTTTGCTGTATTTTACAGTGCATTTTTTCTTCTCTCCTTTTAGTGCAAGTTCTCAGCTGTTCATATTCTGATCACACAGGAGGAGCTATTTTCTGCAGCAACAACTTGCTGTGCTGGCTGTGCTCAGGCAACTCTGGCTTGGTATTTGATTATCACAAAAAAGGTAGAGAAAAAGATGGTTCTCTAGGATGTATATGAATGAGTTTGAAGTGTGGTGGAGTTCTTTGATTGGGAATTTTTTTTGCAACACATCTTGGGGAGCTGCCACGGGCAGAGGAGCCACGTCTGCCATCAGAGCTAGCTCCTGGGGTGGAGCTGGAAATCACACTGGGGTTCATGTTAGCTGGTGTTCTGTATCTGCTTTGAGCACTTCTAGTCAGTCCTCAGAAAACCAATATCTCCTATGAGAAGCACCTAGAGAGTCATAAATACTGTAGGATATTAAGCACTTTCTACCCCCATTAAAGATGGATATGAAAATGGGTGTTAGTTTGTTTTGTAGAGAAAGCTTAAGGGATGTGTAAAATGCCATTGCAGAAAACAGTCATGTAGTTATTTACTTCGGAGATAAAGCCATGGAAGATGTGAGACCTAAAAGCAATGAAAGGAAATAACATAATGCAATATCCTATTGATCTGTGGGATTTGCTACTGCTTAAGATGATGGCGCCACAAGTAATGTTTGTAGTTGTGCTAACTAGACTTAAGATAATTATGGTATGGAAACAAACCATTACAAAAACTCCTTAGGGCTTTAAGCTTTCTGCTTCTCACTTGTTGGCCGAGGGGGTCCAGAGGTTTCTGCCATTCCTGTATATTACTGCAGTGCCCAGTTACATGTGCTATGAGTGTTTTGTGTCTCGCTTGGAGCCACTGGTAACGTTTCCCTGGGCAGGCTGAGCGCCAGGCCCTTGGCTGACAGAAATTGATGTAGTGCTGCTGACTCTGGAAACGGCCTCCCCCTGCCACATGCTCAGCCAGCTCCCTCCCACCCCAGCGCCAGTAGGGAGCTCACACATGAAATAAAATCAGCATATGTCCAGGTAAGAGGGAAAGAAATGAAGGAAAACCCTGCTTCTGCTAGGGGAATAAACAGCCTGGCATCCCAAAGCAAGTCAGGGAACAAGGTGCTGAGACTTTGCTAGCACAAGGTAGCAGGGAAGGTGTGGTGTGATCAGTGGCACCATGACAATAAGTTAATGATTCATTTTCATTATGGTGCGTTACAGAGCTGTAGTGGAAAGCATTTTTCTTAATTCTAAGCCCTAGTTAATACATGGCTGTAATCACTAGCCCAGCAAACCCAGGTGACACACAGAATCAGTGTGAGAGCTGGGGGACAGGTGATAGTAAGGAGACAGCTCGACCTTTCCGTAAGCACCATTGCTGTGTGCAGTCGAACGGCTTAGTGCGGTGGATTCTGCTAAAATAGCTTTTATTTCTTCCTTTTTCACGGTAAAGAGAGGGTCAGGTTCTTCAGAAGTTGCGGGGAGTGGGCTCCTGGCCTCACTACCCTTACAGACCTTCCAGGGTACCCACATCCAGGCTGGGTACTGAGATGTCTTGCTGCCTGTTTGAAGTAATAGGTAACAATTCAGATGATTCCTTTTCAGGATGCAGCAAACTTTCCATTACACTTCAGGCCAAATATATTTTCTGCTATGAGAAAGAAAAAAAAATTAAAAATAAAATCCAGTGACTGGAGAAACTGGGGTATTTTTTCATGGGAAGGTTTGACTACTTTAACTGGCATTAAAGCTGATTCATGAGGACTCAGGTTGCATCATCCTTCATAAGAGAAACGTGGCTCACAGGAATAGCTTCTTCTCCAGCGATGTGCTGCTTCAACAGGCAGGTCTTGGAGACGACACAGGGATTTAAAAACAAGCCCCTAAAGTTACCCCATCAGCTCTCTGTGAAGTGATGCATAACAGTTATTAATGAGAACAAGGCAGTCCACAAAAGACTGATGCCTTTCCTCCTGGATCCCCCATTTTCTTCCCCCAACCCCAATATCCATCTGTACCCTTGGATCTTACCAAACAGTCATTAATCAGGTCTGTGGGTCTTCTCTTCACAGTAACAACTGGTCAGGAGACCAGCTGGGAGCTGAGACTTGTGCCATGGACTTTTACACAGGCAGGGGAACGGGCTCCAGTTAAATACTCATAGGACTGGCTGTGGAAAAAAGCCTTAAAATTTGTCTTCTGGGTTTTCAGCTGCACATCTAGGAGCAGGCACTCATAAGGCTCTGTGTTTTTATCTATGAGCCCAAAAATGTGTTATGGAAATATTCCTGTCAGAGCCAGGTAAGACAATTTTCCTTTCAGTTCCTAATATCCCCTTATTATGTTGCCATAATACCTTGTTTTCCGTGTTTACTTGCTTTTCTAAAGAGAGCCCCAAAGGCAGGTGAACAAAATCCTGTGCCCGTTTTGACTCCCTTCCCCTCTCGTGTGATGCTTCAGCACAGCTTTGAATGGGGCTCTGGTATCAGCCCACAGGGATTTCTGCCGGCTCCATAGCGCAGTGTCTGAGTCATACTCTAAAAATAACCAGGAAAATGTCAGCCCAGCCAAAGTCATTGGCTGATTAACAAGGAAGTTTCGTGATTCTACCTACCTCCTGATATGCTCCTGATCTTAACTATGGAGCTGGGCTTTTTAAAAATAAAAAAATATATAATAAATTATGGTTCTGAGTTTAAAAAAAACCCCAAACTGTTAGAGGTAATGCAGAAACAGCTTTCTTTATCCTCCCCAGGAAAGTATATGATTAGCAAAGGGCTAGAGGGACTGTCTGGCTGGAAATGCAGTGTGTCCCTTCTAGCAAAAAGAATGAGAAATTAAAAACTGGACAGGAGTAAAGATGAAGCAAATCTTTTGTCCTTGAGGGCAATATGGTACTGTGACTGTGGTCTGTGTGGAAGTAGGAATGGTCTGGGGACAGCCATAAGCCAGGCTCTGGGACATGGTGGAGGATCAGCCACGGTGCCTGTGCCCAGCTGTGGGAGCTCATCAGGTAGAGAAGTGTGGAAAGCCCCTTGCCAGGAGGAGTTGCACTTGCCCAAAAGGGCAGATCTGCTTTACCAGGACTGATGCAGTTAAAAATCTCCCTCCAGCACCGGTGTGCAGTGTCATCCAATGCCTGTGGATGAGCAGCTGGTCTCTGAGCTGTGGTTAGGCAGGGGAGCTGGGCCAGAGGTGCTGATGGAAGCAGGGGAGAACACCCCAGTGCCAGAAACATCTGTCTGCTGCAAGTGCTGAGGGTGTACCTGAAAGAGCATCTGGCAACAGCTCCATCAAGAGCCTCAGAAAATAAATAAAATGAAACTAATTTCTCTAAAAGCCAATGTGGTGCCAGAGCAGGTGCTGAACCACTGCAGCAGCACCCTGTGGTGGCTACATGTCCCTTGGGCCAGGCACACCAAATGGTTTGTGGTCCAAGTGTGATACAGGCAGACCTGAAATACCACATGTGGAGAAACAAGGGAATGAATTGACAGTGAGCAGATTGGGCACTGGTGCCTGAGAGCTACTGCCAGATAATGCTTTGCTGGCAGAGTTACCTGTTCCCATTAATTAATTCTGGAAAAGTCTTTGCTCCTTGTTGCTGATTTCTTACATGGGACTCAGCCAAAGGCTGCTACCCACATGGGCAAGGGGAGAAGAGGAGGCATGCTCAGATGTGGCCAAGCTGTTGGAAACAGCAAGGACAAGGGTGGGGATGCCAAAACCCTGTCCAGTAAATTGGTCTGTTTTGTGTGCCAGGCAGGGAGCATTGCTTTGCTGCAGCTTTGGCAGTCCCTTCACATCCCCTTGTGAGCTCCTCACCAGTGCTCAGGACACTTGGAGTCAGGACCAAAACAACAAAAGTATGAATGAGCACACTGCCCCTGCACACAGTCCTTAAGTCATCCATTCAAGTAAATAAGCTTTTCTATACATGTTTCCAGGCAGTGTGTATGTTAAGTTACATCAAAAGATGTCTTGCTAGGGCTAGTAGCTAAACAAAATTGCCATTAATGACAAGGAAGAGAGGGGGAAAGCTTTTAGCCTGATATTTCTGAGGTGCTTTCCTTTAAAAGAGGAAGGAAATGTGACTCTTTGACAGACCTCATCATGCTTGATGCAGCACAGCACGATGTTCTCTGCAGGTGGTACATCCTGCAAATAGCTTTTCCACCTCAGAAGTCATCACCTTCTCCCTGCACATCGCAGCTCTGGTGGGCATATGAATGTGAAATCACATAAAAGAAACAGTGCTGGAGTGGGATCCCTCTGTGAGAGGTCCTGTTGCCTCCATGGCAAGGATATGCCTTTGTATCCAGCCGAGTAGATGCTCATAGGGATGCTCTGACATCCCTGGCATCTCATTCCCTGTGCTCATCCTGTAAAGACTGACCCATGGTATTGCCAGAGTCAGCGCGTGGGAGGGCTGGGGGGCACCCATCAGAAAAGGGGTTACATTGACACCCAGTGGTGCTGCAGAGGTGTCCTGACTGATGGCTGATGTCTTTGTAGGAACAGGTTCTCCGCCCCCACACAGGTTCTTGTACCTCCTGAGCTCACTGCCTCACTCCTTTGAAATTTAAGGTCACTGACCCATGGAGGAGCTACCTTCTTGTCAGCTTGCTGAGCCTCACGGATGAGCAAGCACTGCCTCCAAGTGATACTCAGCTGCTGGGCATACAGAACAGTCAGGATGTGCAACGTGCTCTCCGGAATCCCTCCATTGCCAGGTAAAGGTTTTCATTTCTTGCAGAGGAAGGATAACTCCTCTCCAAATGCACCTCCCTCACTATGCAGTGCAAAAAGCTTTATGTGCCTCAGTGAGGGAAGAGGGCTCAGCCTGGTTGACCATGTCTTCAGGTATCCCTGGTTCACAGTGCCATAGAAAGGTATATTTTCATGCTAAGTGGAGTGGCCCCCCTTTTCCTGCTCCTACCCACGCCTAGGTGCTATTGGAGATTGAAGAGAGATGAGAGAACAGCGATGTGCTTCACAAAGAGGATGCACAGGTGGGGGTGGATAGATTGCTAAATGCATTCTGAAATTCAGATCCAGAGCAAGGGCAAGGCTGTGGATTGAGCAGCACAGCAAAGCCCATGGAAGTGACCTGGCTGTTGTTTGAACTAATGTAATTGTTAAAAAGAGGTTTAAATATTCAAAGGGATGAAGTGTTTCAATCTTTCTCTGATGCTGCTTACCACTGAAATGTATGCTATAAAAAAGAAAACATTTCTGCCAAGTGACTGTAAATAAGTATTCTTTCATGACTCCTGAGATTTAGTAGATACATTTTTATAAGCTGGATAAATGAAAATTAGCAATAGTGTTTCCCTGATTTGTCAGTCCTTCCTCTTGCACTGAGGACAATGGAGGTGCAGCAGACAATGGCGAGTGCAGCCATTTATCTATGCTAGGAGAGGCCTCTTCCCTCTCAATAATCAAAGAATAATTTTTCATGCCCATGCTGGTGTCATAATATGCTCCCACCATCCATCAGTGTTCCCCTGCACTGTAGCCCCATCTGTCATCCCTCATAAATAAGTTTGAAAGATGCAATTTGTAAAGCAGGCAGTGCAGCTTTATCGAATAAATATTTCAGGGCCATAGACAATAAAGCAGAGTGAGGCATGAATGAAAATCTCCTCCATGAAAATATCCTACAGATATTTTATACTATTCTGGCCATTACCAGACCACCTTCCATGCGAACATGTGGGTAAACATCTGGAAACAAACATGTGGGCACCCCTGGTTACAAACGCCATTAGCAGAAAGGGAGACTGTCCATGTTGGCACATGTGGACACAAAATACCACGTTTCAAATATAGATCATGGTAGTCCAGAGACACATCTGAAATACACCAGCATAAATCTGTCGATGTGTTGATTTGCACCAGGTGGAAGCCACTGTTTTCTTCCCCATGGTGTCACTCTGTTTTTACCCTGGTCTGCGGTCTACTGACTAGTAATCAAAGGACAATTCCCAAACTTTGAAATTATTCCTGCTCCCATGTTCATGAACTAAGATGCAGCTGCTAAAGTATCATTTGAAAATACTTTTAATAGCAATAGTTTTTAATTTTGTCCTTCTTCAAAACACAGGTCTACACATGAAAATTAAAGTAGGTCATGGGAGGTGTGGATTTATGCTGCAATATTTGTATCTGAAGGATTCCTTGGAGCCTAATCTTATTCTGGGAGGAAAAAAGTAGTCACTTAATCCAGATCAATATAATTCACTTTCAGATTTAAGATTGAAGAAGTTGAAATTGTTCTTAAATGTGTCTGAGGAGTTACTTTGTACTGATTACACAGGTTATCCATTACATTGGAGTTTCATTCTTTGAACAGATTACCAGATTCCAATGATTTATTTTTCCGCCTACCTTTTTTCTCCTCCTTCTCCAATTACTTGGATACTCAGCTACTAAAAAGCAGACAGGAAATGCTGAGAGACTGACCTAGAGCTGGCAGCCAGCCCATGAAAACCTCACCAGGTCAGAACAATGTTTCCTTAGCATTGTTTTTTTCCTGCTTTCTGGAACTTGTACTGGCACTTTATTATCAAGATGATTAGAGGGTAAATGCCTCTCTACAAATTGTCTAGGTTTGGGTTTTATTTGGTTTTTAACAGGAAATGTGGAAACAGGTGTGTAACTCTTTTGCACGTTATCTGCCTATGGCTGGGCCTCCTGTTTCTCTTATATGATAAATGTCATGGACTGACTACATCACCCTCTCAATATCCTGAAGATGGTCTCCAGACAAGTGCTCTCTTGAGGTCCTTCTGCATTAGAAATGCGTATTTCTTTATTTTGATCCAAGCAAGACACAACTTGAAGCTTAAATAGAATTTACTTTGTTGATGGTCATCTGTTACAGATGATTACCGAGGGTGGCTCTGATTCATGGATCCCTTCAGTGTTGTTCTTACCCCAGGTTCTGTTTGATGTCTGAAGGTGTTAGAAGTTTCCTTTATATTTGGGACACTGAGGACTCTCACAGATTTGAATGGAGGGTGTTAGATACTTTTGCAGGCATAGTCAGAGGTTGGCGTCTAAAGCTTAGAGCCAACTGTTGAAACTTGAAGGTTTGGCTCCAAGAGGCATTTTCAACTACACGATCAATCTTTACAAAAACAGTCACAGAATCACAGAATTGTTAGGTGTACTAGTTTGAAAGCAAACCAGTGGGAGATTGCAAGTCAGAACTACAATTTAATAGGAAAATTAAAATAAAGGCAATAGTACATAAACACTAGATTAAACTGACAGAGTTAGAGTATAACCTGACACCCTGCTGGTCAGGGTGGTGGTAGCAGTCTGATTAAATGGTGGCTGCAGTCCTGTTGGAGTGATGGGTGTGGTGCTGTCAAAGAAGTGATCCTGTAGAAAAGTCTGGTCTTTCTTGGGAGGTCCAGTGGTGGATGTTAAGCTCTTGTCCTCTGGGATTCCAGTGGTAGTACTGGTGTTCCAAGCCTCTGATTATATACAGGTAGGAATGTTCGGTTTCTGCCCCCAGGGTGGGGCATCTCACAATGGGATGATGTGATTCCATGAGTCACTCTCTGAGACCTTGATGGCCCATTAGCGGAGATAGCCCTCTGGAGGGAGTTACCAAGGATGAAGCGTGAAGATAAAGAACACTGCCCCCTGTATCTTAACAGATTACATAGATGCTAATAGAATATATACTTTTGGTTATATCTTACATTGTAACCTAAGACATTGGGGTTGGAAGGGACCTCTGGAGGTCATGTAGTCCAACCCTCCTGCCAAGGCAGGGTCACCCAAAGTAGGTTACATAGGAATATGTCAAGGTGGGCTTGGAATGTCTCCAGACAGGGAGATCCTACAATCTCCCTGGGCAGCCTGTTTTCAGTGCTCTGCCACCTTCATGTTGAGGTGGAACTTCTTGTGTTTCAGTTTATGGCCATTTCTTCTGGTCCTGTCACTGGGCACCACTGAAAAGAGTCTGGCACCATCCACTTGGCACCCGCCTTTGAGATATTTACGTGCACTAGAAATCAATCAGAATGAGAAGAAAACACTATAAAAATGTAGATACATGTGAAGGCCTGCTTTGCTGAAACATGCAAGCAACAGCTGGGCCTTCTGTTAACCAAAATCATAGAATTGTGGAATGGTTTGTGTTGAAAGGGACCTTTAGGATCACCTAGTTCTAATATCTGTTTATGTGTTTGTGTGAGATTGTCTTCATTTCTATAGCAATTTCTTTCTGTATCAAGAGCTTGCTTCCTTCCCCCTCCTTGCTTTTTTTAGGGAAGAAAAAAAAAATCAGTCTGATCCAGACACACATGACTTTCCAATCTCTGAAAAGCTCTGTGTCTCTTCTTGCCTTGAGAGCAATTATACTTCATCTTTTCAGAGCAAGCCACAAATGAAATAAGTCAGGAAGCTGTGCAGAGAATGAAAAGTATTTCTGGCTGCTTTTCTCTCAGATATCAACAAATTGATTTCTGAGATTTTTCCATTACACACACAAACACACACACTCTCTCTCACACATATATATATGTACATGCATTTTGAAATATTTTAGGGCTAGTGATTATTTTATGTAAAATTGAACCAATCTTTTCTGAAGTTGTTGTACCACATTACCTTCAATACTTTTCAACCTAAAGTTTTTTGATTAACTTCCCTGAATTTCCACAACTTGTTTTCATGGCTACTCATGAAATATCACTTCCATGCAAAGACAGGCTGCCAGAAAAGCTGAATTCTGAGATTTAAAATAGCTATTTCTCCTAAATTACCTGTAAAATTTTAGAGATCGAATGCTTAAGCCTCCATCACACACCACAAAATAATGCAATGACACAGGCTTTGGTCTTTATGTGAAAGCCATCTGTGCTTCTACAGGGAAAAAACCCCCAAAGTACAATATTTTATGGTCATTATTTTCAATCCTTATTTTCTCTTGTCTGCAGTTGCTGATTCGTAATGAGCTATGAGCTGTGGACTTTTGAGATAGTTGCTGCCCATGAATGCTTCTGTATGGGGAAGAAAAAACCCACAGGTCATCAAGTTTTTCTTTGGCATTTGACAGCTTCTAGAAGGGGACAAACCAAAGTCATCAGTATGGGTTTACAAAGCTGTTGATCATGCATGTGCATACAATATAATAATACATCACAAATTAATTCTACAGAGAAACTAATAAAGTTTATCCATGGGGAACCTTTAGAATAGTATTGAGAATCATTTCAGAGCTTCCAACTGATAAAAATGTTCACTTGTTAAAAGACTGGCTGTTGTTAGTAGAAAATTTCAGTGTTTTGTACCTAAACCTGTTTCAACCTTGGAATCAGTTTAAGATACCCTATGAGTTACTTAGAAAGGAGTTTTTTCTTTTTGCATGTTGCTATATTTATGGACTGCTCTGCATAATTTGCAGCTGGTATTTTATGGGATAGTGTAGCATTTTCAAAAGTATGTTAAACTACCCAGCATAGTTAAAGACTAAGTAATGCCACTGGTGCCCTACCTGTTGTAAAACAATTTCATAATTAGTCATACCTAGAAAAACTAATGAAAGTGCTGAAAGTGGTTTCCTGTTGTGGTTATGTGCTGCCAACAACTCTGGTTCTGGGTGCTGCACAGGAAAAAAACCACAAAGCAGCTTTTTTGTATTTTAGTGGAGCATATAATACTACTTGAAACGTGTCTTTCTTGACAAATTATTTTGAAAGATTCACTAAATACATCCTACTTTTTTCTTTTTAGGACAAAATAGAGATTTCGAGAATAATTAATTTCAGTAAGACAGCCATGGTGTTCACATTGAGATACTCACTAGCTGTGAGATAATAACTTTTCTCCATGAATCAATTAAGTAAATTCTTCCACTATCAATCTTAGGTACAGGCATATTTTATTCCCTTTCTGATTTATCATTGCTGTCATCCTTCATTTATTCTGTCATCTTTGGTTTGTTAACTGCTTTTTCTTTCCAAAGGTATTTTTGAGTCTTCTGATATGAAAGCCTTTCTGAAATGGTTCCTTTAATTCTTTGTTGTTCTGGTATCTCATTACCATGTTCAGTCATACTTAAACCCTCACCCAATCTATTTTCCTTTCTGTCTTTGGGTGATTTTATGATGATTAGTCTATTCCCTGATCATCTGCCTTATGCCCAAAATTGGTTGCTGTACCTGTGCAGGGTCCGGCGGAAGAGGAGAGCCTTGGGGCTCTTAGGTGGGCTTTTCCAAAGCCTCACTCCACAGGCGTCCAGCGTGCTGTGCAGTCTGGGGGTGTTTGTTTTGTTTTGTTTTGTTTTTTTCTTGACTACCTTGGTTTTTCGTTAGGTTAGGCAAGAAGTTTTTTTCCCCTTCCCTAGCCTTGGAGAGGCTGCAGTAGCAATACTTTGACGGCTTTTCGAAGTGAACCTGGACGGTTTGGTTTTAGTCCGAGATCAGAGACCGGCAGGAAAGGGATGAGGCCACTCCATTTTGGCCCCACATCTCAGAAAAAGCTGAGCTGGCGAGAGAAAGCACACCTGCTTCATCTGCTGTGAAGAGGGGACTGACGCCAGAGATTCCCAGGTCCACATCTGTTTGCCCAAACTGCTGCTTGAAGCTGCTGGGGGTTTTGTTTGTTTGTTTGTTTTCCCTGAAAACCTGTGTGTTGGAGGTTAGGATTTTTTTTCTTTTTTTTCTTTCTCTCACGGAATTTTGTCCCATTTGTTGCTAAGAGACATTAACGACCAATACTTA
>VWZT01014169.1:161033-171256 GCA_013397055.1 Pachycephala philippinensis | reverse complement strand
CGGTTGCTGGGGGAAGAATTCGCTGCCACCGCAGAGCTCTGTCTCTTACTGCTTCTACCACGAGTGAGGGAGCCTTTGCTTGTAAGAGCACCTCTTGAACTGGGACCTTATTGACACCCGACCTGACTGGAAAAGGACCCTCACCATCTGCTTGCGTACCTCAGGGGAAAACCCGGGACCCCGAGCCCCTGACTTTCCAAGGNGGCGGCACAGCGCCCCCTGCAGGCGCGGGGGAATCACCGCACCCGCGCTGCCCGGCCGGGAGCCCCCAGCGCCCCCTGGCGGCTGTGAGCGGAACTGCACCGAAGGGGAAAGGGCCTGGGCCGGGAGAGGCTGGCGCTGGGCTCTGCTCCTGCTGCTGCTGCTGCTGAGGGGGTTTGTTTGTCTTGTTTTATATATATATTCTAGTAAAGAACTGTTATTCCTTTTCCCATATCATTGCCTGAAACCCCCATAATTTCAAAATTTTAATAATTTGGAGGGAAGGGGGTCATATTTTCCATTCCAAGGGAGGTTCCTGGCTTCCTTGGCAGACACCTGTCCTTCAGGGACACCATGCCATTTTGTCCCCACCACATGGTAAACCACTGTTGTTTTCTTTTGTTTCCCTGGCATTTTGGGGTTTTTCCCGTGTGTCTGTGTGCGGGGGTGGGTAAGGTCTAACAGTTCAATATGTAGCATTTATTCACCTTTTACTGTGCCATGTGGGCACTCTGTTGGTCAGTAAATGTTTGGGGGGTTTTTTTCACTTTCATCCAGTGGTATTAATTTCTTATTGGCAGAAAGGCATTGTTGGAATCCTTTTTTCTTTAGAAGAAACACTCATTCCAGAGTGTTTTTCTCCTAAAGTTGCCTCTAAACCGACATTTTCCCACTATTATCGAATTACCCCTTCAATTCCTACATTATATATGCTCTCCAGGTCACACTGATTTTGCAGCTCTTGGTGGGTTGGTTTGTTTTTCCCTCAGAGAGTAGAATGTCTCTTATCCTTTTCTTTCTAATGGGCAGATGATTATGCTACTCAAATTGGGCTGATGCTAAGCAGCAGGATTAATGGGGATAAGGTTTTCTGTGTGTGAAGTGATCTCTATTCTGAAGCTATTCATGCGGTGGTTTGTATTTTGGAGTTTTTTTCTTACCTTGAAATTGTGCAGTGAAACTAGGCAACTTCATTCTGCTGTGGTGGAGCAAGCCTGACCCTGCTCACATCCCATCGTGATGGAGAAGAAGAAAAATAATGCAGTGGTAGAGAGGACAGTGGCACTTCTTTGATGCTGTGGGCCTATGTAATCCTAGCCAAAGGGCTGACTTTTGCCTCCAACTGAAGTTGAAAGAGACAGCCAGAAAGAAACCAACCCTGACAAAACAGAGTTGCCCAGAGGAGCTAAAGAAGGAGATGGATTTGTGCTTGTGCTAGTGCCTTGCTTTCTGCTCATCACCTGCACTTGCCAGGATCTGGCAGAGTTGACTGCATACACCTTGGTATGAACTGCCAGCATGTTTTTGTTGACTGAATTCTCCTGTGATGCAAGAAAGCAGGTAGCAAGACACTGAAAGAATCTGCCAACATTAAAACACTGTGGTAATTTGATGTGCTGCCTCAGTCCTTTAATTTCTTCCCTTTTGTTCCTCTCCATCCCTTCTTCCATACATTTCTATTGGTTGTTTTCTTTCTCTGCCTCTCTATATTTACATATACTTTTCTCTTCTTTTCCCTTCAACTTTAAGCCATTTCCCTGTGCATTCTTCTTTCATTTCTCTCATCCCTTCCTTTCACTTTTATTTCACAGTAGCCAAGAATGGGTTGAGGAAATTATTCATCTTCTCTTAGTCCTGGCATGGATTACCGAATGGCTCCAAGGCACAGTTTTTCCCTGACTTCTGATGCTAACAAATGATGACTTACCACCAGCAATAGCAAATATTTTGCATATTTTTATCTAGACAGGGTATGAGCCTCCATCAGGAATATTATTGTTGGAGTGCTTTTGCTGTTTCTGCATATGTGTATGAGAGTAGGTACCCTGGAGCTTTATACTAATACGTTTTGATCCAGTGCCATAAATAAGGGAAAGCTTAGTTATGCCTTAGAGGGGAAGACATTAGGACCTTTCTGAATGTCTGGAAAGCAGGCAAGTACTGAACTGAATAAACCTGGAGCTGTGCAGCTTACAGCCACTTAGGCTACGCTAGGTCTAGCTCCAGCTCCAAAAAGCCCTTGTATCAGAGGCTGGCTGTGTGATAGTAAGGAGACTGGTGGAGAAGTTGTCTGACCATCCAGGCTGGCACTGTTGCCAGTAAAAGTAGGCATTTTGTGTGGAGACAGAAACACTGATCCCAGATTCTCAGCAGCTGCTTTGTGGGCAGCCAGGAGGAGTGGGATGGACAGAGAGCAGCAGCTCACAGCCTGCCAAAGAGATGCTTTTGTTTGCTTGTTAAAATTGTGTGATTTACTGTGTGTTAATTAATAAACTCAAATGAAGACACACTCCCTGTAGCTATGGCTGTACAACCACTGGGTTGCATCAGCAGGACTTCTCCATCATCAGAAACAGTAGTGGGATCTGTTTTTTACTGGGGTGGTAGAACAAGGTAGCAAAGACTAAAACTGTGCTGATTATAAGCAGAACAAAATGACAGCTATGTCTATGGGATATCATCCCATATCATTTTTTGGGTTTTTGTTTTGTTTGTGCCTGGGGCGGCCGCTGCCACCCTCCGACATCCTCCCTGGCGCCGGGATAATCAGATGTTTGGGAGCCAAGCGGGGTTTCCCGAGGGAGTTGGGAGCAGGGCAAGCCCTTCCTTCCGAGCGGGCTGTTCGACTGGACACACACGGCTGGTGTCTCTGACCGGGGGTACTTCTGCTTCTCTCTTTCTTTTTGTTTCTTTTGCTTCGGCACTGTGACTGGGCTTGCCAGCTTATTTCTCTGCTGCTCTGCTGTTGGGAAGCCCAGAGGCAGTGCGTGCGCATCAGCATCCAGGAATACTATTGTTCCCCACCAAAGGCTGCTCATCTCCGCACAGCCTGGACCTGGGGACCAGCCAGCAATGGTGAGAAGTCCTGGGGAGCCTCTCCCTGCCATGTTCGGGAGCCGGGCTGCCGGTGCCCAGCTCCCGCCATTTCTTTGCTACTGCTCTGGGCTTTTCCCACACTGTAGCTTTTCACCCTTTACCTGCCGGGGCACCCCTCCGTTCCAGCTACAGCTGCAGAGTTTCTGACACATCTCATCCACCGCTCTGGGATTTTTCTCATCCTGGCCATTCCAGCTTGCTGTTTCCGAAGTTTCCTGCTACAGCTCCTTTTGCTATCCAGAAGGGACATCAGGATTGGCTGGAAACCCCTTCTCCATCTCTTCTGCCGGCGGAGCCGCCATTGCCATGAGGGGAGAGGCGGCTGAGCTGGCGGCACAGCGCCCCCTGCAGGCGCGGGGGAATCACCGCACCCGCGCTGCCCGGCCGGGAGCCCCCAGCGCCCCCTGGCGGCTGTGAGCGGAACTGCACCGAAGGGGAAAGGGCCTGGGCCGGGAGAGGCTGGCGCTGGGCTCTGCTCCTGCTGCTGCTGCTGAGGGGGTTTGTTTGTCTTGTTTTATATATATATATTCTAGTAAAGACCTGTTATTCCTTTTCTCATATCATTGCCTGAAAACCCCATAATTTCAAAATTATAGTAATTTGGAGGAAGGGGGGGTCATATTTTCCATTCCAAGGGAGGTTCCTGGCTTCCTTGGCAGACACCTGTCTTTCAAACCAAGACACAGATATTACCCTTTTAATTGGATTTTACCTTAAAATGAGAGCTTTAATTTACTTTAGATGTACTTTACTTACAACAGTAGTGTACATGGCTCAGAAATCTCTCAACTCTTTTTTTTTTCTTATATCTGAACCTTAACCTTCATTTTGTCTCAGTTTTTAAAAGCCTCTAAAACTACAAGTTTCTCCAAAGTGTTGCAATTCAGGACTGTCAGAAATTCTGCCGTGGCAATGTGATCACTGTATGTATAGTGATATTTTTGTTTGAAAATAAAATTGGCAAATGATTCACTGCATACTGTCACACTTTAGTATTGGCAAATGCTTCTTATACATTGTCTATAAATAAATGCATGTAGATAAATAAAATGTATTATCTGTAATTTACGAAAGTTCACATTTTGCAAATGAAAAAGTAACACTAAAGTAAGTTACTAAAATTTTCATAAGCTGAAAATCCTTACCATGAAGGTTGTTTGTGGGTGTCTACACCCCCTCAAGTGTAATGTGTAAAATTATAGTTTAAATCAATACATATGTGTCTTGGGGTGATGTTAGGATGATACTTTATTCTCTAACCATCTGCTTTATGCCCAGAAATGGCTGCTGTAACTTTAAGATGGACCCAGGGGGTGGGGCAGGGAGCCTTGGGTTCCTGTGCATTTTGGTTTAAACACTCTCTCCAGGTGCTCCAGCGGCACAGACCAGGATGCTATATTGTTCCTTTTGTTGGATTCGTTTTCTACTAGCTTGAAGCAAGAAGTTTTCTTCTTCCGTTCCCATAGCCTGCAGGCTGTACTGGGAATCCTCTCGGCAGCTTTTTTGGGTTTTTTTTTCCCCTTGAACTGTTTTAGCTTGGCTTGTTTTTTCTTCCCAGCCCATCCAGGGAGCTGGCAGGGGGCTGCCCAAACCCAAGACTTTGGAGAAACTGAATCTACACAAGACAGGACACTAAAACCCACCAGTAGTGAGGAAGAGAGGCTGCTTCCATAGCAGCCACAACACGATGACAAGCAAATATGAAGTAATTGCCCAAAGCCCACAGCAGAAATTTCCTCCAAGGGGAGAGGAAGTTGGGAGTTGTACTCTGAAGTTTACCACTAATTTTGCGTTTTTATGTTGAAACAGCCAACTTCTGTATTTTTCTGAAACTTGCACAATGAGATGTGCTGGTACTCAGCCAGGAGCTGTGCAGAAATTGCATCCACGGTATTGGTTTCTACATTCTTTTGGGTTTACATTTACACTACTGTAATACCAAAATAAACTACCACTCTCTTCTGCTTACAGGGAGAAGAGGAGGGTGGAAGAAAGTAAAGAGGATTCTAATGAAGAAATACCAAATTTTGCAGCTTGGACTCAAGAGGTGAGAATGATCAAAAAGGCTGAGGGGTGTGTTGTGACTAAATCCCCCCCTTAATATCAACCAGGTCATGGCAATGTCCCCCTGTAGTGACTTTTGCAACTCCAGGTAGCTCAGGAGCCAGCCAGGGCTTACTTGAAGCACCACACCTGTGACCAGGCATTTTCTGACTCATTTTCCCTCAGCTATCTCCTTGGAAGGAGGAAAGTTAATCCCAGACATTGAATGGAGATGGGATAGGTCTGAACTTCAAGCAAGTGAAGGGGGAGCAGTTGAGGTTTTTTGTTTTGAGAGTAAGCAGAGTAGGCCTTCCATGCTGCTTCACAAAATTGATTCATACCTTTTCCCTTCCTCTGATAATCAAAGACTTTTTTATCTCCCTCTACCTAAATATTCTCTTGCAAACTTCCTAAGAAACTGCAGATTTACTAAGGGTCCAGTAGACATCACACTGGGTACCGTCTCATCCCAAGTTATAGACATGCATTTCAAAGCCTCCTTTGTCCACACCTTTTTGGTGAACGCTGAAATATATCAGGGTTTTTTGATCTACATACCCAATAATAATAAAAACTTGCATTCTTTCTTCTTTTAGGTTTCAGAGAACTCATGTATTAGGTTTGTGTAGCAAGGTGGCTTCAGTGAGAAGCTGCCAGAAGCTTCTCCTATGTCTGATGGAGCCAACACCAGCCAGCTCTAACATGGAACTGCTGCTGGCCAAAGTAAAGCCCATCAGCAATGGTGGCAGCACCTCTGGGATAAGAAGTTTAAGACAGGGGAAAAAAACTCAACTGCACAATTGCAGCTAGAGAGAAGAGTGAGAATGTGTGAGTGAAACAACACTGTGGGTGCCAAGGTCAGTGAAGAAGGAGAGGGAGGAAGAGGAACCAGGTCAGTGTTCCTTTACATGGTTTGTTCAGAAAATTAGCAGAAACCAATTCATCTACTTGGGTTTTTGCAAGGCTATGTGGAACTACTGCAATGGCAATCATCTCCTAAATTATACCAAGTACAATGATATTATTTATGGGGGATTTTAATGTATTCCACTGCAAATGATGCAATACTTTCAAAAGACTTCAGCTCTTCAGATTTCAGTATCTTAACTAATCTTGGTGCTGTCGTGTTATTTTCAATAACCAGGCAAGTAAGTGGTAAACAGTTACACATCATTTAGATGTAAAACCAAGCATATTTTATCACCATTTCAGCAACCATCTAGTTCCTTCAAGAACATGTAACAGAAGTTTTTAAGTGTCAATTCAGATGCCAGCTGCCACATAATAATTTTTTAAGTATTTAGTCACAGAAAGAAACATCGAGGAGGAATCTAGCTTCGCTGATTGCACTGGAGTTGCATTATGAGTTTCTTTGGTGTATGCCACATACTCTTATAATTTGTAAGCAAGTAGAGAACATCTCAGACACTTAGAAAGAAAGATAAAATAAACTGGGTAAAATGAAAGAAAAACAAGCAGCACAATAACTTGTGAAATACTTAAAAGTAATGATTATTAAACTACCCCATTTGTCCCAATAAATAACTGCAAATTGGCTTGACTCTGTAAATCCTTTAATACACAAATGTGTAAATGGACAGACCAGTATCATGGCTTTTACTTGTTTCTGCAGGTAGGTTTTTTCCTCCTTTTTAATGGACTGTTGCTTCTCTAAATTATTTCACATCAGATGTGCACTCTATTTTAGGACAACACAGATAACAAAACCAGTGTATAGAAAAGCAAGGAACATCATCAGAGGGTAAACAAAATTTATTCTGAATTTAAAGATAAACAAACCTAACCACTTTATGAATGGGCAATGTTAATTAAGTCTTATGACACACATCGAAGTATTTAAATTCAGGTACTTAGCATAAGTAATTAATGAAGGGATTCTGGGGTAAGTAATTACTGAGTATTAACACTTTTAAAGCCAAATTAAGACCAGTGTTTCTCTGTTGTCCGACATAACTTATGTTGTTCCTCAAGAAATCTGTCATCTCCAGCTGGTTAAAATTGTTAATTACGTGAGCATGTAATGAAACCATCAAAATCTTTGAAAGAAACTTCATTCCTTGCCAGAATTTGTCTTCAAGCTTTCTCATTCATGTCATGCTAAAGAAGCAGTGCCAAGGAAGTTGTTGGCTGAACTGGTTTGGTGACTTCTCATCTGCCTGGCTGCTGGTAGCTCCTGAAGGTGCCAAAAGGAAGGTGCAAGATGGATTTGGATCACTGAATTTCAGAAAAATGGCCAATTCTGCTATTACCAAGATGTATACCTCCCTTTTTTCCCCCTAGCATCTCACTGAAACATGGTAACTGTGCCTTTTTTAGGGCACTGTTACATTAAAATATCAGCTACCATCAAATGTTTGTTGGCTTTCCATTTATGTTAGTAACATAATGGCTCAGCTGTGTGTAGTCTCCTAAGTCATGTTCAAAGAGCTGTTTTTCTTAGCTTCATCATTGTCAGCTTTGTTATCATAGGAAATGTAATAACTTTGTTGGAGTTTTCATTCTTAAACCTTTTCTATTTTCATTCCACTGGAATATAGCAGACATTGGAATTCTTATACATTTATCTGTATAGTGATGCAGTTTCCACATTTAAAAACAAGCAGCTCCATTAATTAGCTAGTTAGACTTAACAAACTATGGACTGGTTTGTCTATCACTGAACTTTGCTACAATAACAGAATAATTAATCTGCCACAGTGTTAACAAATAGTTCCAGGATGAGAATATAATTGTTCTTGCACAGTCAAGGTATGGTCTTGTGGAAGTAGGTCCTGTCAAACAACGCTTGCTTCTATTTTGGCAGGGTGAAAGCTTTGGTCAATAGAAATAGTAGGGTTGGTATCATACGTCTGGATTTTGCCGAAGAAATTTTAATTGTAACGACTGATTGTATATAAAATTAACTTGGTCATAACACCCGAGTGTAAAACAAACCCACAGAGATATTGGAGAATAAGGGAATAATAGTGTATGGGAAAGCTGGTAGGAGTTCCTGTATAATTTTAATATTCTACATGATCAATTCTGTGCTAAAGAAACTTTATGACAATTTTTCTAAATGACATAGGGATTGACAAGATAATAAAAAGTGATGTAAGGTCACTGCTATATCAGGACTCAGATCACTCTACTATAGCCTGGTGCTTATGTCCATAAACCAGACATAAGGCAAAGGGTGTCAGTTATAACCAAAACAGGGATCACTGCTTTGGGAAGCTTTTCTGAGTGAGGATCTTGGATAAAATGCTCAATGTTTCCCCAGTGCAGTGCTGTGTCAAAAAAAAATAAAGGATTCAGACATCATGTGTCCTAACTAGCAAAGACTTTGCTTCTGTCGAAACAAAACCAAAACTGGTAAAGCTCTGTTAACATACAGAGTCCACCTCTGACACCCACGCTCCAGAAATTATCAGAGTTCAAAGGATGGTGTAGATATGAAGGAGAGCTGGAAACTATGAGTCTTATCCAACACACCTCAGGAAGCAGGGCAGTCCACAAAAAGGTGTGTGGGCTGTGGACAGGCACCTGCCTGAGCCATGGAGAGCCTGGAACACCAACAGGGCTTTATAAAGAGTAAAGGGGTCAATATGACACCTAAGGGGAGTTAAATATAGGGAAACGCTTTTTACCAATTGGTACCAAGTTGTCCGTTTGTCATGAAATATCAGCAGAACTTCACACCAAAAAAAAGCCTAAGAAAGCTGTCATTCAGAATGAGAGAAAAAGTAGTAAGTGGCATGCCGAAGAACAGCTGTCATAATTATAGAGAATTTAAAAAAAAAAATGCATCTCAGAGTATGAAACGGTTTTATTTAACCTTCCTTGGAAAGGCAGATTCCTCATCCAGACTGCAAGCTTGCAGTCAGTTTGTTTCTCCTGAATATATACACCTGTTCTTTCAACCTAAGTAAGGTGTGTATTTCTCAAAGATAATCTTTCAAAATTTTGATGTTTTATTTTTGCTCCTGGTCAACTGAATGGCAGTCTTGAACCACTAGCAAATGCCAGTTGGCTGTCTAATGAAGACATCTATTGTAAGAAGATCTTCTGGGGAATAAATGATAAAATGTCTGCTTTAGTACATCGTTTTCCTTCTTAAGTAACGTTAATGTCTGTTAGTATAATGATATTACAGAGAATGGTTGTCCTTCTCGAATCATGTTTATTTTCTTCCCTGGGAGGTTTACAATATGTTGTATGAAATAACTCCTCAGTTTGTATTGATATCTGCTCCTGATTTCTTTTTTTTTCAAAACTGAATGACATACATTGTAGTTTTAAATCTAATGGCACAGAGGACTTTAAAAAGCCCCATTTAGTGTTAAAACCACACTGAGGTTCCAACCTCGTACAGTTTTTTCAACAAAATATTATAAAATATGCAGGGGCAAATATTCTTTTATTTCCAGTTCAGGTTTTTCTAAATCCCTACTATAATTCAAGGGACTGACCGGAAGTTCATTATTTTGTTCCTGTCCTGGTTTGACACTGGCCAAATGGCAGGCACCCATGAAAGCCACTCACGTTCGCCTGCCACAGCTGGGCAGAGGAGAGAAAAAAATTTAATGATGGGTCCATGAGTTGAGATAGGGACCAGAAGAAAATTCTCAAGAGCAAAACAGGCTCAGTTTTGAGGTACAAAATGAATTCATTACTAAGAGAGTTGGAGGAGGATAATGAGAAGTAAAATAAACCCTTAAAAAAACACCTTTTTTCCCCAACCCCTCCCTCCTTCCCACTGACAGCACAGGGGGACAAGGGGATGGGAGTTTTGGTCAGTTTGTCACCTGAGTTCTTCCGCTGCTCAGGGAGAGGAGTCCTTCCCCTGTAAGACCGTGGGGTCCCTCCCATGGGAGACAGTTCTCCGTGAACTTCCCAGCGTGGGTCCACTCTCACGAGCAGCAGTCCTGCCAAACCTGTTGCAACGTGAATTCCCACCACGGGCAAACCATCCTCCCAAAACTGCTGCGCCCGGGGTCTCTTTCCACGGGGTGCAGTCCTCCAAGGACAGGCTGCTCCAGCCTGGAAGCAAGGGCCTCTCTCTCCACCGGGTCTCCCCCTGGATCACAGCCTCCTCCAGG
>VWZT01014169.1:94717-157749 GCA_013397055.1 Pachycephala philippinensis | reverse complement strand
CCGCGGCGGTTCCCGGGCGCGGGGTCCCTCAGGGGCCGGGGACGGCTGCAGCGGCGCTCCCCGATCCTGCCGCCCGCCCGCCCGAGCTCAGGCGCGTGGAATGCGCCAGGATTCCCATGAGGATTTACGCGCCGGAACCTTGTGTGGGAGACCACCGGTGACCGATGGCTCCATACATCAGGGTGTGACTTGCCTCAGGTTCTGGGAGAATTTTGTTGCTGAACCTTTAGCACGCGTTCCCTAAAATAAGACAATGTTGTAATTCAGAAATTTTCGAAGAGAACAGATTTGCCCCGGCTTCTCCGTATTCTCCAGATGTCCTTGTGAAGTGTGTTCCCTGAATGCTTTGTTTCCGACTGCTGGCAGCTGGAGACGCTTTTGTAGAGGTTTGGGTCATACTCATCTAGGTCTTAATAATACTGTGCATATACATTCATCGAGGTCTTGCACCCTTTCTTAGGCGATGTATAGGTATTTATATGAGTTTGGAGATACAGAACCCAATGGTCTTTCCACTGGTACTTGAATTGGTACAGAATAATCAAGCTCATTCTCCTGAAACCTGTGCTTTCATCTTTACACACTTCCATGACAACTAGTACTTCAGGCTAAGCAAAATAAACATATGTACTGCATCTATGTTTGGTTAAAGGTCCTGTGCATGTTTACTGTGAGATTAAGTGTTTCTTCAGCCCTTCAATGGTCTATAGACTTGTAAACAGTTCATAATCTAAACTAAGGCACTGCTGTGAAGTGTGTTTTCATGTAGTCTGCTGAGATCTTCTGTCAGTGTTGTGTGTTGATAAACTACCTCATTCTTGTATGGGAAGTGACCAACAGCCACTCCACATTGGCTGTAGATTTAAAATTATTTTTTATAATCTTTAGAAGTGTGGACAGGATTGGCAAATCCATAAAAAACGTGTCTTGCCTCAAAAGTTCACCCCTGCTCTGCTTACTGAAAAATTCTTCTCAGGCTCTCCTTTCATGGATTACCCCCTGGCCTCTCAAGGTCTGACTAGGCACTCTTCTATCTTTCTGACTTTGTTATCTTTGAATTAGAGATGGTTTGAGATAACCATCAATTTTCCAGTAATTTCTCTGTTATTGGGGAAACATTTTGAGAGTTTCGGGTTCTGTTCTTCAACCTGTTTGCACAGTGCATGCATACCTAAGTCTTCTTGCAGTTGTTTGTGTAATAGTCCGATTAATGATACCACTTTACAGATGGAGAAAACACTTTTGGAAGATTTTGTCCTTGAATGGAAGTAGGATTCATAAATGTACACTCCTTTTTTTGTGGAGGCCAGATAAGCCTTCAGCATTTGGTAGAAGTTCAGAATAGAGAAGTAGTTCTTTGTTTCTGCGTTACCCCCTCTCTTTTGGAATTTAAATATTTGTGTGCTGTATCTGTTATTTTAGTATGTGAATGCAGTCTCTATAGTGAGTATTATTTAGAAAGTGAAATTCTCCACATATTTTGAGATCTGCTTTCCATGTAGCTCTACTAGTGCCTGTGCTTTGCCTAGAATTGCAGCTGCTATGGCATTGAGGTAGTAGCAACAAGTCCATTTCCAGGAGTTTTGTTTGTTTGTACAGAAAAGGGCTGGTAAAAAGTTGTAACTTTTTTCAGTATGTTGCCAAAACAATAACTAATCAGACCCATGTAACTAACTAATTTATTCGAGTTGGCAGTATTTAAAGGAATGTGTGGGAACTTATCAGACCATGTGCTGAAATGTCAAGGGTTTATGACACAGTGGTCAACAAAAAGTGGGAGAGGAAGGGATGGAGGGATGGATGGATGGATGGAGCCTCTAAGCCACTCCCAACTTGACAGGCACAGTAATAAGTGGAACTTAGGTTTATTTGTTTTTCATGGAAATACTGGACTTTTCTACTAGTTCTTGTAGCTGTGGTCTGCCAGTTGAGGGACAGTTGGAGAAAGCTAGTGGATTGTTCTTGGTAGGAAAGACTGGTTAAAAGCAAGGTATTGAGGGACCTAGCTGATCCTGAGTTAAAGAATAAATAAATCTGCTGACATGATAAACAGGATACATAATTTGTAGTAATTACAGCATTTAGGATATCCCTTTGGAAGCTCTCTAGATGATACTGATCTTGTGAAAAAGGTGGAGGTTACCTGGTCAAAAGTAAACATGTTAAAAAAGAGCCTTTGGTGTGGTGGGTTGGGTTTTTTTCTCCTTAATTGCCATTTCTGTAGTGACATAATGCTGAAATTTGCTCAGATATAATCTAAGAAGTTAGCCACCCATGAATATGGTGTAAAATTTGGACTGGTTGCTCTGTGGGAAACCAACTTCTGTGTCCTTGAAGCTGACTAGAAATTTTGTATACAAGATTTTTAACTGTGCTGGGGATGATCTCAATTCATATTTGCAAGAGAGGATGTAAATACAGCTGTCCTTTCTTTTTTGTGATCTAACTTTTGCTGACTTCTACTCCCTCATTATTGACTCTTGAAGTCATTTGTCTTGAATTGTAGAATGAGAATTGACTTTCAAATTGATGAGACTGGGTTTGATGACATTAGATGGCTTCACCATGTAACTTAAGCAGTGGCTAGACAATGAGAAGCATTGATTCTCTGGCATTGCCCTCAAATCTAGGTTTGCCATGAAACTGTCATCAGCAAACTGATCAGAGTTAAGTGCAATGCCCTTCTCTCCATCTGTGATCATGGAAACTTCTTTTGGCATGTCTCAGTCTAAAACCAAGTATTTTATGTAGCCTTGGGGATGGGTGAAAGTACTTCTTGTTGGCTTTATGTTGGAGCAGAAGAACTGTACTCGAGTTATCTGTTCTCCTGGATCCACTCTTGAGTGCCCCAATGCTTTGCAGGAAAAGGAGTATCAGTCTTTTTGGGGGAAGGTGTGAAAAATCCCCCCTTTCTGCACTGGTTCTCTCCTCTTGGCCTTGGTTTATGTAGCAGTTGAACAGAGAAACTCTCTTATTTAAATACTTGATTGGACAAGTATTGGAGACATTTTCTCTATGTTGTATTGTAAGAAGTTAGGAGAATGATGATGATCTTTTAATGTGTTAGGGCAGTTCTGATTAGCGAGTCCCTAGAAGTCATCTCTGCTAACAAGGTGTATTTGATAAATAGTTTACTTCAGAGATACAGCTTTTCTAATAAGCAGTGTGTGGATACATTTTTATACTGAATTAGGGTCCGGGCTCATTTAAATTATTGTGTCTATGTCAGTACTAGTCACATCAGTGGGACTTTTCTTTGTAAGCATGCCTTAATTGAAGGGTTTTATTTTCCTTTTTAACAAGGGGAAAATAAGAAAGATTGTAAATTGGATTTTAAATTGGATTTTCATAGCTGTTCTGCAGACTCACATTATCTTGCATCACTGCATTAATCTTCCAGGACAAGACCAAAAATTGTACTTTTCTGCTTTAAAAGTATTTGATGGTTGATGAACGTTCTCTGTAATTAAATTGTTTCCATGCTTTGAACGTAATGCCATACCCATATTTTGCTTCTGTGTGACCCTTGGTCAAGTGTTTCATCTTCCTTTTGTTCACCAACAGGGAAAAAAGTATTCTTTTCTCATATTCTTCTTGCTTCCCTGGACAGCCTGGTAGTTTGGCCTGTATGAAATAATTCCTTCTCCAGAGGAATACGGTGTATTTATTTACACAGCAGCCTGCATCAGCTGAAGCAGAGGCATTTGGACAGAACATGAACCCAGATCTCTACCATCATTTGGGCACGGTGCCCTGTATGACAGTATTACTTTTATGGATGTAAAGATCGTGAACATGTCATAAACTTTATAAACAACTAAAAGGCTCGTGTTATTAAGAGTATCTTGCATTCAGATGCAACAAATAGGTTTAAAAATGTCTCTTAACTGCTTGCTGCTATACTGTGATAATGTTTGCCAAACTCTTCTACTAGGAGACATTATAGTAAGGAATTTATTGTGTCTGGTGATGGATGGCAGAGCAATGTGTTCACTTGGAGCTTACAGGAAGAGAGACTGAGGGTGTGGTACAATTAGCTGGTGGCTGCTGTGCTCCTTTTGCCTGTGTACATTTGTGTGTGTGAAGTAGAGATGAAATTCTAAGTGAGTTTGTTTAAAATGTTTTTGTGAGATCTTTGATTCCCAAGGGAAATAAGTCATTCTTAGCTAGCAAGAGCTGGTTTTAGGAGTGAATTATTTTGCAAATAGGGTATATATGCTTACAGCTGGGACAGTGCCTATGTGAGAGATGCAGCAGGAGTTGTAAGTCCATACAGTGTTGCCAAGGATGATTCAAATGTTTAAGCCGAAGAGAGCAGATGGAAATTTGCTGACTTGTGGTGATAAAAGGATCTGATGAAATACTACTTCTCCCCAGATATTTTTGCAAAAGAAGTTGTCATTTAATTTCCACATTGGAAAGGCAAAAAGGAGAGGTTCTGAGCTTGGCTGGCTGATGCGACATATCAATGTCAGATCTAATATAATTTTTAATACTGTGACAGTGAAAGACTTTTCTACAGCCTTGCTGGAAATACAATTAGTAGCTCACATTTGGAGCTAAGATTCTGTCTTGCAGCCTGTCAGTTCAGAGTCTTGAGGAAGAGATTGTTTGAAAACCTGTTTATGCTTAAGGTGTAGAAAAGCTTTTGGTCAGTTGATCATCTGCCTGAACAAAGAATGGTCCACGTCTTAACAAATTTGACACTTTCTGCCCTTGTTGACTCGAGTAGTTGGGATTTTGCCTGTCAGACTTGAGTAGAAAGCATTTGCTTTCTGGTACTTGAAATACAGTGTTTATCAAAATGGATGCAATTAGCATAGTGGATAGGGGTGGGCAGCCTATCCATGAGCTTTCCATGATTGTTTTGGCACACAGACTGGAAGCTGGGCTCTTATGCTCTGCTGTCATTTGTCAGTACACCAAATCTGCCATGGTGCTCTGAGCTGCTCCTTAGGATCTGCTGTGGGTGTGTTTGCTTCTTCACACCACTGCATTTCCACTCCAAGGAACATGCAGATGTCTAGGGCTGAACTGCTGTTTGATTCCCCAGATTGACTCACAGTCTTTCTGAATTCCCAGATGTTTTCCCAGTTCCTCAGCTGGAAGATGTCTCGCTTCCTGTCTAATGCTTCTCTCCATCTCCAGCTCTTGCAGCAGGGCACTGTTGGCTCTAGAGACACAGTGCCTGAGATATTGCTTGGTGTAGCTCTGCCTTCTCTGCTCTAATGCTTCTTGGTCAAAGACTTTGCTTGAATGATGCTTTATCTCCCACACTGTGAGTAGTGTGGCCCATCAAGGCTGCTGAGCTGAGCTGCCTTTTGCCATTTTTGCCTGTGAAATAAAATTACTGTTTGACACATGGAATTCCGGGGTGGCCTGCTATTTCTCCTGAGATCTCTGTTTGTAGGAAACCCTGTTGGTAATGTTGCACAGCTTCACGAGATAGTAAGTGTAGGATGTGAGTGTGTTGGTTCGGCCTGTTTCGGACGGTCGGGACGGAGATGAGAGATCTCTGAAGTCAGGTCTTAGAGCATGGGGTTTATTGTGAAAGGGTGTGGGTATAGGAGACCTGCTAGGAGCTGCCAGATGCAGCCCGAAGCAGGTCAGAGAAATAGCAGAGCAAGAGAGGGAGAGAGAGTAGAAGAGGAGTGGAAAAGACAGAGTGAGAGCTTGGTTGCCGTTTACAGTACAATAAATCATCTTCTGTGCTGAATATTCTAATTTTCATAGCCAATCTAGAACATGCTACAAATCCTACAACATTTACCTATAACCTATAAGAATCATCGGATTACCATATGGCATTATATTTTAAACCCTAAAAACTACTTTTTGGACCCTCTGCCACGTTGGCAGGGTCTGTTCTGACCCTTGGACGTGTTAGCAAGCAGAGGGCTTTGTTTCATCAAAGGGGGATTACCTTCAGTCGGCCATACCATTGTTTTCCAGTTGTTCAGTAACTGGAGTTTGGTATCTCAAAGCTTGTCTTCATTTCAATCTCGCTTGTAGTTTTCATATTGTCAGCATCTTTTGCTATGTGATCATATTTATAAGGCTTTCCTATTTCATCTTCCCCAACAAGTAAGCAATTGATGTCTAGGCCACTTACTAATTTTCTGCGTTACACCAGAGTTTGTATTGCTCACAGGATTTTTCTTATTGTTCTTTGGTCCCATACTGGAAGGTACAGAAGAAGTAGCACTTCTTCATGTCAGTTTCCATGACAGTTTCCATATTTCCATCACTCCACTGTCCAGTTATGCATCCCTGTAAGAATATATCATATTTCACAGAGGTTTGGGCCCTTGATAGTTTCAATTAGATTCCTGCAGAACTAAAAAAAGTTCCACAAAGTGTGCTAGCGTATACTCAAATGTCTTTGGAACTTAATTTAAACACGTGTATTTTCATATGGTATTTCTTCTTGTAAATATTTGGTATAGGCAGAATCCACTTGTTTTTATCCTTCACAGTATCACACTTCATATGGCTTTTCCTGTAATAGACAGGAGTTGTCTCTGCCATTGATTTTGCTAAGGTACGATGATACAATGTGTATGAAGAGCTGTGAGCATTTGACTGAAATCTTTCTTTTCTTTATCTCATTGACTACTAATCATACTTCTGTTGTCTGATCAATGTTGATATTCAGAAATTACATTTTCATTTTGACTTTAAATCCGGTGCTTAGGTGACCTTAGGTTCTAGAGGACTTCTTCCAAATATTTCTGTTTGTTTTCTTTCCAAAGAAAAGGTTGTATTTCCTATGCTGGATTTGTGATTATTTTTTCCGTGAAGTTTCCAGATAGGGGTGTTTGAATTTCTACCACAGCAGTAAGCTTAGTTTCAGCTAGTACATTTTTAATGTTTTGGATTTTACTGTTCTTTCCTCACAGTCTGTCTTGTTCTTCCCCTGTGCTTTTTCCAGTATTTTATCAGCCAGAGTTATTGGGATCTTCTGTTCAGCATTGTGCATTTCCCTGGTAAAGTGCCTCCTCTGATAGCTTATTGAAATCTGATCTATCTGCAGGTATTCAGTCAGAACTGTGAGAATTTAAAATTCTCTTTTTCTGAAACTATTGCTTCTTTTCAGATTTAGCTTGTATTTCAACATGCTTTAGGACTGTTCCTTGTGAGTTCAAGCTGAGTTTACTGTGCCCACTTCAGTCCTCAATCAGTTTCATTGACTAGATTCAGTTTACAATAATTTTTCTTAGGTTAGCAGCGGTGATGTTTGGAGGTTTTTTTTTCTGTTTTGTTGGATTTTGTTGGTGGTTTTTTTTCTTAATTTGCTCATACTTACTTGATTTGTTCTTTCATCTTACACAGTTTATCTGAATCTTAGGTTGGTGCAGATACAGATCTAAATTTTCCTGTTGGATGAAATCTATTAAATTTGCTTCTGCTACTCTGACAGAATGGGATACTTAAAAATAATTAGGTATGAGTGAAGTTCAGTGACTTCTCTGCTGTTTTGGTCTGTGATCCTTGATCATGCTTTTCCTAAGTATTTTTTACAAACTTATGAGTAATTGTTTATGTCACACCTAGAAGGCATTTGATAGCTCCATCTATATTTTTCTCACTGTTTCTCCATAATTTCACGTAGTCTGGTGTGATTGATACGTATTTTTTTTTTCAGTAGTATGAGGTAGTTTTTTGGAGTTTTGTCTAAGGATCAGTTTTCTCTGTGTTGTAAGCCTTCACATACTTGTAACTGTGGCATGTCCTGTCAGTGCTCATCTCTTTCTGTGAGCTTCAGCTTAGCAGAAGGTACAAAAAGTTGTAAAAGCTGAAAGTCTAAACCCAACCAGATTTAGGTTCAAGTTAAGATATAGATTTTTTACAGGGATGGTCATGAGTTGTTTGGACACCTTAAGAAGTACAGCTGATCCCTTTTGAATTAACATATTTGGAAGATAATCTGATTCAATCTGATTCAATCACAATTGTTAAACTTGAAGGGCAGATGAAAGCTTGTTTGTTGCTGCATTATCTGTTGGTAATTGAGCCAGATACCACTTTGGCCCTTCCCAAGCTTTTCCTTTAAATATTAGTGGTTAGGTTTTTGGTCTTCTCTCATTTGTGTTCATCAGCCTGAAGACAGAGAAAGTAACTACTGGCTTTGGTGCTTTTCTTGCTAAATGTCAGTAGAGTGACAGTTCTTCCTCAAAATCAGTTTCAGTGAACATGTTTGAAAACTCCTGTGCAAAGGAAAGGGTGGCTGGACAAATCAGTGCTCTATAGAACTGTGTTGGTACGAAGAGAGAGCAGCAAAGGCAGATATTGAGGAAAACTTAACAAATACTAATTTTTTAATTATTTCAGAAATATATGTATTTAAGAAATAGATGTAATTATTAATTTCTTAGTTAATTAAAAAATATTAATTGTTCAGAGGAAGAATTTGGTTTTCTTTATACCAGATTAGATGCCCATATAAGCCACATGGGAAGACAGTTAGGAAATAAGTCTTTAGAGGTCATTTTACGTTCATTTATATGAATGAACACCTCTTAAAAAAGTATAGCCCTTCATAAAGTTTTAAGGGTGGTGTTCGCAATGAAGAGGTTATATTCTTACTTTTGTGGGTATTATTGCCAGTATTGAAAGTTTAACACTCTAATTATTTTGTGTGGTGTATATTTCCCATTTATATAGGCTTTCCCGTGAAATTAAATCAAATAGAATTGACCCTCTCTTTTAAAAGGATTTGTCCATAGTATTACCCGTGGAGTTCAGGTTGTTGCTCTAGGTTGCGTTTTGACAGACAAGTAATGGGATGATCTCATCCTGTAACAACAAATGAGAGAGCTGATCACATGAACTGCTTTGCGAAAGAATGGAAGAGTAATGATTCATTATCTTTACTATGAAAAACAATACCTTGTACTGTATGTTTTAGTTATGTGTTGTTGTGAGTTATTGTTTTTATAGCTCAGGAAGTAACACTTAAACTTTAGGAAGAGTTTATTCATTGTCTATTAAATCAATATAAAACTGAATGCTCAGGGTGCAAATATTACTTAAATCAACCCCATTGATTGAAGCTTACTTGAAAATCAGCTGACATCTACAATCTAAATAGGTGCCATGGGTGTTTTAGGTTTATGACCGGAGCTCATTATGTGTCCATCTTACTTTAATGGCAAGAGGAGTCATCAGCATGCTTTAAATACTGGGGACCTTTTAAGCAGTATGTTTTTGATTCAGTGTTGGAATGTCACAGTGCCTGTTTTGAAAAGTCCTTGCTAGTGACACATGTGACATTCCAAGTTTTCCTGGTTGAGGTGTTGAGCTCCTACACAAATAGGCTGCTGACATCCATGAGACTGAGTGATAGCTCATGAGCATGACTCCAAGAGTCATAGTCTGACCTGTATTATACCTCAGCTCTTTGGCAGGGTATAATTTTGTATTTGTACTGTGTACTAAAAATATGTATGCTCTTTGTTTAGATATTTTTAGATAAAAATCTTCTAACAAAAGGTGTTTTGAGGTATGGATTCATGTAGATCTGGGAGGAGGATGTGACAGGGCAGGGCTCTTCTCCCAGGAGCCATGTGAAGAACATGTGTTTGTACTCTGGCGAACTGAGGGAAGGGAGGGCACAGCAGTCAGTGGCACCAACTGCAGGGTGATGTCCTTCAGCTCGAGGCAGGGTGTGACTCAAGTTGCCTGTGTCGCTGAAGAATGGATGTGTCACAGGTCCCTTTCAGTGTGCTGAAAGCGCCTGTGCTCTGAGGTTAGAGCTGACTAGGAAGCATCATTGTCTGATACCATCCCAGGCTTTTTGGTGGTGCTTGCTGTGCCACAAAGCCATGGCTGCTGGTAATTCTTAAGCTTTGAAGTGTCGTTATTTATTATAATTCATTGGCTTCAGTGTTTTAATAAGGTGCACTAGAGGTAATATATAATCCAGATCCTCACTCTTGAATATGTAATCCAATTTACTTTGAACAGGTAAAACACAAAGGCTCTCAAATGTAATATTGCTGTGAGGGGGACTGTAGAAGGGTGATAAAGACTACTTAATCTTTGTGGTTTTAAATGAAAACATAGCTTTCTGTGGAAGAGGTTTAGTGTTTGTCGTAAGAATGGTCTTTGCTAATAAAGAGTTTGTTCATGTGTATAGTGCATAAACTTGCTTTTCTTTTAAAAACACCAGTAATTGATGTTTTATAAAGACACTTGCAAATTATTATGAAAGATAAAATAATAATCACTAGTTATATTTTAAAGAAAGAAAAGAGAAAGAAATATTCCTGCAGCAAAGATCTGTGCCATGGATATCCAAATAGTCACAGATATTGTGATTTACGAGAAGTGTTTGAGTCCGTGTACTCTGACGTGTGTGCTTTCAGTGGTAACTTAAAATGTACCAGGTTGATTCTACAGGTCATGGCTTGATTTCATTACTGTTTGTGGGCAGTTTGTAATCAGTCTGGACTGTAAGCCATCTGGAATACTGGTCTCCAAGGAGCAAGGACTGCAGTGGTGCTTGGAAGAATCTCAACTGGCTGAAGCTATTGGCTTAGTTTTCAAACCAAGATGACCTACCTTTCTGAAAAATACCCTTTGGTGAGATAGGAATAATTTGTTAAGGGGGTCTGTGCTATGGAGAAGGTCAGGCTTCATGTGGTAATAATCCTTTCTAGCAAAAAAAACAGGTTGAAAATTGGTTACTGTTCTAAGGATACAGGCAGAGCACATCATAAATTAATTAATGAATAAAGACTACTAATCTGTACTTTCCGCAAGCATTATAGGCTCCCCCTCCATCTTATGACTAAATGTGAGCCACCACTGAATGTGGTCAGATAAGTAAAATGTAGTGTGATTTCTTCCTTCAGCACAAAGTGCATCAGGTAACTGAACCCCTTTTCCAGTAATTCCCTCTAGTGCATTGTATGTCCTTCCAGTAACATGATGCAAGAGCAATTGCCCAGGCCCCCAGCCAATTGTGGCTTTGTATTCCCTGGTTCCAGATATTACATATCATTATTTTTCCTCTGCTAATGCCAATGTTTTACAGAAAAGGAAGAGAATACTGATCAATCTTCTGGACCTTTACTTTAGAATTCAAGTTTGCAAAAGACTGACTCTATTAAAAAGTTGTATCAAGCAAAGTGAAGACATTCATTATCCCTCCCTTTCCCCCTCCTGCCCCGATGTATAGGTATGGTTGCTCTAGAAATTTGGCATGTGTATGTGATGGGACTGTTCCTACATATATGGTTACTCATGCTTGAGTGCCTTCAGGATTGGGGCTCCCATCAATTAGCCAGATGCTAATCCTACAAATTATGCCATGTTCTTTAAACCGTTTCTCATTAAAATCTCTTGCTTCAACATGGCTTGCAGATTTAGTATTCTTACATTGGAAATTTCTCCCCTTATTTCATTATGCAGTCAGAACCTGATGAAATAAGGGAAAAAAATTTGCAATCAGTGTAGTCATGTGATGTGATGCCTGGGTAATTCACTGGCTCTTGCCCAAGGGCCAGGCTAATCTAAGGAATATGATTCTTTGTTGCCTGTTGTGTTTCTATAGAAATTCAGTTATGTAATCGTGTTTGAAAAGGTACTTGCTACATGAAGAATTAATGAACTAATAAACAGTATTAAATGCTCTAAATTTTTTTTTTAATTTTCATTTCTACTTCATGTAGAAAATCCTCAAACACATTATCAGTATGAACTGCTGTGATTTCATTCTGATTGCATTACGTCTGCATTGCAAGAAAACCCAACCAAACAACAAATACCCAAACCCAAACCAACCAACACTGACCTAACAACACAAGAAGGAACAGTTCATGAAGGAGAGAAAGCAGGCGTAGCTGCATGATTGCATGAGTTTTCATGTTATAAAGACACATACTTTTTTTTTTAATATCACACGTCTGTCAAAACAGCTATTGCATGATACAAATAAAATGTTACTGATAAACTGTCTGTTGCAATTATCTCGGTAAGCTCGGATTCAAATTTCCGTGCGATATTCTGAAATTCTGTCAATTTTCTTCCTTTAACCTCACTACGTGATTATTTTTTCAACATGTTTAAATTTCTGAAAAGCCCCTGACCAACTCCTACTTACTGCAACATTGGAAAGTATTCTTTGTTTTCTTTTCCTTTCCTATCTCCCATCTGTTGTTTCAGTCAGTGCTGGCTTCTCTCATTTGTTGGTGTTTTTTTTTCATAGTGCTCTCCACATTTCTTAAATACGTTGCTCTGTCTTAGAGTGTTTGGTGGCACAGGGGGATGTTCTTCTCCTGTCTACCATATCCAGGCGAGAAGAAGGTAGGATGGGAAGCTCCTTTAAGCCTGATGTTGCTGTACAAGTCAGTAGGTTTGTTCTGACTTCCTGATCTTACCTGCATATCCCAGTTTTTACAGCGCTCCAAGAACTAGGAGCAGAATTGTTTGGCAGGACCACCCACATGCCAATGAATTTGGAAATACAGCAGGAGGAAAGAAACAAGCATATTTTTAAAGAATACAGGGAATGAACAGTGTTTCTGTATCTCAGAGAAGATTGCATTTGGCCAGCATACAACTTTATTTAGATATTACATCATGCCTATTGCATATTTATTACTGTCAGTAGTCATGTGAAGCTGAAAAGCACAAAGAAAAGATTCCTGCTGTATTTGCAGCAAACCCAGATGATGAACAAAGTGTAGTGTCTGGCTTAGTCCCCACTCCAGTTGAGCAGTACTGGCAATTTTAAGTGTTTGAGGATTTTGCCCTTGGTTGAAGTGACATGTGCCTTCTGGGCCAGGGCCACACTGCATTTGTGAAGCTCAGATGGAGAGAAAAAGAATAGTTAAAGGTACATTTTAGCCTGCTTCATTCTCCTGAGTTTGGAAGGAGCCAGGATGTATCTAGAAGGGCTGGTGGAGAATTGTTCAGAGGCAGCTTGTCAGTGTACAACCAGTAATCAAAACATGTGAAAGATGAGGGGCAAGTAAAGCTAGCGAGACTAATGTACGTTGGGCTATTTTACATATTTTGTGTTTGTATCTTATAATTTGTCAGACAGCTTTGTAGCACACCTTACTAATGGCCTGATGTTGTGCCCAGCTTGTTTCTCACGTATTGCAGAATTCTTGGATTAACAAGTGGTACATGTTAATTCATTGAGCAGAAAGAGATTTCAGTTGATCCAACCTGAGAAGATCTGTATGAAACAAAATACAAATAAAAGACATAGAATGGGGGAAATACAAAATCACTGATAGGTGGGATATTTCTTAGTATCAGTTTCAGTTCAGATTTGAGGCATCTATTGAGATGGAAAAAAGGTAGTGCTTTTATACCTTTATGATGCACAGCATGAATCTGAAAGAAGAACAGCAAGCAAAGCAGTTCTGTATACCAGTTACGGCAGAGAAAAATGAGGAACTAATAAAACTGTGACAGTAAATCCCGAAAACATGAGACTTGAAAGGAAAAGAGAACTTCTGTAGGAGGGCTTTAAAATTTTTTTGGTGCATGCAGTTTATTTCAGCTGTTTAAAAAGACCCCTAATTTCTACCCCAGTAAATATTTCCACAAAAAAAAAAATCGCTGAAAGTTCATCCGTTTGTTGTTTATATATTTCTTTTTTTTTTTTTAAACAATTGAAACAATTTGCTGAGAACTTCAACGTGAGAATTTAAATTTGACACCTCTGCAGGGGAGATGAAAATTCTTTGTGGAGATGAAATGGGGAAAACTTTTACATAGTTTAAAAATAAATAGATCCTTCTTGGAGAGAGTTTGGGGGGGTTAGAGTTTTGTTTTATGTGTAGTTTATTATAAAAATAGGATCTAGACTTTGTGGAAATATAGTTAGGAATTAGTGGTAGCTTTTGGTATGCAACTGTTGGTGGCTCCCTCAGTAGCAAAGAATTTTCAAAGCTACTTCTGGAAAACAGTATGGCTTTGTCTTTCCTCAGTATCCTTTCATCTGAAAAACAGCTTGACTCTAAGGCATTTTGATCCTTCCTACCCTAAATAATCAGACTGTTAAGTAGCACAATTATTTTTGCTGGAAGTCTTTAGTTTTACCTAGCTGACATTTGAGTTTTGAGCCCTTATAGGATATGTTGTCTGGGGTTTCTTGTTGGTGTTGGAGGAGTGTTTGTAGTTGGTAGGTTTTTTACTGCTCAGGGCTCCAGCAATATATGAAACACAGGAAAGAACTGAATAACTTTTAAACATGATTTTATAGCGCAACTACCTTCTTCTTTGCTTCAATTTGCCTGTCTTTATGCTATTGATGTACATTAAAGAGTTGAAGTCTTGTTTAAACTGAAGATGTTTCCCTGTTCAATCACTCTTCCTCTTTACAACATGAGACAACAAGCGTGAGGATGAATATTTAGATCTGCATTTTGCTGTGGAGGGTGAAGTGGAATGGGGAGGGGCTGCAGAGCCCCCTCCTGTGGGATCTTGGATTTTCCATCACTATATGTTCATCAGAATTTCCTCTTCCGTAGGTCTTCTTGTGGGTACTCTTGATGTCGTGTTGGACTCCAGTGCCAGAGTGGCACCATATCGAATCCTCTACCAAGCGCCAGACTCCTTGGTCTACTGGACTATTGCCTGTGGTAAGGACAAATACACTGACATGTGGATTTTTATTCTTCTTGGATACTGTGTCACAACTAAGAGAGCATCCTTCCTGCTGAGCACAGTCATCTCAGGACAAATAAATGGGTCAGGATGAAAACCTGCTGTAATGATAAAATTCAGAGGCTCCAGAGTTTCTGATAGTCAGACCTTGAATGCCAGCATGGGGGGGTGTGTTATGCACAATGACTGAGTGAAACCAGAAATGGCCATGGAGGTGGTACAGAAACATCTGTTATTTCCCACTTTTCTTCTCTCAAAGGTGTTCCCAGACCAGCAGTACCCATTCCTCCTTCTTGCATGCTCTTCTCCATGCCCAGGGCTCACTCCTACAGCACTTGTAAAGTGCAGCATTCCTGGGTGATGGGATGTCTCTAAAGAGGATGGTGGGAGGAGTACTTGGATTATAGGAACCCAGTTACCCAGTCAGGGCACCTGGCTTCCCTTGCAATGGTAACCAAGAAGAAAGTGCAGCCCCAGCACTCACATGAATACTGAATAGCAAGCAGTGTCACATTTCCTGTCTCCTCCAGGATAAATACCATCTAGATCCCAGGGATGCCCCACCTCATGGATGTTTATTTCAGATAGTGTGTGGTCTTTCTAAATATAATGTACTTAGAATTCAGCAAGATGGTAGCTAGGTTAAATTTAACTGCAGAAGTGTATGTTCTTAGAGAGATGCAACAACTTTTAAGAGTTTTGGTCTTTAATGCTCCAGCTTGGACAGAGCTAGCAGTAAGACATCTCCTTTTGTCTTTTGTCCTTAGAGAGTGAAAACAATTGAGTTGATATTTTTATACACTGAATAGGATTTTTGCATGTATCAGATCCTGTATTAAATGCTTATTTCTGTGGTCAGGTACCTATTGCAAGTAACATAAAGCAGAACGGAGTTAGTCTCTGGTTTTGTCTGCTGTCTCTGAAAATAGTGTCTGGAATTAAATGCAGAAGATCCAGGTCATTTAGCTTTGATTGGCCAAGCTTGTCAGGTCAGATCATTGGTTTGACAGTATTGCTTTTCAGTCTTATCAAATGGAAACTTTTCAGTGCAGCTCGTCCATCTGAGAAGTTTCACTGACAACAAAGTTTTTGGCAACAGCCAAAACTCTGTTCATTTGAAAGAAAATTGAGAAGAGAGAACAAATGAGAAGTATGTACTTGCCTGTCATCTCTTTAATGGCCTGGTAACCTCCAGCACCCCCAGTGCTGCCTGACATTCAAAAATACTGGTTAATGAAGCTTCTTCTGGCCTAACTGTGCCACTCCATTAGTGCCCATTCTCCCAATAAAATTTGACATTTAGATTATTTGGATGACTTTTCCTCTAGACAAATACCCTCTTGGAGAGGGAAGAGAAGGAGGAACAGATGAAGGTTTGCTATAGATCTAGTAATTTTAGTTCAAAGCAGGCTCTGGTCTTAGGAGGATAGGATTTCTGTGTCTGACAAAGGTGATATCAAAGCTGTATCACCTTCCGAATCCAATAGGAAGTTTTTCTAATACCTCTTATTAGCACAAGTATTTCTTACTATTTTTGGTAGTATCAGACCTGAAAGAAGGCATGAGTTCAAACTATCTTTTTCCCCTCTACACCCGTTAATACCAGCTCCCTGATTCATATAACATAATTTACCTTTAGTGACAACTAATACTAAAAGCAGGTATTAATGAAGTTGTCAATATTATGAAGGTTGTTCCCAAATCTGCATTTAACGGTGTGCTTTGTACTGTCATTTACTCTGCTGTGACGATACGTAATGCATGTCAGCTTTCCATGGATCTCAGAAGAGAAAGAAGGGTAAAAGTACTTGCTTGTATGTTTATTTATTTTCATCCAGATGTCAGTGCACAGCAATTAGTAACCACCTCCATCCCATAAACTTGAAAGGGGGCAGTTGAGGACACAAGTTTTCTTGCAGTTTGCAGACTCCCTTCCAAAGAAAATAGCGGATCATAAAGCTCTCAACAAAATAGTGTTTCTTCAAAGATCCTTATACGGTGCATATATTCAGAAATAATTTCTAAGACTTTGGAAACAGGCCATGTGACTTGTCTTTAGGTTTTTTTGTGTGACACCTGCAGATTATTATCTTGCGTGACATTATTTTGCGTGACACCTGCAGATCTGTAATTTTATACCTACGGTGTGTTCTCGAGATAAGCAGGGGCATAAAATGGAAAGGAGGGTTATGAGTTATGGCCCCAGAATAAATAAATGTACCATAAATGTAGAAATTTATGGTGCTGCTGAACTGTGAGAATTTTGTTTCTCTTCTGAGAAAGATACTGTGGATTTTATGTAGAAGTACAGTACTCTGTCTACATTTAAGCTAGTATTTATAAACATGCTCTTCAGTTATGAGTCTTAGCCCTAATTGAAATTGCTAATGTAATGAATGTATGAATGTGATTCCATTTTGTGGAGTGTTCCTTGAATATTTAGTCTCCTAATACCTGGTTGATGGCTTAGTTGTTTTTGTTAAATTAAAAGACTGCATTAGTGTGGTCTTCTCACCTGAGGGAATAGTGTGGATCTTATAGGGAGGTAAAATTTTACAGAGAGCTAATAATTTATCTATGCAACTTTGAAGCTGAGCAGCCCAGTGTTCCCTAAGGCTCTGCACTGTGGTTATTTTATGAATTTGCAACTAAAGGAATTCCTTCTGAACTGATCAAGGGTTGTTAAAATGATACAAGTTACTAAAGGGCTTTGGCTGCACGTAACTACGCAACTCTGATTTGTCCTGCATTGTTCCTCCCTGTTCCCTAAGGGTAGACTGCTGGTTATTTGGTACTTGTAATCTCTTATTTTTACAGAAATTTGTCTTTTTCTCTGCCTACAATAAAGAAATAATCTCCATCTTCAGTAAGTAGCTGTACATAGTGACTCGAAGAAATGTGATTGTTTCGTGATTTGTTTATGACATTTGGTCTTGCTCAGTACAAGACTATTCTGGGGGTGAAAGTAATCCAAGGGGGTTTTTCTGCTCTAAAATGACTGTTAGGCAGATTTGTTTATAATTAGATTTGGATGTGAATTTTCTTGGATATTAACTCTACTGATCTAGGCTGTATGAGAATTCTGGCTGGTCGATCTGAAGCCTTACAGCTCTGGAAAGAAGTCCTGTGAACAGCCCTTTCTCCAGTGCAGTGTTGGGTTAAAGGTGTCACAGCTTAGAGTTCTGTCTATTGAACTATACAGGAGAATTGTTATTAGTTACTTTTCAAGAACAATTTTAAGCATATTGGTAGTCTAGGAATGCAAAATGTTGTACACAATCAGCCTTTCATATTGTGAACTTTCTGTGTCCCGTGCCAGTGTCCACCCCCCCAGTCTGCTAGTGCTCAGTTTAAGGCAAAAATTGTGGTGTATGTAAATTCTATTTGGAAATGAACAACTTTTTTAGATCCTTCTCCACCTATAAAATCAGTCATTCTTACAGTGACTTTGTGTGTTTTTCAGGTGTGGAACTGCTGTAGGGGTTTTGTGGTAATGGTAATTATATGCATTTTCATGCAAGTTGCTATGTTGTAGCTATTTTCATTTTTATTTCCTACCAGTCTTGAGGGCTCTGTATTTCGAAGTGCAGTGTTTTAACTGTTAAATTGGTTTTTTTCCCCTTCCCTGAGAGTCAGAGGTACTGCTTAGTCTACCTAAAAGGCCAAAGGTGGCAAAATGGTGAATGCTTTTAATATGCTAAGATAGGCAAAAACTTTCCAGTAACAGAGATAAAATAACCTGTAGTTCAAAACATTGCAGCAAATGTGCATTTTAATCCTGAGTGAACAAAGCAAAGAGAAAGACCTATCCTGTGATGATGAGTTGTTGAGAACTGGGTGTAGGTTTTGGGCTGATTGCATGATCTGTTGTAGGGGAGACTGGGAGAGTAAACAGTAAGATAATGGAGACAGAAAGCAGTGGGAAAAAAGAGATGTATTGTTACGGGTTGAGAATAATCAACCAAAGCAGTTTCAGAAGAAGTGATGAAAAATAATTGAACTACAAACCAGAAAGAGACAGCTTTAAGAAATAGTTCATCATGATAGTGTGTCTGCACTGCTTGTCACTGCTCTTATGAGCTAAGCAATTTTTCTGATGACAGTTTAGTTTTATGTACTTAGCTCATGCATTTCATCATTGCTTTTTACAGCTGTGTAAAAGCCAACAAGAAATAAAATAGTGTTCAGACCACCTCCTGAGTTCTGGAAAGGTCTGGTTGCATCCAGTAGTTTTAAGGAGAACGAGCAGTGGCAATCATTTGTGTTTCTGAAATACTGATTACATATGCAGGCTGTTCTGCAACATGATTTATGTATCAGTACTACAACCAGAACTGTGACATTCCCCTGCAAGGTGCACAGAATGTTGCATTCTGTTGCCTTCATTGGAGTTGTTAAATTAAATACAATGTGAGGAAATTTTGGAATTTCCAGAAGGACAGCATCTAGTGAAATATTGCATCTCCAGTTACTGGCAAGTTTTCGTAGAGTTTTTTGTTCATGATTAAAAGGACATTGACATGGGTGACTTATTTCTTTTGTGATTTTTGGTTTGGTTTGGTTTTTTTTTATATAGGTTGCTCGAGGAAGGAAATCACGGAACACTGGGAATGGCTGGAACAGAATTTGTTGCAAACTCTTTCAATCTTTGAAAATGAGAATGATATAAATACATTTGTTAGAGGAAAAATACAGGTAGTGTATTTATTACTAAAAATGTTGTTAATGATAAATATGACTGTGAAAGAAAAACTGATGTGAATTTGAAACAAATTGGAGCTGGTAGTCCCCAGGCTGCTCTGCCTTTTTGATGAAATACCAGATGCTAAGTAGTAACATATGTGAAAAAATCAGGGAAACTGGAATTAGTGCATATAGCTAGAGCAGTGTGATTTTTAAAAAACCCATATAAATATATAGGCAGGGCTTAAAGCATTGTAAGTTCTAAAATTAATTGCACTGTTGACTGTCTTAAACTTTGACAGTTGTCTGTGCAACTGTTTTTCCATTGCAAGGTTTAATTTTTTTTTATGCACTCATAATGTCTCCTCCCCTTCTTCTGTGTAGTTAAATCCTATAGTATTGGCATTTACACGTCATATAGATGTTAAGGGTGGCTGGTTCATTGAATTGTTTGCTTGGTGGGAAGTGGGGGTGTTGGTTTTCTCAGAATTTCTTTTTCTCTTTATAGGACAGATAATACCTATAGTGGTAAAATGTACTTTTTCTGTACTAAGAATTATCTAAAAATATGTACTTTGGTAAAAGATTGAAAGCAAAATTACGCTATTTACTCGGTGTGTGTTCAAAGCATTGGCTTTGTCTCATTCCTCTTTTAACATTTCATGTAGTAAGTCAGCTCTCTTAAGAATCCCACAGTTGCTTGTGTTGTACAAGTGAATCAGATATGAGGGCTATAGATGGTCATGGAAACACCTTGTCTATGAAGACATCTGTGTTTTTAAAAAATAATCCTTTAAGGAAATTGTTACTTCTTAGAGTTGGATGAATACTAAATGTGAATGATGGTTCTCTGTCATATACTCTGCTCTTCATGTAAATATGGGGCAAGTTGAAGGCAAAAAGTCAACTTTCCATTTTATAACTTCAATATAAAAGACAGTAGAGATGATTGTAAAGGAGATTGGCAAAATAAGCTAATGAAGCAGAGCTTCAGTATAGAACAGAAGGAACCATAGTCTTTGAGATATCAAAAAACATCTTTTTATCTGTTGCCACTTCAAATTTCATGAAGGTCATCTGCACCTGAAAATGGGATTTTTTTTTTACATCCTATTAGTTAATCTAATAGAAGATTTCTCTTTTTTTTTCTTCTTTTTCCCCCCCCTTCTGTTCTTCTTTGCTCAAGGTCCAATAAGAGGGGTCATAGAAGTCATTTGATACTATAGATCATAGGTGCTTCACCGACCTGTTAAGAGTGTTTGAGTTAGGCTGGTTAATTTAAAACAAGGTACTGGCAAGTGGTTGGTCTTTGGTTGCTTTTGACATAGGCACGGTAGGGAGTAAGGTCATCAGAAAGAAAGCCTTGAATAAAGTAAATAACTACATAAGCCAAAGAATTGCTTTAAGACTCCCTTGGCGTTGCAATAAGCATTGTGGCCCGTGGCCCAGACAGCAGTGGGAATTAGGATATCGGATAGCCCACGGCCACTAACAGGATGTGTCCTTCTTTCATTCCCTATCAGGGCATCATTGCTGAGTACAACAAAATCAATGGCATCAAAGAGGACGACGACACAGAAAAATTCAAGGAAGCAATAGTGAAATTTCACAAGCTGTTTGGGATGCCAGAAGAAGAGAAATTAGTGAACTACTACTCCTGCAGTTACTGGAAGGGGAAGGTTCCCCGTCAGGGCTGGGTGTATCTCAGCATTAATCACCTTTGCTTTTACTCTTTCCTCATGGGCAGGGAAGGTATGTTTTCAGTGGAATGGTAATTTGTGCATGTAAAAATTGTTAGGAGTTAGTAGTTTGTAGTAGTTAGTAGTTTGTCACTGTTCACGTACTGATCACTGAGGGTACGAAGATGCTGCTGAGGAACAGAGAATTTTCACATTTTGATTTGTCACACTGCTTAAGTGTGTGCTTGTTCCCTTGTTTGTTTTGTCTTTCTCAAAGTAGTTCTGTGTAAAACAGTACCTGGCATTGTCTAGAGACATGGTTCACCTCAGGGACTATGCCCAAAAGGGAACAGGGACAAGATCACACCAGTTCTGGCTCCTTCTGCTCTTACACAATCCTCAAGTACTATTCTGGCAGACTTTGCAACCTTAAATGACACATCTACATCTGTACAACACCAGAGCATCAGAAAAGTTTCAGAGGAGACCCAGAATAAAGAACTGCATAGTGTGGATGCAACCAGTCTGCTGTACAGGGAGTTAATTCAAATCATGGTGGAGGTGAACAATTCACCAGTATTTGGTTATGGGCAATAGATCAGTCCTGGGATTTAGCCCCTTCTTTAAGGACACCACCTGTATTGATGTTGGAAGAAAAGCTAAGGTTCTGTCATGGCTGTAATATTTGGAACTTTTTACTGTATAAAAATAATACAAGCCTGTGTGATGTGTTTAGGCTGTGTTTCTTTGCTCAGAGTCTGAGCAAGTGCAGTGACAATGATAAGTCATGTTAGCTCACCTAGCTTTGTAGTGCTTGTGTGGTGTTCTGTAAATAAGTAAATGATATTTAAACTCTTTTATCTGCTGTTTGTCAGGTGATAGTGGTTTGTTTGTACAAACTTGGTCTGTTTATGCTGTGCTCCCAACTTTTCAAGATGAAAGAAAAAGTCAGCTGAATGCATTTTATAGGAAGAAGCTAAAAGCTGCTGAATATGTGCTTTTTTTGTACTGAATCTTGTTTTTTTTGTTTGCTCCTGTTCAGCAAAGTTAGTTATCCGTTGGGTTGATATCACTCAGCTTGAGAAGAATGCTACACTGCTCTTCCCTGATATGATCAAAGTGAGCACAAGGTCAAGTGAACATTTCTTCTCAGTATTCCTTAATATCAGTGAGACATTTAAACTAATGGAACAGCTTGCCAATATAGCTATGCGACAGCTATTGGACAATGAAGGATTTGAACAAGACAGGTCATTACCCAAACTGAAAAAGAAATCCCCCAAAAAAGTATCTGCTCTAAAACGGTAGGTAGCACTGGCTCTTACTCATTTGTTCCTCCTCGGTCCTTTTACTTGCAAGATTTTGTCCAAAAGTTTTCTAATGTTGCTGCCATTTAGTGTAACTCCAAAAGGAATGATTGATTCCAGCAGTGGCAAAATGTGAATAATTATTTGAATATAATTACTTGGTATCTTGTTGAAATAGGAAAGGGAAAACACTTGAATACGAACATGTTGGAAAAAGAAACTTACTTGAGCCAAATGCTCATTTGTTCAGAAGCTCTTTAGTGTATCTCCTGACACTGGCTGCATTTAGGTGTCTGTTATAAGGCCATTTTATGTCAGTAGAGGTAGGTAATAAAGTGATTAATATGTTATTAAGAAATGTGCCTAGCGTTCATACTTGGTCTTATTGCTGGAATTGAGAAATTACTCTAGATTATTAATTCTGTCTAGAATGTAGTTTAGGTAACAGCAATACAAAAATTGATGTAAAATTCTAAGGGGTGAAAAGTTATCTGGAAAATATTTCTGCTTCTTTTACATCATACTTCAGCTTGTTAGTTTCTTTTTCATTTTTTTTAATATGTTGTTCTTGTTAGTGTACCATACAGAATTATAGCCAGTGCTTGTTTATATTTCTGATTACTTAGTGACATCTGACATGCATTATATCACTTTTGTTTGTCCTTACTATTGAGTGTTTTGCACTGAATGCGTTATGAAGACTAAGTCTTGAAATTGTTAACAAACTCTAACCTTAAGGATTCCATCATGTTAATAAATAAGTCTCAAAGAAGCATTTTTTATTACTATTAGCAAAAAATGGATTCACTGCATATATTCTCAGAAAGTAGGGCTGAATATGAAAAGCTCACTCAGTCTTTTGTCTCTGAGAAGTCAGGATGAATGTCTGACATTCATGGCAGACTTTTTTTTTCATGTAGTTTTAGAACCTTCCAAAAGTGAAGACTATACCTCCCCTATATGCAAATTATTTCCACTATTGGCTGTACACTCGTTGCTTAGATGAGTTATATGTTGCAGGTAACTTGTAATGATTTGCATAAAATATATCTTAAAATGTATTATATATTCCTTAAAATAAGAAACTCTTTCTATGGGTTTTTTAGGGATCTTGATGCCAGAGCAAAGAGCGAGAGATACCGTGCATTGTTCCGACTTCCCAAGGATGAGAAATTAGATGGACACACAGACTGTACTCTTTGGACTCCATTCAACAAAATGCATATTTTGGGTCAGATGTTTGTTTCTACAAACTACATTTGCTTTACTAGTAAAGAAGAGAACTTGTGCAGCCTTATTATCCCTCTTCGAGAGGTAAATATTTCTGTTTTAAATTTTACAGGGCAAGTAATAAAGCAGTATCTTATTAGATATTTCAGCCTACCTTTGAATTTTTTTATTTTGGTGGGGTTTTTTTACTATTATTTATTTTTGGTTTGTTTGTTTGGTGTTTTTGATTATTTTTGGAGAAAAGCTTCTTTTCATGCTTTTAATCTCTTGTGAGCACGCCATTCTGATGTGTTCTAAGTAATATTTAATGACTGTGTATCTTAGTTCACGGTTCCTACTACTAAAATTCACATGGAGTTTTTTCCATCGGTTTTCATAACGCTTGTGAGTTCTTTCTCTCTCATAACTTGTATTCTGATTTACAGCCCGAGTTTCCATTTTTTGTACCTCATAGGGAGAAGTGGAGGGTGAAATTTCCTAGATTGATGAGTGGAAATTCTGTTAAAGAATCTGTCAGATAAGATTTGCTTTTGTCACATGTAAAAAGATTCATAATCCTAAAGTTTTGAATTGCCTCTTCACAAAGACTTGCCATTGTTTATTCTTGTATGTGGAAAATATTTTGTCAGCATTTTTCAAATTGGTGTGTTTCCCTTTTTAATACTGGTTACTTAAAGCAGATGTTCAGTAAGAAGAGTTTGTTTGATGCAATAAAAAAATAATTATGTTGGGGAGTTTTTTTATGGCTGACTTGATTTGTGGATTAATGGAAAATTTTGTTAAGTAAGTTTTGGAAGTAGTAGCAAAGCTGATGTAACCAAGGACAGTTTGGCTTGAGTGAAGAACTACTGAATATTTCAAGGCACTGTTTTCCCCCACAAATCATTAAGAGTAAAATGGGTACTTGTTCAGAAACTTTGAAGTACAGCTTCTCAGCAGCTTGTTGCAATGATTTTGGTTATTTGGGATGAGACATTCAATTATGGTTGCACTGTTCGTCTGGAAATCAAAGGGAATGGCAGTCCTGCAGGTAAAGTGGTGGAGGAGGAGAGCAAAGTCTTCATTTAACATGACCTCTTTTCCTGGATGCAGATTCAGCAACTGCTTTTGATAACCACAGTCACAGCAGTACAGGATTCAGAGCAGCTCTAAAGCTTTAAGAGACAGAAGTAGCTGAAGGAATAAGTACTTCTGTGTGAACAGCTTTAAGTCTCAGCACCAGCAAGGAGAGCAGTAAACCAGGGGGTAGTGCCAGTCCTCAGAACAATTGATCAGTACCATTAGTAATAAAAGGAAAGCTTTCTATTTAATTAAAACTTTGGGTTAGACCCTAAATTAATTCCAGTGTTCTGTAATATCCTGGAGGTGTTTTGACAGATGAGACAATAGCAAAGCATTGATTCAGAAATTATGATGGGGAAAGATGTTTTTCAGTGGCTGACTGCACTGCTCACTGCACCTACAGCAGGTGCCCTCTCCAAGACAAAGCACTTCAGATATGTGTGTGCCTCTGTTGAATAGGAAATAAGTGGATATCAGCTCTCATTATAGCAGAGCTATAATTAAGCTTGTTTTAATAATGTCCGTCCTGTGCCTTTAGAACTTGTCTGTCTTTTGTGCTGATTGCACTCAAACAGTTTTTAAGTGGAACAGAAAACATAGGGAACACTTTTTAGCTAACTTCAATATGCTGTTAGTGAAGTCCTTTAAGTTAACGAATAACTAGTAGATTTGTAGTTAACATAAAAATAAAAGGAAGTGGGGAGAACAGAGAAGTGGTTTAGCACCTGAGCAGTGCACTGCAGTCTTTAAGTCTTCAAAGAGAATGCATGAAAAATGGTTACCCTATCCATTTAGCTAGAGAGCTATTAGTATTATAGCAGTCATGTCTTACCATTGATTCCTGTTTTAAAAAGGTTAAAGGAGCAAAAGTAAAAGTCCTAGCAAAATTAAATGTGCCACTTTCTATTCTGAAGGCAGCAAGTCAGTTTTCATTTCCTAAGAAATCATCTAAAGTCGTAAAAGCAGTGGTTAAAAGTATTTACGATTGTGATTTGTGTTTTGTTCAATGTATGAACTGCACAAACTTGATGGATTTATATGTTTTTAAGGCTAATAGTGGTAATGTTTAGGACACACAACTGTTATATAATTCATCAGCAGTGTATGACTTACTCCTGAAATGTCTTTGTGTTAATGTGCTTTACCAAAACCTCAGGGAACTTGTTCCCTGTACTCAGTAGATTGTAGTATGAGTACTGTTTACCAGTTGGAGTTCAGTTAAATTAGTGACCACTTCCCTAACAACTGAAGGCCAAACAGAAGCCTCCACCTCACAGGGTTAGATATTTTCCTTTGTAAGGGAAGACATGGGGTTAGTTTCCCATTGTTGCAGGTTTCCGTGTACTGTGAAAATACAGTTAAAATAACATTATGCAACTGTTTTCACAGTATGCAGCTATAATACAGTTGTACAGAAGTGTCATCTCAAAAACAATTTATTCACATGTATGGGCAGTAAAAGGTAGGCAAAGGTTTCTGTGGATTCATCCTGTGCTGATAATGTTAGGAAGCAGGAGAGGGATTTGGAAGTCTACAAAAAAGCTGATAGATTTGTATCCCACAGATGGAATTTTTCTTTACTGATTCTTTTAAAATACAGCCTGAGGAAAATCAACTAAGTAGTGCAGGGGAGTTTTGATGGAAAATGTACTGAAGCCAGTTGTTTAAAGGAATGAAAGCCTTCATCTTTCAGGCTTGTAAGCCCTTGTATGCAAACCATGTTTTCCAGCAAAGGGGTGTCCATAGGAATTAGATAAAAGTGTGGAAGGAGCATGGGTTTATTGTATTAAGATGGTTTCTTAGACCAAGCAGCTTGATTAACTAAAGATCTTAAGCTGTTGCAACTGTTTCTCCCTAGGTGACAATAGTGGAAAAGGCAGACAGCTCCAGTGTGCTGCCCAGCCCGCTGTCAATCAGCACGAAAAACAGAATGACATTCCTCTTTGCCAACTTGAAAGACAGAGACTTTCTTGTACAGAGGATCTCAGACTTTCTGCAACAAACCACTTCAAAAATATACTTGGATAAAAATATTTCTGGAAGCTATATCAGCTCAGATGATGAGGTATGTGAAGGAACGTGAATAATTTACTAGAAGGGGATTTTAACTGGTGTGGGGAGTGAGGAACCAGGAAACACCTTGAAGTTTTGCAAAGCTAAACCTTTAGGCACAGAAATGTGACCTCTTTTGTGTTAACGCCTTTGAGCTGAAGTGTTAAAATTTGTCAGTTAGGATATCTATCTTTTTCACGTTAAACCTAAGAGAAATCGTCATTGCTGAGGAAGAGCTACTCTAATTTTTCCTGCTACATTCTGAAATGACAATGTATCTTGTTGGAAAGTATCATAGTTAATTAACTAGTTAATTGCATAGTACTTTCAATATCTATTAACTTGTCCAACTCAAATGTAATTCTTGAATTTTAGTAATTTGAAGAAATTATCAGTTGGCATGAAACTCCTTTTATTCAAGACTTTAGCTGCTAAATCCCATCTTTTGATTCTTCTGAAAATAATGTCTGAGCTGAGCAGGTTGGCATGTGCACTGCTAGTGAACTTTGGAATGTTTGACCTAACAAGAAAAAAACAGCCCTGTCCTGAACATCAAATGACCCTATTCTGAACCACCTCCTTATGTATGTGTGTGCAAAGTAAATGGTTCTTAAAAGATATGATTAGATACACTTTTCTTAGGCCCTTTGAATGTCAAGCCTTCTGCTGAATTCCAGCTTTTATGTGTGAAATTCAGATGCTTCACAGAATGACCTCATCAGTTCTGTTAAACCCATCAAAGTATAGTAGTTCAGATCTCAAAGCAGAAAAGGCTTTGTGGTGTATCATTTTGGTTTTATGTAGATAGATCTCACATTCCAAGTCTGTACTAAGCCATATGTTAGTACTGTCCTGAGTAGCCCTACTCTGTTTGCCATGTGTGTCTTAAAAGAATTGTTTTTACTTGCTTTGTTGATGGTGAGGTATAATTACTGTGTTGTTGTATACCAGAGCATGTAGGCATGTATAGTCTTGGAATTTTTGCTGTAAATGGATCTAAGTATTCTACCTACTGAATTATAAACACAAATTAATTTTAAGCATTTACTACAATTTGTAATATGACTACGTATCTAGATATGCATGACTACTACTTGCAATTTCAGGCATTTGGTGTGAACTGCTCTGAAATTTTACTGTGATGCAGTTTCAAAGCTGTTTGAGAAGTCAGAAAATCCTTTTTCTTCAAAATACTTTTCTTCCAAATCACAATCTAACAGTCCTACGATGTTCACAGACCAAGGGAGCTGGTTCAGTTGCCCAGGGCTACCTAAGGTTAACATTACCTTAGCAATTCTAGTTCTAGAATTTGGTTGTGTTTCAGGAGAGCTATTGAGAAACTGGAAGCTATTTCATTATTCCGTACTGGTTTAATTTCTGCTGCCATATGTTTTTGTTAACTGGTAGCATGTATAAATTTTTAAATAAACTGAAGTAAGTAGTCCAGACACTGGTTCATCTTTATTCCTGTATTGCTTGTGACTGCTTTCTACAGGTGTTTACAAGGTCAAGTAGTTTAATTTCTGCCAGCCCTCACAAAAGCCTGAGCTCCGAGTCGGAGGGAGAGCGACAGTTCAACCTCAATGATAATGGCATTCCAACAGCAACTCAAGCTTTAATGACAATGTATCGGCGCAGGTCACCCGAGGAGTTCAACCCTAAGCTGGTAAAATATACCTCTGAGTGCTCCACCTGACTGAAAAGGCTGGTTAATTATGTTTGCTTTAAAACCCATGTTTCTGACCCGGAAGAGTTTTGTTCTGCCAGACAGTTAAGAAGAGGCAGTATTTTTCATAGAAGTAAAGGTTTGAACATGTTGTTGTTTTACCAATACGAATAACTTCACTGCATAAAAGCAAAGTTGGATGTAATTCAAGGAGAGGTTGTATTCCTGCTCTTAAGTATAACTGCTTCTCTTAACAGCAAGGTCTACTGGCATAGAAACCAGGAAATGGGAGGAGGCAGCCCATTAAGAAGGTAACTGGATTGTAGCCAAGTTATTTCTTGCTCACTTGGAAAGTTAGGATATTGTAGGCTTTTTAGCACTCAAGATTTTAGTGGGTCAGAGTGTTAGAAAGAGAAGCTGCATCTTTATGCCTGCCTTTCTTTGCTTTTAGGCCAAGGAGTTCCTGAAGGAACAGGCCTGGAAGATTCACTTTGCTGAATATGGCCAAGGGGTCTGTATGTATCGTACAGAGAAAACAAGAGACCTTGTGCTGAAGGGCATTCCAGAAAGCATGAGAGGGGAACTTTGGCTACTCTTTTCAGGTAGGTTTTCAGTTGAATGTGTCTGCGGGATATGAGCAAAAGCATGAGGGAAGAAAGGATTTCAAAGATGATCCAAGGTGCACATAATAAAGTGTCTGAAAATATTTGGAGTATGTAAGGCTGTGATTGTTAGCAGGCACCAGACAGGTTTAGGCAAGATTGCTGTTCAGACCAGCAAATACCCTTTCTCAAACAGGCACACATAATTAAGGAAGAATATATAAAAAGCAGAATGCACGCTCTGTAACCAGAAGCCAGCAGTGTAGGGGCCTTCTAGATGTTCAGCAACCACCAGCAAGCCTAATTCCCGTTTATTTATTAATGTCTGGATCCAGTTAAGCTTTTGGCCTTCACAGCGATTGTTGCAAGGAATTCCAAAGTTTAGGCATGCTGCATGGAACCACTATCTTTTTTTTTGTTGATAATAAAAGAAGGCTACTCTAACATTTTATTCGGTGCTTCCATTATGTGAAAAATGGTGAGAAAATATTTGTCTGGGATTCTGTGCCATAAAGGATTCTCTAGATATGCGTCCACTTAAAGTTTTTTTTTTTGAAGTTGAAGAATTTTATTACTAGTTATATGGAAATCAATCCTACCTCATGCTTTCTTCGTAACCTATCACCATATGCCTTCTTTAGCTCTACCCTCCCCAAAATAGTTACCACAGTTACCTACACTACTTAGGATATGAGCACATGAGGGCCTTTATCTGATGACCTAATGATGTTTTCAGGTTTGTTTTCTATTTCTTGCCTAGTAATATATAGTCATGTACATCTTAACTTTGCTGCTGGGCACTAAGGAAATGTTTTCACAAAATACATACAGGAGTGCACAGCTCTGTTTTGTGTCCTATTAACAGCTAGTTTGGACCAGTTTTCACGGTATATCTATAATTCATATTTTCTGTGTACATTGCTTTGTGCTACTGACACTTGCTTTTCATTTCCAGAGAAATTGTAAAGTCAGTAGTGAAATCTCATAGCAAGTCTGTGAGCATACAGTGGTATCCCTAAGGCTGAGTGCCCTGCCCAAGATGACAGAGTCATTTTCAGAAGTAGGAATAGAGCTCATGAGTTTCTGTCTCTTGCTTTTGGCTGACATATCATACACTCTGCAACCAGACATTAATCTACTCTGTCCTCGGGGCAAGTAGCTTTCTTAGACACAAGTTTTGAGTTATTTAGGGTAACCAAACCCATAGCCAGCTGCAGAGGGAGCTCATGATACCATGTGACTTCACAGTTGGTTTGTTCTTCATGCCTCCTCTTTTGTTCTGTCTGAGAGAGATTTTAACCTCATTGTAAAAATGCCTGTAGAGAAGACAAGGAAGGGGTGNCTTTAAAGAAATAATATTTTCATATTTGCTTTCAAAGTTCTTCGTAACATTCAGGATGGAAGGGGAGTAGATCATCACGTTGGAATACTGTACCTGCTAAACCGTCCTTTTTCTCCTGGTTTTAATACTGTTCTCCCACTCCTAGGAGCCATTAATGAAATGGCCACTCATCCTGGCTATTATGAGGACCTAGTGGAGAAATCGATGGGAAAATACAATCTTGCTACAGAAGAGATAGAGAGGGATCTGCACCGCTCCCTTCCAGAACACCCTGCATTCCAGAATGAGATGGGTATTGCTGCTTTAAGGAGAGTCTTGACAGCTTATGCTTTCAGAAATCCAAACATAGGATATTGTCAGGTAATTGAAATACCTGGACTCCTTCAGTTTCTGGAATTCCAGTTCTTTCCTTACAGTCCTGTTTCTTCAGTCATGCACATGAGTGTTTGGCTGTGTCAAGTACCCTGAGGTGTGGATGGTGCTGTGAGCTCATGCCTCAGTGAGAATTCTGAGGCCAGAGGGGTGTCACACAAGGACCTGCTCTTACAGCAGTATTATATATATTATACATATATAACAGCAGCACATGTTGAGAGATGCTTTCTGTAAGCATATTTTCTGCTCATAAATCTAGAAACTGGACAGATGGTATCAGAGCTGTCTACTGAAAATGACAATGGACCCTGAAGAAAGGGTCTTTTCTTATTAACAAAAAATCCCCTCAAAACCAAAACACTTTGTGTTCGGACTTAAATTTTTGTCTATTTTTATCTATTTGTCTTACCATTAATTATTATTCAGTGTATTAGTTATAACCCTCCAGAACCTCCTTTCCTCTTTCAATGATGCCATGCAACCATTCAAAACAATAAAAAGAAACAAAGAAAGAAAACAACCAAAAATCCAAGCAAAAAAACCCCAAACACTTGACAAAAATAAAGCATCCTAGGAGATATCACTGTGAGTCCCAGCCATGTATCTTGTAGAGTTAATGCTGACCCCAGTGCATGGTTTTGAGGTTCTTACGTCCATAATTCAAGTCACTTTAGTTTCTGGTCCTAAATCATCTTTCTTACTATATAATTTTGGTTTATCACCTGGGCCTTTTTTTTGTCTTCCTACATACTTTTGCAAAGACGAAACTTAAATTCATTAGTATTAAGAAGCCTGATTAATGTCTGACTGTTAAGACTTCTAGGTGCAACATGAGTAAGTGCAAGCAGTTCTAACAGATACCATCATCAATTATTTAATAACAAGTATGGTACTAAGTAATAGCTACAACATTTGCAAAGATTATTTAACAGAGGAGCAGTAGAAAGACACTTCAGTTCTGGTTCCTAAAGCTGTCAGGGTAATTAATAACCTTGAGACTTGGTCCAGCCACAGTGAGAATTCAGGCACATCACTAGTGCTATGGGAGGTGTTGGTGTCTGCACCAGACCCAGATTCCCCAAGAGCACCTATGGCAGAATATCAGTATCAGTATAACAGGGATGCTTGCAGACCTGAGTCAGCCCTTGATTAGGAAAAAAATCTTGATTTCTTAAAAAAAAAATCCGCAACACAACCAACCCACCCACCAAAAAAACCCACCAAAAAACCCCAGTAAAACAACAACAACAAAACTAAGGAAAAATCTTGCAGGTTTTTTGTGATTTGAGGCTTTCTTAAGCCTTTCTTTGAGCCATAGGAAACACTGCTGTTTTTACAGCGAAGTACTTGAACAGTTTGGGATCTGCAGGAAGAGATGTAGCTATTTTCCTAACCACTTACCTGCCCAGGTACAGTGCTAGATATTGAATAATTATATTTCCCTTTCTTTTAGGCTATGAATATTGTCACTTCAGTGCTCCTCCTTTATGCAAAAGAGGAGGAAGCTTTCTGGCTGCTGGTGGCTCTGTGTGAGCGTATGCTGCCTGACTACTACAACACAAGAGTTGTTGGTATGCTATGGGGACATTTTTGAAACGACACTACAAAAAATAACCAAATTAATTGGTGGTATTTGTACCGAAACAAATATATGGGTAGATGTATTTGTGCATGCTAGTGACAAGACAGCTTGCTCAGGAGAATAAAGACAATTTCCTGAAGAGGTACTGCTATAATTAATAGTTTATCACTTACTTAGGATCAGATGGCGTTCTAAAGTGGGCTTCAGCAAAGTAGATTTTTAAGAAGAGATGAGAGGCTAAAATTTGAGTTACAGATGATCCAGTTAGCTGATTATGGTAAGGTGGAAACAGGAGCTTTAGCAGTTTGCAGTAGAAGTCTTTGCGCCTGTACCTCTGATGTGAAAGGGCACAAGTATCAGAAAGCTGTTGTTGTCAGCTTCCTTGTGTATGTGGAAGTGAGTGACTTCAATTTCTCATGGAATCTGTTTTTACTGTATCTCACAAATACTTGAGATACTCAGCCTTAGAAATTATTCTTGCTGTCCTGCTTAAAATGGAATGTTTAACTGGGGTTCTCTTGAAGTAAATCTAAACCCTCACAGTCACCCTGGCCTCATTCAACAGGTGATGCTGAGGTCTTACTCCGTTTAGTAATGGTAATATCAAGCCACTATTTAACTTCTGCTGGTGCTAGACCAAGTTAATCCTTTTTTATTTATTATGGAGTGTATAATTAAAACAGGAAAAATTTTATTATGGTTCAATTTGTATGTATAGCTCAGTAGTGTAATGGAATCCGTTACTTATTTGAAAGTGAGAAAATGTGCATAAGCACCATGCAAAATATTCTTAGGCTTTTTATTTATATACATAGAATATATAGAAGGTTTTTTTTCTCCCCTAAATGGCAATGTGTCAGTTGCTCCTGAATTAATTCAGCCTTATTTGTCTTTAACCAGGAGCATTGGTGGATCAGGGTGTCTTTGAAGAGTTGGCTCGTGACTACATTCCACAGCTTTATGACTGCATGCAGGACTTGGGTGTAATCTCCACCATCTCCCTGTCCTGGTTCCTCACTCTTTTCCTCAGTGTAATGCCATTTGAAAGTGCAGTGGTGGTTGTGGATTGTTTCTTCTGTGAAGGAATAAAGGTGATATTTCAGTTAGCACTTGCTGTCCTCGAAGCTAATGTAGACAAGCTGCTTAACTGTAAAGATGATGGAGAAGCCATGACAGTCTTGGGAAGGTATTTATTACAGAAAATTAAGTATTTTCATGGTTTTTTTTTTATTGCTTGCCTTTCTGATTTGTATTCTATGTTGAAATACTAAATTTAAACCGGTAGCATGTATGTAAGTGTTTTACATGCTTATAGTCCCCTTTCATCCACATAAGGTACTCCTTATATTATTTTAAAATAGTGCTAAGTGACCAACAAGATAGAAATTCTTCTTTCAAGACATTAAAATGAACTCTCCAAACCTGATTATAGAAATTTAATTTGATTCATCATTTTAGTGGATTACATGAGTTTTGTTACTTCAGCCTGCTACCTTTTAAATGTTACTAAGAAAAAGCCTTGGCGTCAAGGGAAATTGTTTTGGGAGTAGACTAAGTAGAAGTCAGAAGAACTAGGTAGGCTCTTGAACAAATAGATTTCAGTGGAACAGGATGATGATAGATAGAGTGGCTTGAGTTATTTAATCGGAACTAATACTGCTTGAGTGTAACCTCTGATTTCCTTGTGCTTGGTAGCGTGTTCAGTTTTCAAGATGCTGCTGGAACTTCCGAATTTTTTCATAATAAATTTCAGTAGTATAATCTTACTCTTCCTGGAGAATGGCTTGATCGTTTTTACATGTAATAATCAATGTGTAACCCGTATGCTGTTAACCCTCAGAAGGGAGGGTCTACAAATTTATCTTAGGTTTCTCATTTCCTTATTTTTTGTCCCCACCAGATATTTGGACAGCATAACTAATAAGGACAGCACTCTTCCTCCCATTCCTCATCTTCACTCCCTGCTCAGTGATGATGTAGAGCCTTATCCTGAGGTGGATATCTTCAGGCTAATCAGGTCTTCCTATGAGGTAGGATAAGACTTCTTAACAGGAACTTGCCAACGCGCACAACCTCTGCTTCACAGAGGAATTTGATACTCTGTAGTTTGGCTTTGCTTGAAACAGAAAGAACATAAAAGAAATGCAGACTCATCTGAGAAGGCTGAAATGGAGCAAGGAAGAGGAGTTAGACTTTCTTCTTCTTTTAACCAAATTTTTTAATTGTAGCTGTTTCGTAGAGAAGTCTGAGGCCTCAAAGGAGAGCAGCCCACAGCCGAAAAGTGATTTACAAACAAAAGGCTGAACTTTTAACTTGAAAAATGTTAATTCTCATTTAAGCTTTTTTGTGCTTTTCCAAACTGAAATAGTAGTGAAATCTGTATGATTTCAGAAGACCTTTCTATTATCAGTGGAACTTTGTTTCTTTTGCCTTTTTTTTCTTAACAAGTGCTGGTTGTGACCATGGGCCACTATATTCTCTACTATCACCAAAGCTAAAAAAAAATTCAAGTGAGAGGAGCTGGTAGTAACTAATATCTATAAGGGACAGGACAAAACCTGCAAAACCAACTAAAATCTGCAGACTGGTTTCATTGTCCTTAAATTTAAAAAAAAAAGCCATCAGTTAAAATACTTCTGATGGTTACACTGACATACCCATTTTTTATAAAAATTAAGGAAAAACTGTAAAGATTTTTTGTTTGTAATTTCCATTATTCCCTTCAATTGACATACAGAGTAAATGAGTAATTTTGGTTCAGGAAGTTGGTTTATACTTAGCAACAGCACAGCTTTCTCAAAGGCACTTCCTATGTCCCTAAACCCCACTTGCTTTAACATACCACGTTTAATAAGGAAGTAGGCAGTCCTTCGTGTATTCTGGGCTGAAGGGAAAAGTGTATCAGGGTAGACGGATGTTTGGTAGGTGTCAGAATGGCCAGGAGGGAGTTTATGTGAAATTGTGTTTCCCTTGCATTTTCCAATTTCCTTATCAGGAAGACTGCTTGCATTGGCCTAACTGCTCTAAGATGAATAACCTGACTGAGCCAGTCTGTCTTTTTGGGCCCTCTGCAGCACAGAACCTTGTAGCTCCTTCTAGGTAAATAACCAGCTGCACTTCAGTATAATTGGGCAAAACAAGTAGCATGGGGAGCGAGGAACTGGGAGGAAAGCATGAGCTGTTTGCAAAGAGAGAATTAGTTTCAAGAGAGTTGCTGTTAATTAATTTATTAAAAAAAACCCCAACAATTCTTTAGTAAACTATTAAGATTCAAAAACTTTAAGGCATCTGTTACACCTGTTATGTTTCTCGATTAGTTATGTGCAGTTAGGGCTGGGAACTCCCTGCTAGCTTTGTTACAGCTACAAAGAATGAAATACTAACTAAGTGAGCATATTTTTGTTATTTTTTGGAATTTAAACTGTTAAGAGTACCTGCTAGGTAGCCATCTATTCTTAATCTTGTAGACATCTATAATTTAAAAATACTAGGAAGACTTACAGCTGAAGAAAACGTGGGATTTTTTGGAGACCTTTGCCTTCCCTCAAGCATATACACACCGTCCCCAAGGAGAGGGGAAAACCTTGTCTCTTCCAAACTTTCCTATGATATTTGTCATGGGAATGTGATGAGTCTGAGAACTTGATGGCACTGGCAAAGGCACAATATTTGAATTGTTTTATGAAGATCTGCTTTCCATCATGCTCTGACACTGTCCAGTTCTTATGTATTCTTGTCAGATGCATATATGAGAAGTCTCCAGTGAAAGCTGAAGTGATGCAGAAGAATTTTTTGGTAAATAAGTAATTAGCACTCCTCTCTGTGATGATATTGAGCAGACTTTCTACTTTCAAAGGAGAAACAGTCTTTAAATAAGAGAATATGCAATACAAGTGCATTTTACACTGCCAGTGCTTTCTTAATTTACTGAAAACAGTTTTTAGTAAGAACTCTCTTATCCTTCCATTCAATTTTGTATTTAATTCAGAAACCATAGGTCCTGGTGTCATAATAGTTATAGTAGAAGTGACTGAAATAATGCATAATCACTCCAGTTTTAAAGGCCTGTGGGTAACTCACAAGCTGTCAGTGGAGTGTAGACTCAAAATCAGAGCTGTTATGTGTTTAACTCATTTAATTTGTGTGTTAGCTAATTTGGGAAAAAAATAGGCCTTCAACACTTCAGCTGTGTGTACAGTGGTATCTGGATCTTGGCCATTTTAACTAAAGAGCTGACACTCAAAGGTCTGTGCTGTGGAAGGGTTTGATACTGTTTTGACCTAGAACAGGTGACACCCTTCCAACAACTCCTTGTACAGTCTGAAACTTTGCATGGGCAAAGGACCATTCCCAGAAGGTAATCACCTGCAACCTCTTTTGGTAGACTACATGAATTTTAGTTTTATGGATGTGAACAACCTTCTTATTTGGCCCCCAGACCAGTGAATAAACTGATTACTGGAATAGGTGTGACCTCAGAGCCACAAAAGATCTGTCTTTTCAAGGTGTTGTGACCTCTGTGACACTTGATGTTCACGAATTTTTATCTACATTCCATTTTTGTCAAAAGACTTCTTTATTTGCAAAATGCTCACAAGTACATGAAGCATCTTTTTACTCTCAAGGTACATGATAAAGGTGAACATCTTTATAAATAAATGCAGCTTTAGCATTAATTTCATCTTACAAGAATGTGCCAGGAAATTATGACCTGCTTATGTAGATCCACTTGCACTGGGAATATAAATCCATCTCTTAAAAAGTGTATCTTGCCACCCCTTTATAGCTTTACAAGTGGTGTAGTTGATGTCTGGCATTATTGTTCCTGCTGATCATCTGTGCATTCCTCAGTGTGTTACAAGTGAATTTTGGATGGCAAGAAACTTCTGCTTATAATACTTCTACAAAAATTAATCTTAGGGATCAGGCATTTCTCTGCGTATGAAAACATGGAATTTATTCCTAATAGGTTTTCCCCCTAGGATGCTTTTGTAGTATGTGCAGGAGCTCCCTGACACTGTTACATGCACTGTGAAAAAAACTTCTGAAAATAAGACTTGGGTATTAAAGAGAATATTTTCCTAGTGGAAATTGCATTCTTGCTACTCGGTTTCAGATCCTCAGAATGTAAGAACTGCTGTACTGTCTCAGCCATTAGAGATCCAGTTAGTTCAATATCCTCTTTCTGTTGTGATTATGAGACATTCCAGGACAAGCTGAAATAAAACTCTGTAGGAAGACTTACAAAACAATTTATTCACAGAGATTTGCCATGCAAGAAGTTTCTGATTACTGAGATTACAGTTTGAAATGAGAGTTTGAAATTGAATAAAGACCTTTCAAATTAAAATAAGTTATTGGGAAAAATAAAATCTAGTGATATATTACTAAAGTCTTTGTAACTTTGTAATGTGTTAGAAAAATGCATTAACAGCAGTTTCATTTGTGGTACATCATGTAATTAAATTAATTTCTTAAATACATTAAAGGCAAGCCAAATATTCTGAATATTAATACACAGACAATTGTGTACTACTTTTTCTCTTTCAAGAAATTTGGAAGTATTCGGGCAGATTTAATTGAACAAATGAGATTCAAACAAAGACTGAAAGTCATCCAAACCCTCGAGGATACTACAAAGCGCAATGTGGTAAGTACTGAAATAATGTTCTTTGTGAGTAGTAAGTTCAGTCAGTTTCTGAAGTTTAAACTAGCTTTTCAGTGAGACATGGATTTGAAATCTGTAACTGGTAATGTTGTGTTTCAAAAGGTACGAACTATTGTGACAGAGACTTCTTTTACTATCGATGAACTGGAGGAACTATATGCGCTTTTCAAGGTAAAGCTAAGTGAAGATATGATCATGTGCCTCCAGGAAGTGTAAATGTTCATTTTTGATGTGGGACTATGTCTTGTCTGAGCACCAGGTCAAGTCTGTCAGTTATTATTGGGTATCTTGATACAAATTGAATTACCTGCTGTATTATTGATACAAAAAAACCTCCCAAAAAAAAACTCTAGCAGTTTTTAAAACATCTGGAAAGGATTAGTTCACTAAATGATTTGTCCATGGAAAAGAAGTATATACTGATGAAAACTATTAAATGAAAAAGTGGATAGCGGCTTTTGATCAGTCATTAGAAACTAAACATTTGTCTCTCTCTACCTGACCCAAGTTTTGGAATTTATCACAATTATTCTATTATCTCAGACAGTTAATACTTCCGCATCACAATAGCTGATTTTTGCCATTGTTAATACTTTAATGCATTACATGGAAATTTAATGTCACAAAGTGATACGTCTTTGTAAGTTGGTTGTACAGCAGTGCCATTAGATCCACACATTTAAAGGTGAGCATTTAAATGCGTTAGCTTCACCTTCATGCACAATGTCTTAAAGCAAATTACTTTCTTCCTCTGTTATTTTGTAACAGATTTTTTTTTAATATGATGAAGAATTTATTTCCTTTTAATTTCACATCTGTGAAAAACAAGTCCAAGTTGTCCAAATCCTGCAGTGCCTTCTTTCAGTCTTCCGTGAAATAAGTGAGACCAAGTCCGTCCTCCCTAGTTCATCGCTGTGCAGTACTGGGATCTTTTTCTCTAAGCTTCTGAATTGTTTTGAATTAGATTCTGCCAAATCTAATTCAGATTCAGCTCCAGAACCTCCACTGACTTCAGTAAGACTGAAAGAATAGTACAGTACTCAGTATTTTTGAGAATCTACAGTACAACAAAAAATATTTCAAATAAACAGCTATTTCCATATGATTAAAGATTAAATAAAGATTTCATGAGACTTCTGACTTGACTGCGTGATGAGGGTGCAGAGGGTGACTAAGCACAACAAGCCTGTGAAGTCACAGCTCTGACCAAAACAGGTATTTCATGTTTCATCTGTCTGGGAGGCAGAAAAAGTTTTGCTTTACCTTCTTCTTTTTTTTTGATAGAGGGATGCTTTTTTATGCTGGTTAGAGGAGAAACCTCTTCCAGAAGTGGAAGGGCTGGGTAAATTGAAATGCATGTGTTATCTTGCAGTTTTAAGAATGCATGTAGAAGAGTTGTTTGGAATTTTTTTTACCATGGAGAGCAATGAATTGTTTATAGATGTGCTGACAATCTCACGGTGTTCACCTTCTGTTCAGGCAGAACACCTGACCAGCTGCTACTGGGGAGGAAACAGCAACGCCACGGAGCGGCACGACCCCAGCCTGCCTTACCTGGAGCAGTACCGCATTGACTTTGAGCAGTTCAAGGGCATGTTTGCCCTCCTCTTCCCCTGGGCCTGTGGAACTCACTCAGATATATTGGCTGCCCGCTTGTTCAGGCTTCTGGATGAAAATGGAGACCTGCTCATCAACTTCCGTGAATTCGTCTCTGGGCTAAGTAAGGACGATCCACAGCACTTTCAGAATAACATGACAAACCGGTTTGTTTCTGTTCAGCTCATTTTGTCATGCCTGTGACAGTGGTTCCCTTTGGGGTTTAGGCTGGTCTTAGTAGGTGAATCTACATTAGCCAGTGGTGTATCACACTGGGAAAAGGACAACACATGAACAGATCCGTTAGGACCTGAGGATTTTACTGACTGCTAACTCTCAACACGAAAATTAACTGCAACAGTGTATTACTCCTAGTCACAGTTAGAGTGTGAGCTACTACCTCTGTTGCTTCTGAGATCAGTAACCAAGACTGCAGAAAGCAGTTTGGAAGTCACCTGAAAAGGAGAAGGTGGAGGTGCAGGTCAGAGAGGGAGGCTGAGTGGTTTTAGTATTGAACAAGCAAGATTTCAGGATATAAAAGTCAACATCGTGAGCCCCAGGATTAACATGAAGAAGCAAAGATGAGGGAGGAGCCGGCCACTCCTTTTTTGAATATAGCGGGAGTTGTTCACAGTAAGTGACCAATATCTCACCATCTACCATGTATCATTTCATGGCAAGCTGGAATTTCCTCCAGCTCTACATTTTGATCCTTTTTTGAGAGTGAGAAGGTTTCCCAGTCTGGCTCTCAGCAACTCTTTGCAACTCTTTGTTTAAGCATTAGGGCTCCAGATGCAGCCTTGCATTAAAACCTCTGTACAGCAGTGGTAGCACCTGTTGTTCTCTTTTAAGTGCAAAATAGCTGTGACAGTAAAACTGGCTGCACACCTCCCCTTCACACCACCCAAAAAATCCCAGTGCCTCCCATGATGCAGTGATTTGTATTTGAGGTACTGTTTGCCAGGTAACACTCAATGGCCTTTTGAAGACCCAGGAGCTAACTACTCTTCCTGTTTACAAGATGCTGTTAGTAACAGTCAACCAGGTATTGACTGAGACAGCATGTTTTGGAACCAATAATGAGTAATAAGAAAAAGGGCCAGTCTTGAGCACTGTGAACAGAAATGAATGTAAAATGCACAAATGTGGCTATAAGCCAACATGACTGAACTAAAATCATCAGTGGGCAAAACAATCAAAAATGCTCCTTCTGCAAACTCACGTTTTTCAGAAACTAAGCCCAGGGTGGTGTAATTTGAACACCGTGTCTTTTTCCCCCTAAAAGGAAAAGTCAACCCTGCTGACCCCTTTATTCGTTGAGAAGCATGTGAGTGGTAGGAAGGACAATGCAGTCAACAAAAGAACAATGGGTCTGTTTGAGCATATTTCACCATGCCCCAGCACTTTTAATAATTCCATTTTTTTTTCATTATCCCTACAACAAATAGCTCAAGAACCTCCTGCTTCAAGGTGCCTGTAGGGCCTCAGCTGAGCAAAGATGGAATAACCTGGTGTATTCTTTATGTTTACTCTGTGCCTTGTTGATATAATACAGTCCAAACATAGGAGTGGTTTGCCCAGTGAGTTGTGCTGCTCAGAAGAGGTTTTCAGCCTTGGTTTGGAGCTCTTTGGGTTATTCACTCAGGACAAAGCTCCCCTGCAGCCCTGTAGCACACTGGATTATAGCATGACAGTTGTTGACTGCACATCCAAGTAAGCTACAGAGATCTCTACATAGATTCAAAGTGGCCTCCTGCCTCCCATCATGTTTTGCAATACTCCCCTCTCAGAGCACGCAGCTCTCCCACTTCTCCAGTGGCTGCTGCTGACTGCAGCACTTGTCACAGCCTCCTGTCGAAGTCAGCACCATGAAAGCTGTGTCTTGCAAAGAGTACCTGAATGTTTTTTTTTTGTTTTTTTTTGCAAACAGGTTTTTTTCAACCACAGAATGCAGGAGGATATTAATAAAGCAGAGTGTTAGCCTCACAACTTCAAGCCTTTCAGGGGCAGGATCACCTCCCTTGACCTGCTGGCAATGCTCTCCCTGATTCTGAGCAAAAAGGAAAAGGGATGCGTTAGGAGGAAGGAAAAGTGTGCCTCAGGAAGCACACACAGTGTGATCTCTAACAGTAGCTGTGGAGCTTTTTCAGTTCTCTTCATATCTGGGGACAGAGAGAGGAACAAGCCTACACATGTCACCCTGTGCCCTGAATCCTATATTGGTGACTGTTTCCCTGCAGTTCCCTGGTGGTGGAGGATGCAGAAGTGCAGCCCATTCTGTCCTTTGGTTATTTCATGTTGCATTTACCAGAAAAGAAAGCATTATCTGCATGGTGTGATACACCAGATAGGAACATAACGAGGTTTTATGCTCTAAAAAGGACCATGTTCAAAGCAAAATGGCTAATGTAGATATATTTAATTTTTTGGCCTAACATCTGTATTTATTGCAGTGTTAAGCTTTACAAGAGACTGTGATTGTTAGTACTTGCCACACCACACTTGGTAGTTTGCATAGCCGAGGTAAGTTGACACAGTCACCTATAAGGTAAAATAAATCTCTGCACAATCTAATTATTGAAGGTTAATTCATTTATTTATGAATGGCATGTCACAAGAAGTGAGATTTATGAAAAAGTCTGATTATCAGTTATTTCATTACTTTGAAATTAACTACTATCCATTTAATTAATTGGAAGGAAGGGCTTCAATAGACCTCTTGGACTTCATACAGCTAATTGTAGTGTAGTCCAGAAAAGAATAGGAGTTGATGTGGAAAAATCACTAGAAAGTATTGCCTGAACACCAGTTTAGTCCATGGCTAAGCTATGATAAATGCTGTTTACTTGAATTTCTCTCTTTTTTCTTTTTTTTTGTAAATATCTTGCTGCTCTGAGACATGTGATGTTGTTATTGGATCCTCAGATCAGAAGGTTTGAAGTCCTCACAAAAAAGGTCTTGTTACATTCCAGCTGGAGGCCATTCTGAGTGATAATGCCATAGCCATAGATGGAGTGTTATGACATAGGCATTTAATAAAGGACCCAAGATTGAAGTATGAAATTCAGGGTAGATGGGTAGATTTGTCTGTGCTCTCTTACTATTTCTGCTGTATGATCTTAGAAGTCAAGTGACTGCCTTAGATCTCAAGCTGTAGAGGGGTACAGTACTTCCCAGAGTGAATGTAGCAGCTTCTAAACCAAAATATTGCAGCAATAATAAATAAAATGGCATGGAATGCTGAGTAGTAATGTACTGCATGTAATGTTGTTTAGGTGCAGCGTGCCATGGAGATCTTACAGAGAAGCTGAAGCTACTGTATAAAATGCATGTTTTGCCTGGTAAGTAAAGGATGTTAAAATAGCCCTTGTTTTCCTGAGAACAGGGATTTGGAGCAGAGTTGTTTATGACTGGCTTTCCCAATTAAAAATTAATTTGTGGGAATTATTGTAGCTGTTTATGCAGCAGTAAAATAAGGGAGCTTCTACTCTAACCAGACAGAGATTTGGAGTCTGAAAGCACCTTCACAGCCCTCAATTCCTTCCTCCACAAACATTTATATGTCTCTTGCCTGTTAAGCTGGGGTTGGTGATATCCCCCAGGCATAAATCCAGTGTTCTTCTACATTTGTTACCATAATGCACTCTATTTAAGAGTTTGAAAGTTAAGCTAGTTTGAAATGTTCCTGCATGTCCTGGCTCCTCGTTTCTGTCCCCAGTCTTTCTTCTTGGTTTCCCTTCCGGGCTGACACAACTGTTTGCACGGGGAAGCTCCAGATCGTTTCATAGATGTGTTTTCCAGGGAGCTGTACAAACCTGGACTCAGCTAAGTGACAGAGGCAGTTAAGGGTGGAGAGGGGATGAAAACACCTCAAAACCATTTTGAAAATGCTATACTGGAACTGTGTCCTCTATAGCTTGTCACACACATGCCATAAAGAACCTACTGCTGTCCTCACTGAACCTCACCTCCAGAACAGTGCAACTGCTTGGGTAGTTTAATTCTTGTGCACATTTACGTGCTCTGGTAAACATATCTAAAAACTTTGAGAGGACGTTCACCTTTGTATGCTTTGAACATGTATCCCTGATTGCTCCCAGCTGGCTTTGCTTGGAGGTAGGCCTGAGTGATTCAGTAATTTAACTGGGAAAAAATACTTAAAATACTTAAAAAAAAATTGAACTATTACAGAAAAGATCTGTTTTTAAGAATGGGGACTGGTAAGCTCATACGAAATGGTGACAGACTTGTTTCCAGCTAGGAAAGAGTTCACACCTTGCTTAGGACACACTGAGCTGCACAGAAGAAAGTAATGGAAGCAGACATGGGAAGATGGGTAAGCCAGCCTCTGAAAGCAAACAGCTCCTTGTGAGACAATATTGGATGTTGGGAAGGAGACAATTCAGGTCCTGTTGTTTATCTCCTGTGAGTTAAAAAGAGATGATTCCTAGCCCATCACAACCTCGTACTTTTACTTCTAGAAATCGACATTCTAAATGTATTAATGGAAATACCTTTCAGGTTTTAATTAAAGGGTGGAAATTTTAATGAAAGAATTTTACTGTGTTGCTTAGATCCATCCCCTGAGCAAGAAGAGCCAGACTCTGCTTTTGAAGCTACTCAGTACTTTTTTGAGGACATCACACCAGACTGTACTCATGGTAGGCATCTTTTGTCTCGGGTATAAGAAGATGAGGTGATGCATTTCAATCAACATGTCTTTTTAGGGAGCTACTTTTTAACTGGATTAAACTTTGTTAGCAAGGTATTCTCTGTAAAAAGAAGTATGAAGCATCTGTAGATGTGTTGATATCTTTAGAGGTGCAGGCATGTGTACACCAAGAGTCCCCCTGAACTGTGCACTGCAGAAGTACTTTCAGAATAATGCCATCAGTGTATTGTAGTAGAAATGATTTTGTGGAGAATAAGAATGAATAGATTGGCTTTCAAGATGTATTTGGATCAGAACGTAAAACATTCTAAAAAACCAAGAGCAAAAGATACATCAAAATGTAGCTCAGTGGTTTGAAATCTTATGTGCCCTAATGAGAGCCATTGTCGCAATGCTGCTGCTTTAAATGGCATTCTCTTTCTTGAGATACTCGGTGTGAAGTGTCTTTCTGATTTAAGAAAAATACAACCCATCCTTCAGGTTATAAGTGGGAGGAAAGTTGTTTCAAGATACAGATAAGAGTTAAAAATAGAAATGGCAATTTTAAGTCCTGAGAGGCAAAAGAAGATGCACTAGAATAATCACCAAACATATATGGTGCTAGGAGTTGTGTTGTGTTAGCACGGGTTAATCATTGTACTACGTGAACAAAACCTAAGATTGTCCCAGCCTCAGCAGTGATATTATAAATTAAATTGAATTTGTCAGCAGGTTTAAGAGTAAGCAAAAATCATCATTTATTCCTATAATTTTTACTCTGCTTTTTTTGCAGAGTTTGTAAATATTTGTAAACATTTTGTTATTTTGCACTGTACGCATGAAAACAATGTCTGTATCTAAACCCACATTGATCTCTCTCTCTCCCTGCCCCTCCACTTCCTAGTTGTTGGCCTAGACAGCAGGAACAAACATGGAGTAGATGATGGGTTTGTTACAGTGAGTCTGAAAACAGACAAAGGTATGCTTGGTGTCTCTGTGTGAGTTACATCTTTCATTTCATGTAAAGATGCTCCTTTTGAAAGTGGGGAATAAAGATAATAATTTAAGGTTTCTCCATGGACTTTTTTCCTCCATTTCTGGGTAATTTGCCGGCAATAGGCAAGAAGACCTCACAAGAGAATCGAAATTACCTGAGAATGTGGAGCCAAGAGAATAAATCCAAAGCAAAAAACACAAAGGACTTGCCGAAGCTGAATCAGGTACTTCTGCTGACACTTATTTTTCATTAACTTCCAACTTTCTTCACATATATGTAAATATTCAATGCATTAACACTGAACAAAGGTTTTATTTTGAGCAGAGACTTTTTTACCAAAGCAGCAGTCAGCTGATTGCAGAAGCTTATTGTTTACAAAATACTGTAACTGGCATTCAGCTCCCAAAACATCCCAAAAATGAGATACACACATATAGGTATGATAACATATTATTTTGATCTCTAGACAAAGGATGTGACACTGAATATCACCAGCCAGCTCTTAATGTCTAATAAGCATAACCTGAAAGAAGTATTTTATGTTTTGTAATTTGTACTGCTAGTCTCATTCCCCTTAGAACCACAGCTGCTAAGGAAGAGGAGACCCATTGGGATGGCTGTTTCCTCCAGAGCACACAGGGAAGATTTATTCCCTGTAGAACAATGATTCTTACTTAAGGTAGCCCTGAGCAAATCTTCCTATTTAATTCATAAGTTTTGAATTTCAAAAGACTTGTATCCAACTAAGTTATTCCTGTCAGCTAAAGAGTGCTGCAGGTCTTCATTTTTCATTACTTCTCATCAGTTTTAGCAAACCCTTAGTTACACTTAGCATCATTCCTACACGAAAATTCACCAAAATGAATGTGAAGTGTCTCACTGCTCACCCTCTGTTGCCCTCCTGTGGCTGCAGAGAATTATATTTGTGATACGTTGAACAAAATATCCAAAAATTTATTCTAAATACATATGAGAGACGCAACATATCTGACTGCTGAGTCATAGAAAATGCTTCCTAGGCTGCACCTGGGTTATTTCAAATTTCACTTTAGTCGCATAAACTCTTGTGTTATGCCTCAATCCCAGACTTTTAAAACTGATTTGGAAGATGTCAGCATGGTTTTTTCCTGCTCTTGTTAATGTTTCTTCCCCCTGTGTTTAGGGGCAGTTCATTGAGCTGTGCAAGACGATGTACAACATGTTCAGTGAAGACCCCAATGAGCAGGACCTGTACCATGCTACGGCTGCCGTGACGAGCTTGCTCCTGGAGATTGGGGAGGTTGGGAAGCTCTTCAGCGTGCAGCCCCCCAGCAACACAGACAGCAGCAACAACTGCAGCAAAGCTATTCAGAGCGAGCTGTTCCCGAAGAAGGAGCACCAGCAGTACCCCCTGGAACAGCACAAGGCGTTCCGGGGCAGCCTCGTGGCCAGCGAGGAGGAGGCTGCTTGCACCGACAGCGCCCTGGGCATGCAGATGGAAGACATTAAGCTGGAAGACTCTTCTCCCAGGGACAACGGAGCCTGTTCTTCCATGCTCATTTCCGATGATGACACGAAAGATGACAGTTCCATGTCCTCCTACTCGGTGCTGAGCGCGGGCTCACATGAGGAGGAGAAGCTGCACTGCGAGGACATCGGGGAAGACACGGTTCTGGTGCGGAGCAACCACACCCCTGCCCTCCGCAGGAGCACGAGCATTGACAGGGACTGGGCCATCACCTTTGAACAATTTTTAGCCTCCCTTTTGACTGAGCCAGCACTGGTCAGGTACTTTGACAAGCCTGTGTCCATGATGGCTAGGATTACTAATGCTAAAAACATCAGGATGAGGGGTAAACCAATAACCTCAGCCAGTGACTATGAAATCTCTACTATGTCGGGATAAAAGGCAGTTGGGTTTTTTATTTTATTTTTTCTTTTTATTCTCTATTTATTAGTACCTGGCAGAGGCCCTGGTATTTTCAAAACATAGTTGTTTTCACTAATGTGAAAATGTTGGGGTGCAAACTTAACTATCTTCAAGTATAATCACTCTTTCTGTGGGAAATGTTACACAAATGCAGATTTTATTCAAAATACAGAAAAAAAATAATGCTTGTCAGTGAAGTGTGTGTATTATTAATATTGCTGTCAGTGTATAATGGTAAAGATTAGTTCTTAATTTCTAAACGTAAACTTAATGCCAATATTTATGTGCATTTTTAAAATAGACATATATAGAGATCTGATGCTTGGGAAAAAAAATAACAAAATGGGAAGAACCTAAAATTTAAAGGGATGCTGTCAACCTGAAAAGGACCTCAGGTGAAAATAAGTTACAGGCACCATCCTTGAACATATGCTTTGATTTTACTTTTTTGAATATATGAAAGACCACTCCGGTGACACCTGCCTGGCTCCTAACTTCCTCTGCCTGAGACTGGTATGTTCAAGTAAAAATGAGAAGTCCATCCCAACCTAGCTGCCACATCAGGCAAATGTGGATAAATACGATGGTTTCTGCCCACTTGCCTTTCCCTGGGTTTAGCAGAGAGAAAGCCCTTTCCCAGCTGTGGCCACCAAAGGAAGATCTCCAGCATGGCCCTGCCCAGGTCTGTATTCCTAACCAGTGGACTTAGAAGCTTTACTGGTGTTATCCAAAGACAGTCTATGCAGGTCGCAGAACAGATTGGCAGAGTCTCTTTTCAAAACCTGAAGTCTGTTTTTAAAAGCTTAAAAAAACATATCTACTTCTAAGGCTGGATCTACAGCAAATATAGCTTAGTTCTTAAAACTAACCTTTACCACCAACCTATTATATCCTTGTTAGATTAAGAAAATAAAAGCCTGTATTGCATACATCTTTATTTACTACAGTGTAAAGCAGCCGTAATGAAAAAAAATCTGCAAGATAATGTAACTGAATGTTTAAATCTTACTGAGAACACTGTCACTTTATATGAAATGAATAGTATCCTGTATTGACTTACTGAATAATATGTTAAAATGAAAACTGGAGCACCTGCACTTTGAATCCTTGCTTTTTTTATACAGATCTCCGGGATTTTTTTTAAATTTTGTTAGCTGTTTTTTAATTTGTATTTGTTTGTTTCAGGATCATGCCTACATGCCTAATCTTTATTTGCTGTTTTGAGAATATTTTCTGTAGAATACTGTTGATTTTTTTATACTCCTGTATAATACTGCATCCATGTAACTTGCAGATTTTTTTAGTACAAGCTATGTTTAATTATTTTGTTTTAAAAGAATGCTTTTAAACTGTCAGATGAAGTGGTTTTTAACCACAAATAAGTAATGTGAACAAATGAAGTACACTCTGCACAGATTTGATTTTTAACTATTAAAGTCATGCTAGAGGGAAAATGAGGTGGTTGTGCTTTATTACACAGACAAATGTAAGTACCTCTACCAGTAACAGTGTGAAAAAGCACAATAGTCTTTCTGCTGTGACTGTGGATGGGTTTGCATGTGTATCAAATAATGATATTAATTTGAAGCCATAATCACCATTTTGAATACTGTTACTTTGTTTTAATTTAAGGTGCCAAGGCCAGGATGGGGTGCTTTATTGTAATGCCTGGCAGCTGAATAAGCTGTCATGGAAGTCTTCAGACTAAGAACTAACATCCTTAAGTGGACTACTGACCTTTTTAAGTTTGCAGCTCTTTTAGGTGTCTGTTATGGTAAAGTGAATTTAAGCCTATCAGCAAGCTTACAGACACCCCTAGAGCCACACAGGACACAGCTCCAAAACATTTATCTTTGAAGAGCTTGTCAGCTTTGTTCCCACCCCACCCACAGGGCAGGGGATGCTACAGTTCACAAGAATTATTTTGCTGTTCTGGCTCCTGTAACAAGAAGTAGCATCCACAAGTGGATCTCTGGTGTAACATAAGCCAGTTGACAAGGCAACTTCTTTTTGTTTTCCTCTAGTAGCTTTCCTTACCTTCCTGATCTCATCAGCAAAGCTCCCAGGTGTGAGCCTGGTCCTCTTTAAGAATGGCATTGCTATGGGTAGCAGCCAGGTGAGCTGATCTACTCCAGGTTTGTTTGGATGAGGCTGCTCACTTGATCAGGACCACCTGGCCTATTTGATGATAACATCTGCTGTGCCCTGTTCCTTAGTAGCTGGTTGGGAGCTGGTGAACAGAAAGCTACACAAGAATTCAACTGACCAGCATACAATGGTGTGAAATTTTTGGGAAAATGTGAATATTTTCAAAGGCTTACCGTATGTGCAGGTGCGCTCCATAGAAAGAGAGTATGGCTTTAGAAGTACCTATGTATTGTGCTTTTTGTGCTTGGAGATACAGTCTCCTTATTCTGTGAATTGTAGAGTTCAGTTGGGGCTGCTATTTTATGGACCTTTTTAATAGGTTATTTATATAGAACTTCCACTACTAAAAAAAAAAAAAAAAGAAAAAAACTTGAGAATATTTCTTTATGGCTTTTCTTGCAGTCTTTCAGCTTAATGAGATGCTGTTAACACCTGGAAGTTCTATGGCGCTTAACTCCTTCATTGTAGCATCTTGCAGCTCCCGAGTTCTAGGTGTTAGAGCTGAGGGTTGAGACTTGCAAATGTTTGTGTTACACAGTTAAGAAGCTCATTATGTGACTATTAAACCTACTGAAAAAATTATATCAAAACTGTTGTAAAGAGAAAAGCACTTTATGAGTTCTTACACAATGATGCCAGAGCTTCTGAAGTTACAGTAGAAGTTAGGTGTTGTGTCATAAATTCAGACGGTGGAGACTGGTGTGGGGTATATGGTGTGGCATGTGCGGAGTTGTGGGAGACAGACACGGTACTTGTGCTTGGAAGGCTGTGCAGCCAGGTCTGGTACCTCCTGGGTACTCCACAAGCTTCTGGATCCCTCCTGTCAGAGGGCCTTTGTTACTCATCTTTAATTTGGCAGCATCACAATGGAACTGTGGTAATCGGGTTTGTCAGCAGTAGGTGCGATACAGTAACCGACAGAAGGCATCAAGGAGAGTCTTAATTCCATCAAAATACTTGAGGAACACAACAAAGCTGCTGCGTAAACACTAAATCTACAGCTTGCCTGAATGCAGAAGCAGTAGGTCAGAGAAGGCTGTCCCAGTGTATTAAAGGCAGGGAGAACAGGTTTGGGTTGTACATGCCCTGGTGAAGCCCGGTGCTGCTGCTCTACAAACTTCTGGCATCCCTGTGGTGCCCAGTCTGCTCCAGTTCTTGGTAATCCAGTAATAACAAGGCATGCTGTAGCTAAAAGACACCTTTTACCAGAAATTAGGTATTAACAGTAAAAAGTAGTTGATATGTTGTACCCATTTTTGTAAGAAACATGGACTAGTTGGGCTTAGAGTAAAACATTTTGGACAAATGAGACAATACTGAGGAATTGTGTATGAGTTGGTAGGTCAGCTTAGACTATGGCAGAGTGTGCCATGGTATCCTGGCCTTTTGCTTGGTTAGAATATGAGGTTCCCTCAAATCCTGGTATCAGCTCCCAGTGCTGAGGGAGAAGACTGGTCTGTGACTAGAGCTCACCAGTTTAGGTGAGCAGAAGTGTTACAATGAGAATGGAAGTGAAACAGTTGTATCTATTACTGAGTCTTATCCTCTGGTTGGAGAAAACATTCCTTCTATGCTATTCCTGTTTTTTTCAACTGGAAGATAGTCTTGAGTCAAGTGTGACATAGTTCAAGCCGCAATTGTGACTTTTAACATTGTGGTTTAACTCCAGGCAGCCACCAAGCCCCAGGGCCCCACTCTCTCCCTCCCCCACCAGTGGGATCAGGGAGACAATCACAAGGGTAAAAGCCTGAAAACTCGTGGGTTGGGATAAAGACAGTTTAATAGGGAAAGCAAAAGCCACAGACACAAGCAAAGCAAAACAAGGAATGAATTCTGTGCTTCCTGTGGGCAGGCAGGTGTTCAGCCATCTCCAGGAGAGCAGGGCCCCATCACATGTAACTTGGGACGACAAACACCATCACTCCAAATGTGCCCTCTTTCATCCCTCTTTCCCTTCACTTCATATACTGAGCATGGTGTCCCATGGTCTGGAATATCCCTTTGGTCAGTTGGGGTCACCTGTCCGGGCTGTGTCCCCTCCCACCCTCCCAGGCAAGCCCAGCTTCGGCACCAGTGTGGCAGCACGAAAAGTGGAAAAGGCCTTGGGTCTGTGTAAGCCCTGCTCAGCAATAACAAAAACATCTCTGTGTTATCAACCCTGTGTGCAGCACAAATCCAAAACACAGCCCCACAGCAGCCCCAGGAAGAAAATTAAATCTACCCCAACCAAAACTGCCATAATTTAAAATGTTGATTTATTCAACAGCAAAACCAGAAATTGGACTGACAGCAAATAATAACAAATCTGTGGCAGTGAACATTACACTGGAAAATGGCTAATAGTAGAAAATTGGGACGTGCTGATAGCAGCAGTATTGCTGTGCAAGAGTGGCTTAGAGCTGGGAATACAAGCTGTGAAATACAGCTTAGTCAGTCTTAACTGCAGTGCAAGGTGTTCCTGATAAATGGTGGCAAATCTCTCAAAGAATGTCACTTCAGAAGACAATTAAGCTCTGGTTCTTCTCTTTCCTGTGGTACTCAATATCTCAGTTCAAATTTCCTGAATAGCTGCTTGCTTATCCCATTTTCTAAAATAACATATTTGTATAACTGATCAACCTGACATTTACAGTGTGGAGGACTGGGATGTTCCTGTAGTGGCAGGGCCTGTTCTGTGCTTCTGTTGAAATAAAAAATTGCTACAGGTAAGACCTTGTAGTTCTCATGGAATGGCACTTTGGTACGTTAATAGAAGCATTTGTTCTCCAGAATTTGGGAGGAGAAACAAAGGCTGCCTGAGAGATACAAATAGACTAAAAAAACCAAGTATTTAACATAGCTTGTATGAAGGCATGCCAGAAGATACAGAGTCTGAAAAAAACCAACAAACCATCAATACGTGAGAGTTTCTCTTTCTTTCTCCAGAGTTGTTCTCCAGCTTTCAAATTTTGTTCCTTCTGAACAAAAACACTCACATTTTGAGTTGCCTCCAAGACTTAACTTCCAGGTCCTTCAAACAAAATTATTGTTGTGGGGGCTTTGGGGATTTTTGGTTTGGTTTGGTTTGGTTGTGGGGGTATTGTTTTGTGGATTTTTTTTTTAAGCTTAAGACAGAGCTCCTTTTCAAGTGAGGATTTTAAAAGCAACTGAAATGAAGCAGTAATAAACCTCTACCACTTGCAGCAGAGTATAGCAGTCCATCTGCATAACATGCTCAAGAACCACGGACCTCTAAACAAGCTGGAGGCAAGTGGGGAGGATGGGGAGAAGAAAAAAGTAGGATAAAGCTTTCACTCACATCCCAGTGCAGGTGCATGAAACTGAAAATTGTTACATTTTCTAGCAGGCCAAAGACACGAATGTTGACAATATTTTGGAATACCCCGTTCTTTATTTGCTACCATTGTAAACATCTCTATTACACAGACATCACAGTTTACATTATTGCTTTTATATTGTGGTAAACAGGAATTCCTATTAGTATGCAGCTATCTAAGCACAGTGTCATAAGAAGAAATTGCCCACAAGTTGTCTTGGGCTGGGCTGTTCTTAATTCCCTAGAGAAAGACAGTATGTATACAGACTGGCACAAGAAACATCAGTCCAAAGATAGGTCACCATGGTACTACAGCAACACAAACAAGAATGACAGAAGGAAACCACAGGTTACATCTTCACAACACATCACTAGCAGTATTGTCAAGAATACTGACTGCTCCACTCCCACCTAACTAAACACAAACTTTTTTGTCATATTTCCTAATACAAGGCTGAGTAATTTTTTTGGTGAAATTTTATTTAAACTAGGATGGAAAAACTGGAAAACCAATGTGTGTGTGCATTTAATTTTTGTTTGCATTTTTGCTTTGTTTTGTTTTTCAAAGACTGAAAGTCCAAAACTATTTATCTGAGGTGTTTAAACTGACCACTTCTACTACTGCCCTTTAGGACAAAATGCCCTATTCTTTACATGGCTGTATCAGATGACAGAAGCACAACCAGTTTAAAAACATTGTTTCTTTCTTCCTAAGTACCACTGTCTTCAGATGGCTTTCCAATCAAATTAGTTACTTCTGAAATAATGTGTTCACTTAGTGAAAGACTAGATTTTACATTTGCTTGTGGTAAACTTCTGCTTATCTTCATCCCTATGAGCATCTTTGTTCATAGAGTGGCACCATGTTTCAAGCATACACTAAACAACAAAAGTGAAGGTAATTTGTTAAACAGTTGGTACAGGAACAACAACGAATTGAGAGAACCACCTTGTCTCCAGTTTGAATTCTTTTTTTCTTAAAATACTGTTGCATACAAGCTTTCACATAGTGAATGTTTTAAAGAGGCAGCAAGTTAGAAAACTAACAGCACTTGCAAGTTCTAGTAAGATAGTATGTATTTAAAACATGATGGTTAATAAATAATAATTTACTGAGTTTTTAAGACCCTTAGAATAACCCGTGAGCAAGAAGTTCTGATGTTAAAGATTATATCAACTGGCAGAAAAGTGTCCTACCTCCATTTCCAGTCTTTCATAACCTTAGGATTGTCACCCTACAACAGAGTTAGCAAAAAATACCACTGACTAGGAAAGCCTTGTTCTTGCCCTCTCTAAACACAATTTTACCTTTTTCAATACATTTTCTAGCTACCACCATAATACAATTAACCTACCACTGGTGCAAACAGGGACACCCAATACTAGTCTACATATAGTGATTGACTCCTAGACAGAATTACTGGGCTAGTTGATCATACAAAACCACATGCAAATTCTGTTTCCTGGGAAGGTGCACTGGAGCCTAACATAAACATTCACCTTAATTACTACATGCAAACTAATGTATTCCCATATGTTTCACTCATCTGATGATGGTTGCACTTACTTTTCCTCCTCATATACTGCCACAGTTTACTTCCAGATCACCCACTGATTTAAGATGAAAAAAAGCTAGTAAAGATGCGTCTTATTAAAAGCTTGAACTACATTTGACACTAAAACATCTCAGGTGTGTGATAGGAATCCTGAAACTATGGTTGGGCTTTAGAAGCCTCAGCAATAGTTAAATGTCAGTCTCCCCATCAACAAGGAGCCCAGTGAAAGTTTCCATGCTGAAATACAAGGGTGTAGATTATTTTTGCAACTGTTGGAAAAGAAAAAAAAAAGCTTGCAGATGTAGCTCAGGGGAGCCTTTAGAGATGACTCAAACAATTTTGTAAGTAGCTAGCAGGCAGTAGATGAAAACAAATAGGATCTCCTTTGCTGCTGCTGCCAAACATGATTGGGGTTACTTCTGAAATTCAAAATATCAGTCTCATGTCCCTTGCAAAGAATATCTACAAGCAGTAGAGAAAGTTATTAATGAAGACAGACTCGACAGAAGCTGGGGCTAGAAAGTAACCACTTGGGCCACTGGGAAGGAGTCCACTTTCCACTTCCTTCCTTGGATTTTTGGAATGACCAGTGTCTGCAAGGCTCAGAGAAACAGAGCTCTACCACAGGACCTGATCCCAGAATGCTCTCCACGGACCTCAGCTCTTCAGTGGTGAGAATTCCAGGATCCAAGTACAGGGGAGTAGCAAAAGAACTGGGCTTCCCATTGTCAGTTTGTATCTAATCTGGTCAGTTCAGCTGTTCAGTTTACAAGCCAGGGCAAACCATAAATACTCTCCCTATGAGCATCTTTACTGTGTTGTTTTTGGGGTTTGGATGTTTTTTTATGTTGGTGGAACAGCATCAACCCAACACAGGTGAGACTGAACCCTTCCCCACCCTGCGCACATTCAGCTTGTTTGACTCTTGTCTGTACCTACGGTATCATGAAAAGAGAACTGTGTTACCCCACATAAATGTACTGTGCACCCTGATCAGGAGCTTCCCCACAAGCAAGAGATCCCCAGCATTAAAGGGATCAAGAGCACAAGGGTGGATGCAGTGCAACAAGTCACTTCTTACACAATACAGACTCACAGAATTACTGGGGTGGGAAGGCACCTCTGGGGATCACCAAGTCCCATCCCCTGCCTACAGCAGGGCCCCTCAAAGGAGGCTGCTTAGGGCCATGTCCAGGTGAGTTTTGATGATCTCCAAGAAATGCAGTATTACATATTATATTTCATACTCATGTAGTGTAAGAACACTCATTACAAAAAGAGGGTGGTTTTTTTGTTTTTTTTTTTCTTCTCATGCTTGCATTCACTGTGTTCAATGCTTATATTCTTCAGGAATCTCTTCTGGAGTAGTCATTGACTAGAAATTAACTAGATTACCTGAGATGATTAAAAAAAATATATGAAAGCTTGTATTAGCTTACAAATTTTGTGCCACTGTAAGCTATTTAGCTATACGGTGAAAAAATCTTTCTCAAATTACTCAAGTTTCTAAGGCTGTGATCTAGTCAGAATCAAAATAAAAAGCTGATTGAAAACTGCAGAAGGCACTTATTTAATAGGTCTTAGAAAACAAAGTGATGGTCATACCAAATCCATTTAAAGTTGCTCTAACCAATAATTAGTCACAATACAGACATGAAGTTCTATCTACTAGATTGTCTGAGGATGGCAAGACTAAGGAACACATCAAAGTTGCATTCCTTCCATGGAAAATACATCTTTTTTAGACTTGTACTCAGATGTGAATTCATTTTTACAAAATAAGGATTGCGGCTGCAATACAGGTTTTTCTTTATAAAAGGGCTAAACTAGATCTGTTGTACCTCCCACTAAGAATACCCCTAGCTGCTAAAAGAAAGGTCTGACAACAGATACCAAGTCAATCATCCTCAGCACTTGAAGTCAGATTAGAAAGAATCAAAAAGTAGGAATACTTTTAGAAAGAGTAGCTTTAGCCTGAGGATCTTATCCTCATGCTGATGACACCTGGTTCTTTTTGTTTGCGAACTAAACTTCTTCCAAGCATAGGAATTGGCTGGTACAAATCCATAGATAAACTTCCTTATCCAGAAGTAATTTCTAGTAAGTACATCAGTACGCTGATGGATTAAGCCTCTTCTCCAAAATTATAAACAAATAATATACCCCCTTTGAGGACCTCTTAATTACAAAAGAATTTAATATTGTTGACTGAACAATCAGTGACATACAAAGGAACAAAAACTCAAAAAATCTAAAACCACAATAATTTCAACTAAAAGCTGAACTTCAACTATTACATTAAAAGGTTGGAATTTAAATTCAAAGTTGAAAAGTTGAACTTAAACTGTCTTTTAAAAGACCATTAATAGTCCCTATTCATAGAAAATATGATGCAGCATAAAGACCTGCTTAATTTTCCTACACCAAGAAGTATAAAAGAAAATGTAAAAGTAAGCAATCCAGATGTTCTTGAGATTTGTGGGTTGTTTTTTGTGTTGGTTTGTTGGCTGGGTTATGTTTTGCTTTCTTTTCAAAAAGCTGCCCTTTGGAGAATAGCATAAAAATACCTGTAAACAGAGGTTGATTGTCCAAGCTTTCTTAACTGAATTCTGCTAATTTTCTTTTTTTTTTTAATGAAAAAAAAAAAAAAGGTCTATTGTTAGACAGTTTTTGGTGAAACACACAAAACTTCCATCCAAATGCACCACTTGATGTTTGATACAGAACCTCATATACTGCAAAGGAATTAAGGTTTCTTTGTATCTTGTAAGGTCAGTACCACATTGCAATCCAGTAGGAGTCCCTTAATTTTTTCATGGAATTTCTCTCTGTACTGGTTGAAGTGCATAATGCTTTCTGGTTCCTCTTCAAACCAGAACCTGTCAAACTCATAAACCAGATAACCTATGAAGAAAATAAAATACAGATCTGCAAAAATTACCTCCACAATTTCATGCCTTGATCTAGCCAGTCCTAGAGTGACCCTTTAGACTCTCTTCAACCCCTTAAAACAAGGACTGTCCCACCCTGATCTACAGCAAGCTTTTGGATGCTTGCTGAATAAATAATGAATAAAAAACTAAATCTGCAAATATTCAGTTTTTAGACTGGAGTCTCTAAAATATGGAAAGCCACAGAAATTATCCCTAAATGTACATTTCTGCAGCACAATGTTTATGCAGCAGGTGCATTTCCAATACCTGATGCAGAAGACAAACAGCTTGCTCTGGCTAATGAGAAAAGAATGGAAATGCACTCCAAAGAGCCCAAACTCTTCATTGTGGCCAACATTGAGCAGTCTGTACTAGAGAAGCTACAGATACTTACAGTAAAACTGATGGAAGTGCTCCATCTGTGGCAACCCAGAGACCACGCTGTAGAGATAAGCCTTTAAAGCACCGTTCTTGAGCAAGCTGTATGCCATCTCTGTCAGATTGATCCCAACTATGGCATAGGAGTATCTGCAACACAAATCATGGTTTTTACCTTATGGATTGAAAGACATGAAAGCTTCCCCGGCACACTCTGCTTTAGGATAGCTGTGAAAGTCAGAGTTTTTCCTGTAATACTTGTTGATGAGCTGATTCCAATCTACAGACCATTCCCTAGTGCATCCAACCATGTAAAAGTTATTGTAATATTGAGATGGCAAGGCTAATCAACACTGACTTCAACTTGTCCATTTGAAATCCTTAGATCTGCTGTAATATTAAAAATTGGATGTGAAAAATGTTGTTGCAGTGTAAATGGAATGGCTATTTCAACCTGTTGTTCGAGCTGAAAAAATCTGGTTTTCTGTTGCATGGTATAAAAAGTATTATAATAGAAATTTTTAAACAGCAGTTAAAGTTGTTTGTGGAGGAAGGAAAAGTAAAAATTAATTCATTTCTGCCAATTATATAGTTATATAATTGAGCAAAAAATCTCACATATCCTGTTCATGACAGAGTTGCACAGGGTAATGTTATTTACAATCAAAGTCATAAAGGGCTCCTGTTTTTTGGTAGGTCATCAAGTTAACTAGGGACTAGATGGATCAGATTATTTTATCTGACTGGTTTGAGAGTATATTTCCCTGTAAAATTAGCTAAATGTTTAAATATGCAAAGTTTTAGAAAACAAATTTAAAGTTGAACAACAACAAAACACCTGTTTGTAAATACTTATTACAGAGCAGAAACCTAGCAAAAGAAAATAGACCTTAAGAGGTCATCTGTACTATCCCAACACAGGATCAGTAAGAAGGTAAAATATAAGTATGAATTTCTAAATCTGATCTAAATCTATTACAAATAAAACGAACTACAATGTTAAAGGTGTTCACTGTGTTAAATAAAGACAATATTTTGCGCCATTTTTATCCCAACAAATCCATTCTGAAAAAAAAAAAAAAAAAGCTGCACTTAGTTCCCAGCTAGAAATTGTTTTCTGTGTTTGGTTTCTTACACCTTTCTATTTTGACCCTATTTTTCATTCTTTAACGGAAAAAAACTCACATATATTTTCCTCTTTACTTTCTGGACACGTATTTAGCAGTCTTCAAATGAGTTCTTACATAGAAGCAGACAGAAAAAAACCTAGAGTGACTTACCCCAGCTTTGGGTGATTTGATCGAGAAAGGATCTGACGAGCTTCATTGGTGTAATGCTTACTAAAATACCTGGCAGCGTAAAATATTGGTTTAAATTAATTAAAAAAAAAATACTGTGTTCAACATTAAAATCTGTAGCTTTAAACTAAGCGTTAAAACCAGCCTGTAACTGAAAAATGGCACAAAATGAAAACCAAGGGAAAGGTAGCAAATTAAATTATATTCAGCACGAATTAATACTGTAAAAAAAAAAACCACTGTGATCTGAACATCAAATATGCAGTTCAACCTAGTCCAAAAATTAGCTTAGCAAAGATATGTAAACTTGTCTATTTTTCATTACAGCAGAAATTTTTACATTCAGGAATTTTTAAAGCTTTTGACAAGTTAGGTACAATCTACCAACTCTACCATATGGCAACAAAATAATAAGGTTTCTTGGGCAAATTTCTGTCCCTTCCCTTACTTCTTGTCCTTACCCAACCACACCATGTTTACAATGTGCAGCCACTAGAAATGTTGAACATACTGCTTTCTATCTGCTTCTATTCAGATTTTATTAGAAATATCATTAACTAGAGAAAATACAGATATTGAAAATTAGTTACAAAAGGAATGAAATACTCCTTTTCACTTACACCAGATTCACTAAGCCCAGCAGCCCCATTCCTCTGAAGTCTGTTTTGGGATCATCACCTTGGAAGCCGATGTCACACCACTGTTTGCTGATTCTGGCCTTCAGATTCTCGTGAGGCATCAGCAAATTCCAGAGCTGCACAAATATACTTCCATGTTATGCTGCTCAAGGATTCCAAGTCACACACTTCAGAACACTTGCTGCTGCACACCAGAAACCATTCACCAAGGAACAGGACACAATCTGCATGCTGCTCTTTCCTGTTAGTGGCAATCTGGAGTCTGCTACAATGGCTTACTTCAGCAATTATGAAACTTATTACATTTAACATTAAATGTGGTCATTTCCCTTCACAGACAAAGAAGCTGTATGAACACCAAAGAAACAAAGACTTGTTTCACCTCAGAAATTAATTTATGCATCATTTTTAATAAGACAGTTATAAACTGAAATACAAATTCTCAATTAATACTTATTTAACACGTCAGTGTCGGGGCTTCCATAGCAAGCTGAGACAATTATGAAGTGCTAAGAAAATAGTTTTTATCTTCCAGCATCAAACTATCTTCCTTGACATTGACTGGGATGCAGTAATAAGAAAAAATTACAGTCTTCTTTTAATTTAGTAATTAGTGGTTTACAAAGTGAGACGTGTGCATAAGTGATTTAGCAGCGATTTTTCAGTGACCCATCACAAACCTATCTTGCTACTTAGATATTGTTACTATGTCTGATTTCACATAAAATAATTCCATTGCAAGGAACTCTAGTTTACCTTCCCTTTTTTCGAGGTTTTATTTTAATGTGTCACTTCTATAATGACTTTGCAGTTTGTAAGTAGAAAAGAGCTTTAAATAGACCAGCTGGTAAGAATGCTACCAATAAGTTCATGCAAGGTGTTGGACTTGGAGGGGAAAAAAAACCAAACAGCACTTATATTGGAAAAATTATTTCACCTCAATTAACTGTTCCTCGTGTTCTTCATTTTCCGAATCATATGGGACCTTCCTTAGGTTTTCCACATTCAAATACAGTTTTTTATAACCTGTTATCTGTAGTAAGGATATATGCAAATTTGTCTTAAACCTGAAATAATAACAAAACACCATAGAGAAGTTTTTAAATAGGCCTACTTAGCCATAAATTCTTGCTTGAATTACCAGATAAGAAGTTTCTTATGTTAACGCAATGTAAACACCAGAATTAGGAAGTGCTTTATGTGTATCTTTCAAACTACAGCATACTGGTTAAGTACACTGCTACATGGATCTTACATACTTTAAACATCTTTAGCTGATTCCTGTGCTGCAGTCAGACTCTTATTACCCTAAATGATGGAAGAAAAAAGTAAGCTAAATTCTGTTATGACACAAGAAAACTCTATATATCACCCTGACCCCTGTACCTTCACCTACCCCCAAACTTTCTTTAAGTCTTACAGAAAACTTTGTCAGAAATATAGTTTCAAAGGAGAATTTCATTAGACTTTAAAATTTTGATTATTCTCTGTCACTCACTAATTACTTATGCAGATGAATGCAAACATTAATCAGGCATCACTATACTCTCTCAAATATATGTAAAGAATTATATAGTTCTTGTAATCAACCTATGCAATAATCATACTAGTTAGAAATATGGAGCAACAGAAGGGACTTGCAAAACAGAAATACAGTAATCCCAAATCCACATCAATTAAAACTTTGCAATTTATTTTCTAGAACTCATGAGGACATAACCACACCTTATTTTCAGATTCCAATCGAAATACTTGTGTTGAATGACCTAAATATTGCATCAGGTTAAGCAACTGGAAGAACATGCTAAGAAGTGAGAACAGAGAGAGGTTTCCAAACACACCGTGTATCCTCCTGTCCAATCTTCTTTTCTTTCATTATATCTCTGACACACTTCTCTACTTCAGCTTCTTCAACACGTACAGCATTTCTTAAAATCTAGGAAGTTAACACAGTAAATGACTTCATGAGGAATGAAGATATCATCTACTTTATTATTATTGCTCAGCTTCTGTATATCTGTTGTATTATTTACTGTAAGAGGAAAAGGGTCAATTTAAGGCAATTGCTTACAATACACTAGCTCAAATTGCATATAAAAGATCTGCAATAATTACATAAAAGCATAATTTGTAACTTTGTCAGGCTTTAAACAACAATGTTTACATAGGAGTTGCATAAAGAATAAATACAAAGCTGGAGAGTTGCTTGGTCTAGGTTCTTGATAGCTTTCAACTGCTGAATTGAAATATGTTCTTCCTAATCCAACTGAAACAAGTGCAGCCAAGGAAACAATGCTTCAGAATTAGGAGACAGGCAGCTAACAAAGCTGAGATTTCAATGAAACAAACATTTGAAGACTGTTGGGACTATTTCTGAGAATAATAATAAATAAATAAACCTAGCATACAGAACACAAAATTCCAACTTTTCTCCTCTCTGGCCTTTATTCCTCTTCAGTTCTCCACTCTCAAAAAGCAAATGCATGTGTTATTTTTCTGGGATCTGTCTCTGAAAAAAGGTTTTATTACAGTTTCAAAAGTAGTATCTCTCACCTTACTTTTTGATGATTCCAGTGAATGTTCTGCAATGCAGAAAAAAAGTAGAAGTCACAGTTAAATTATTTTAAATAACTGACAGTAAGTCTTCATGCAGCATATAAGTATTATAAAATTTTACATCCCTTTTATACATGTAATAAAAAATTACTCAATCTTAAAATGAACAGGTTATCAGGTAACAGAATGTCTTAATTTACACAGATTTTTTTATAACTCTTCAGTACAATGCTGAAAGTAGATTTGGATTTTTTAAAGCATCAATTACATGTACAAAACAAAGACAGGTTTGAGAAGGTGTCAGGAGAGAAATATGTCAATCGGTATTTTCTTGTTCTCAGAAATTACTTCATGTTTATTACCGAAGAATAAGGAAGTACGGTCACTTCCGCAAGTTATTGTAAAACCACAAAAATGTTCAGTAGTTTCTTGAATTGCTACTTTAGATCAAAATTCTGCATCAAGCAGAATCACAAGTTAAATCACTCTTCCTCCCTCACCTCCAAAAAATGCATTTATGTCAGAGTGAGTTCTTTTAGTAAAGGAAGGTAAAACCATATACACAAAGAGATGGGAAGATTCCGGGGGAATAGGTATGATTTCTGATTCACTTTTTGATGACACTGGAATTTCCTTAGCAACCAGACAAGGAAACTAGCTCTGGCATTGATTTAGAATTCTTATAGGATAGCTGGGATGAAAGGAAGAGTGGCAATTCTGGGGATGCACACCAGGTTTCCAGCTACTGGAAAGCAGGAGGCGCAGGGGGGACCTGATCGCTCCCTACAACCACTGGAAAGGAGGCTGTGGACAGGAGGGGTTCGGTCCCTTCTCCCAGGTAACCAGTGACAGGAGGAGAGGAAACGTCCTCAGGCTGCGCCAGGGGAGGTTCAGGTTGGATATTAGGGAAAATGTCATCACCGAAAGGGTTGCTAAGCACTGAACAGGCTGCCCAGGGCAGTAGTTGAGTCACCACCATTCCCGGAGAGATTTAAACGATGTGGCACTGGGAGACATGATTTAGTGGTGGGCTTGGCAGTGCTGGGTTAATGGCTGGAATCGATGTTCTTGGAGGTCTTTTTCACGCTCCATGATCCCGTAGCTCCGCTGCTCCACAGGACGCTCCCGGGGCAATCCCGCGGCCGCTGCCCCGGCGCCTCCATTACCTACGCTCAGCGTC
>VWZT01014169.1:76035-86382 GCA_013397055.1 Pachycephala philippinensis | reverse complement strand
GGAGCTCGGGACCCGCTCGGCTCTCCGGGCGTGCTGGGCAAATGATGAACCTGCGTGGCCTCGAGGCTCGGCCGCGTGTAAGGTTGAGGATGCGGGTCTTGCCTGTTCCCCCGGGGTCATGGCTTAACTGCACCCAGGCACAACCTTGCGAAACAGCTTACAGGGTTGGATCCTTGGGCCATACTTGTCCTATTAAAAATAACACCCTAAATTTAAGAAACAATTAAAAGTTTATTTTTTAACTTTTTCCCTAACTCTTTTTTTCTCCTTTTCTTCTTAATCTTTTTCTAACAAGTATCTTCCATTAAGGTGGAAAGAAAAACCTAAGCGTGTCTGCTGTGGCTGTCACTTTTAAAGTGATTTTGATTTTAATGTCAGGGAGAATAAAGTAGCATTATCCATCCTGCAATTGTATTTGTGCATCACGTACAGTCACTTTTTCCTGTGCGTATTCCCAGGACCAGAATGCAGAGAAAAATACCTGAACTTTTATATTTTATTTCTAAACTTTAAAATGACACACTGTCTTTTTAATAGGTTATGTTGGTGGTACATGCCAGATAGATCTACATAAAGCCATGTCTAAGATTCTCTGAGCCAATATAGGAAAGATAAAACTGATGGTATTTTCCAAAAAGAAATGAGAAGGTGTCTCCAAATAGTACCTTTGAGACTTGCAGACGTGGCATGTTACGGGTGAGGGGGTGGTTGGTTTGGGATGAGGGAGAGAGAGTGGATCTTTGAGTGCTTCCTACATACACCTTTACAATAGGTTTGGTTTCATAGGTGCAGAAGAATTAGAATAAACCAATTAGTAATTTCTGGGATGAACACAAGTCCAGCTAGCGGATAATTTGTTTATATTGTTCCTGTAACAAATAGAAGTGGTGGTAGAGATCTTGGCCCCATAATGGCATATTGAATAGAGTCAAGGCAGTGCTGATCCTCCTGCCTCTTCTAGCATTTTTGGTCAGCTACATACCTTACAACACTTCATGTTTTCTTCAGAGGCACTCCTGCTAGGAGTGGAGAAGGAAAAATGAAGGGTATGTCTTAGGAGAGTAAGGTCCAAGAGATGTCAGAATGAAAGCATTGTCCAATCTGCAGTTACCATCGTGTTGTCTTGTGGCTCGTGTTTTGGGACTCCTCATTACTGACATTACATTTTCATTTCACTTTCTTTTTGACGTTTCTCTGATGACATTCCATGCTGGGCTGCTTTGCTTTGGGATTTTATTTGTTTGTGTTTTGTTTGTTTGTTTTGGGGAGTGTGTTGTTGTGTATATATGTCTTAACTTCTCTTTCCACAGTTGGCTCCTCCTCCACAGTAAACTGAGTAATTCCCCTCAGCCGGTATAATTTTCTTAATTACTATTATTATTAGCACCTGTTTTTTTAGCAAACTTTTAACCATTGTGTATGTGAATATGTACTCTTCAGAGACCCTCTTAAGCTTGGTAAATCTCACAAATGTGTAAATAAAATAGTTAATATTATTAACTAAAGGAAAAAGTAGCAGTACATGGTGAATGACTTTGTATTATGTTTATTTTACTGAAAATATAGACTTTGCTCCCAAGGGGTGTTAGAAGACAAGCCTTGTACCCATCCAGAAAATCTTAAGAATAGCCAGCCACAGGTAACAACAACAAAGGTTGTTGCCTTTTTCCACAGGGAGAGAAGCATTGGGAACAAACCCACTAATGCTGTGTTGTTGTCACAGAGTATTTGTTTAAGAAAGTGGTTTGAACTTAATATTTTGTTCTGAAAACAGGCAGGTATCTCTGCTTAGCTGTTGTTAAACCTCTGTTTTTTCCTTCTGCACTGCTGAATTTACTCTCCATTGTCATGCTTAGACCACTACAGGAATTTCCACTTTTGGTGCATCTCAAACTACAATGTGTGTTTTCTTTTCTAATGTCCTTTTCACTTAGGCCACCAGTTACTGTGAGATCAAGTACTGTTGCAGCTTGTCAGCTCCCATCTCTTTCCCTCATTTGTCAAATGTTTTCTGGCTCATTTTCTCCCACGCATTTGTTAAATCTCCCCTTACTTTTGTTAACTCCTCTGCTCTGCTCATTGAAATGTTTAGACTGCTCTTGATTTTTGACCACAGTCTATCACACTAAGCAGCAGTAGTCCCTCAGGTTTTATTAATTAATAAATTTTAATTTTAAATTAATTGTTTCTTGGACAGCAGTGATTTTGGGATAGTAAATAATCTTTGTACAACTAGGACAGGGCACCCACGCTCAAGGCTGGTGGTCTTAAGTACTTCTATAATAGAAAAAGTACATAATAGCCCTGTTCAGTTTGTCCACAGTCTCAGAGCCTTTCAGCCCTTGAATATTAGAAGTTTAAATTGGATATTGGCTCTCTCCTGATTTCTGTGCAAATAAAAATTAATAGCTTAAGCCAGTGACCTTTCAACGCCTTACAATAAAGGTAGCTTGAGAGATTTGAGTTGAAATGTATTTGCTGTCAATGACAGCAGTAAATAATTGACTCTTTGGCGCTGCTTCTGACTATTATGTGTAGCCTCAGTATTGGCTTGGAGTTGTGAGACTAAAATCGAGTACACGTAACTCAAACTGGCATAGCAGGGAAGATGCTCCTCGCTTGTTCACGTAAAAATAAAAGATCAGAATCTACCACAGTCACTAGACTTCAGTTCTTGTGGATAATACCATGTATATTTGAAGCATGGTTAGGAAGATGTTTTTATAGTCACTTTTTGCATTGCTTTATAAATATAAGCAAAGATTTCATACTAAATATGCTGATATTTTTGCGGCCAGGAAAAGAAAGAGATAAAAGTAATTGTGGAGACAACTGGTAAGGACCAGATCGTCAGCAAAAGCTAATGCTGTGTCTAAAGTTGTGTGGTGATTCCTTCAGCATCCTCTGGAGTGCTTGTGAACACAGGCTGCTATTAGCAAGCAATCAGCTGGGCTGCTGCAGCAATTCCTGTTCCACATCCTGCATGGTTTTGCTGTTAACTTTTTGGTCCCTCCCCAGGCCCCAAGCCAAACCTGTCTGAAGCAAACAGTTTGTATCTGAGCATAGGAAAGGCTGTTGTTAGGATGATGCAGATGTTTCTACTTGTGAAACTGAGTTACAATTCACTTGTTAATTCACCTGACCAAAATTGTTTGCTCTCATAAAAACACTCTTCATATCGATTTGTAGTTCTGAGAAATAGTATGCAACTTACAATATACGTAGTGATTTTCTCACACAGTTTTAGCTATTTTTTTCCATGTAAATACTAATCCATAAAAAACATCAGAGGTATATAAAAATAATAAAGTAAATGTAGGGAGGTAGCACTTTTTTCCTCCACTTGAAAAACAGAAGGCAAAAACACATCACAAACTCGTTATGAACTTACATAAAGTTTCTTCAGAGGAAACAGTATTCCTGAATAAAAAGAAATTTTGGTGTCTTTGCTGAATAACAGTGAAATTTTTTTAAGTCACAGCAACAAGGTAAATCAGACCACCTCTTACAGCAGTGCTTCTTCATGTTGTTTTCCAGGTTACAAGATTAAATCTCTTTGAATTGATTTGTAATGTGCTGCTGTCCTCTTCACCTAAATTTATGGGATACTTTGTCCAAGTAAATTAAAAGTAAGCTTTGCCTGGAAGTTAGGAGAAATTGATGCTGAAATATGATGTCACAAGGATCTAGGCATGTTAAAATATACATGTTGAGTCAAACATTGTGAAACCTGAATTTCTTTAGTTATTCCTTTGAGGTGGGATGAACAAGGGAGAAACTGTTCATACGATTACATTCACAGAAGTATATGTAAGGATCATCAATTTTTTTTAGCATCTACATTTTTAATTTGTTCCACAAATCAGGAGGAGAAAAAGTTTCATCATTGCAAAGGGTTAAAGACATATTTCTGATGAAAGTTTGTTTTTTTTTTCCCAGTTGAAATACAGTGATGTACGTGCTAGCCCAGACAGAATGGTTACACATTTCTTGTCTTTCCAGTCATCTTCTGCCTATGGTGTGATGCTTTGTTTCAGCTGTGCAGCCAAGTGCAGGTCCCCAGGAGGTTCTGTCATTTGTGATGGAGTTCTTTGCAGATTTCCTGTCCAGTTCCAACTGGCATACTCTGGCTCAAAGGTTCAATTAAATAGTGGCAAATTGACAGATTTGATAGAGAAGTCTTGAATTACACCGCTCTCACTTCAGCCAATACAGCTTATCCCGATTTCTGAACATGCAGAAGCCAATCTTCCTGTCTTCTCTAGGACTGCTAGGCTGTGTTTAACCACAATTTTTCCCAGCTGTCCCAGCTGGTAGGCGACGTCTTCCCTTCATGTGTACATTTCCTTCCAGTGACATTGAGAACAAACAGAGGTTATTGCATATCCAGGTGTTGCCCCAGCATGCAATGGGGATGTGGCTGAAATGCACAGTGTGATAAGGAAAGAGTTTTTCCAGTCCATCAATTGCTTACTCAGTTTCTTTGTGTAGTTCTGCATTTTGATATGAAAAAACCAAAAAAACAACCCAACATACAACAGCCTCAAATGGTCCACTTAAAGCTTAGTATTTACTGATGCAAAATTTTTTATCAAAATTCATATCCAAGACTTAGAAAAGCTGTGTAGTTTTACTGGCTTCTAAATGAAGAGTCTGCTGCTGCTTACTGTTACTTCAGGCAGGACAGTGCCTGAAGAGTAGAGGAACTTAGCCATAAATCTTGTGGTACAAAAAGGAGGCCAGTTATTGTTGGGTTTTGTAGAGAAAGGGATAAGGGAGCATTTCAGACCTCTCTTTGTTTGCTGTACAGTGTCTCGTCATAACCTGTACTCAAGTGTAAACATACGACCTTTGTGCTTTCCTAGTGTTGTACACTGAATCTTGACGAACAGAGTTTTGTCTAGAAATACCCTAGTTAGTGGCTAAGCATTTAATGAAATATATGTATAATTTAGTAGTTGTTGCTACCTCAGGAAGAGAAGTAAAATATTTAAAATACCAACCAGAACAAAGCAATAGCCATTGCTTGAAGTGAATGAGTACTACCTTAAAACCGAAGTGTACCAATTATGGGCAGACGTCATGCAATATCCATTCAATTTCTGTATTTTTTCACTTATTTAATAATATTGCTTTCCTATATGGTGATGATCTGACTGTTTTAAGATCACTTTTCACTACATTCTAATATAGGGAAAGACAGGAGTCTAAAGTGAGGATTGGTCACCTACATTAAAGAAAATATTATTAGAGTTAAATTGTATTTTCTTTGAAACAAGTTTGCTTATCTATTTTCAGTTAGATACAGTATGTAAATTGTTCAGTAAAAAGTATTCTATGCCAAACCCAAGACTGAGTCCATGTTCATTAGACAATAGTGTGAGTTTTTAAAATCCAGTTATTAACTTTGTTCTGCCTTTAACTCTGTAAGGTGTGTGTTTGTTTTAATAGTGAAAGTATTCTGATTCTCTTCCCAGTGTGCCCCGTGTGGGAGTAGAGGAGCCCTATCTCCCTTGCCCCAAATTGCTGGCACAGTGCTTTCTTTGATGTCCCTGGGTTAATGCAAAGTCCCTCCACTGCCTTGTAGCTCCTGATGTGGACACTGTCAAAGGCGGGTAGACATCTCAAACGTTTTGGAAGACACAAATATGCTGTGCTGTAAGACTCTAAACAAAATAGTTAAAGGTAATGCACATTGTTGAATTTAAGTGTTTACCTAAGAAGTCGCTGTTCTGACCTGAGACAGAGGCATTGTTTGGGGAATTTTTTTCCTTGCTTACTCAAGAGAGCACAAAACCTGAGCGTGCAAAGCATGTAACAAGATTCAGAAAGGTCGCTCAGATCAGTTACAGGGAGATAATAAACTGCCAGTTATTAGTGCAATGCATGCCTCAGTGGTTTAATATGCCTCATTAACCTGAACAGTGAGCAGTGGTTCCAAGCACGGAGTATGACAAGATCTTTTGCAGTTAGTGTGCTTATATAGTTTTCTTTTAAGGAGGCCATTAACCAAATTTCATTTTCTAAAAGAAACGGTCTTTAGGTATGATAAACAATGGAGCTTGTAATCAAGAAATAGGAGCAAGATTCACTGCTAGACTTTGAGTGTTTTCTTCCGTCCTTTCTGCCACTCCAAATTCTCCTTTTATTTTCTTTTCTGAGTGTTAGGAGGAGATAGTGATGAATTGTTCCACAGCTCTTAGATATTGCCAGAAATCATTAATTAGACTGGAAGCATTTATGATCATAGAGGAAGTATATGTGTGTGGAGCTAAGAGAAAAAATCAGTTGGCTTTTACAATAAGTATTTGCTTTAGAGATTAGTATTGTTTCTAAACCGTTTCAATATGCAGTGCAGAAAGTTATAAATATAATGTATCTATTAGGAGATAACACAAGAGAGCATTTAAAACCATTTAAAATGTTGCTATCTTAGAATTTCAGTATCCATAGGTATATATGCCAATGTCAGAGGAAAGCTACAGCAGAGTTGAAAATTCACTGAAAAAGCTTTGAGTGCTATCACTGTGTCTGGGAGGTGGCTGGGTCTTTTTTTGCTCCCATGGCTTGTAGCCAGTGTAGCCCCGTTGACTTTTCCTGGAAGGGAAATTCAGTGAAGCGCTCTTACCCCAGCAGAGTGATTCATCTTCAGCTCACCAAGAGGAGAAGAAGCCTTTACGTAGAATCCCAGAATATGCTTAGTTGGAAGGGACCCACAAGGATCATTGAGTCCAAATCCTGGCCTTGCACAGAGTCACACCATGTGCCCAAAAGTGTTGTTCAAAAGCTTCTTGAACTCTGTCAGTCTTGGTGCTGGGACCACTTCCCCAGGGAGCCTGTTCCAGTGCCCAACCACCCTTTGGGTGAAGAATCTTTTCCTGATATCCAACCTAAACCTCCCCTGACACAACTTCAGGCCATTCCCTTGGGTCCTGTCACTGGTCACCACAGAGAAGAGATCAGTGCCTGCCCCTCCACTGCTCCTCCACTTCCCCTCACGAAGAAGCTGTAGACCACAATGAGGTCTCTCCTCAGTCTTCTCAGGCTGAACAGATCAAGTGACCTCATTCATTCCTCATACAGCTTTCCCCCCAGACCCCTCCTTTGGACCCTCTCTAGTGGCTTAATGTCTTTTTTATATTGTGGCCCCCAAAACTGCCCCCAGCACTCGAGGTGAGGCCGCCCCAGTGCAGAGCAGAGTGGGACAATCCCCTCCCTTGCCCGGCTGGCGATGCTGTGCCTGATGCCCCCCAGGACACAGCTGGCCCTCCTGGCTGCCAGGGCACTGCTGGCTCACGTTCAACTTTCCATCAACCAGGACCCCCAGGGGCCTTTGGACAGCGCTGCTCTCCAGCCTCTCATTCCCCGGTCTGTCCGGACATCCAGGGTTGCCCCATCCCAGGTGCAGAATCCGGCACTTGCTCTTGCTGAATCTCCTATGGTTGGTGATTGCCCAGCTCTGATTTGTTGGGGTCTCTCTGCAGGGCCTCCTTTACCTTAATTTGCTCTTTGTAGTTTTGCTGTAGGTCCTCATCTCTCTCTTTTCTGGTTTTATTCTGACGCTCCTCACTGCTGATGGAACCGTTGTTAAACAAGGCATTGCCAAGTCAGGCTGTTGCTGGGTACAGAGAGCGTTTCATGTTGTACCCAAAGCTCCATCTTCCTGGCCCTCCTTGTCAGAAAGCACTGTATTTGTAAAAATGCCCTGTGTCTTTCTAAGTAATCTGTTGCAAGCAGCTGTTTTAGTTCTCTGTGGATCATTAGATGCTGAAAGAACATTTTCCACACACACACAAATCCATTTAAACTTAATGACTGTTGAAATATTTGGGGTGTTTAGCTTCATATTGCTTTCTAAACACACATTTTTTGCCAAAGGTTTAGTAATAGTTAATGGTACTTATGTACATGTGCTCTAGTAAAATTTAGAACATTTCATGTTCTATTTCAAACTATATATTTTTATAATAAATTCATTCTTCACTAAGGATGTGTGAATATTACGTTCCTTGTCTCAAACCCTTGCTTCCTGAGCTATCAAAGTCAAGTGAGAGAAGCGATTACTAAGAATCTTGTTCTGCTAACTGAACAGAGGGTTCAATTCTGAAAGACTTAAAAATGTAGTTTCCCTCTTCTGGCCTGAAGAAATAGATGAGGCCGCTTACAAATGCCAGCTTCTTTGGGTACACTCAGTGATAGTTGAGTGTTGACATTTTATTTCCAAGAGGCACTTGTGATATTTTGGTGAGCTGACCTGTAAGTAAGCAAATACAGCTGCCATTACTTGGTGCTTGCCAAAATGTCAGCCCAGTGGTGACACTGGTGATTTTGAGTCACACTGACACTGCATAGGTGAGAGAATTGTGAAGAGAGGGACTATGATGTTATAATTTGTCTGCAATTTCTCTACTTATTCCTTCTATAATTTGGAGTTTAAAGAAAAACTCACATCCATTACTGTATCTTTAGCTTATACGTCTGAGTTTGTCTTGGAATTGCAAGGTAAATCTCCACTATGTTTACATGTATTGATGTTCTATCTGGAATCACTTTCTTGCTATGAAAATGGTGTGATGATTATCTGTCAGTCACCTAAATCAGCTTAAACCTTCTGTTTTCATTTTATTCGTATACATTCTAAAGGAAGAAAACCCTGAAGATTGGATTATGGCATTGGAAACACAGCTACAAAAGAAAAGCATAAACAAGAAAGTGTATTCCTACATGGTAGCTGATGAAAGGGATCTTCCTTAGGTATCCCAAAAATTTAGCTTGTTTGGGGTTCTACTCTGTAGCCTGATGCCTTGTGACAGATTTTTTTAATTTGAAGTCTATTTTAATCTATTTAATCTATTTTATATTGTTTAAAGATAGACTCTTCATCTGTTTTGACCTTCCATTTGTTTTTGGTGGTTTTTTTTAGTAATTCTCCAATTTTTTTAGGGAAGCCTACTTCAATCAAGTAGAAGTGTCTTGTTGCATGCAGCTGAAATAATCCAGATTTCCCCTTCCTTCAGCAATGCTTAATTTATGTTCATAGCTGCATAGTAGAAAATACTCATAGATACGAATGCCTTTCTTGCAAGTCAAAACATTTTTAAGAGTGTCAAAAAATTTTGGGAAGCATTCATTTTATGAGCATTTTACTAAATATACGTTAAAATTTTAATGAGGTAACTAATGATTATAGAGACCACACGTTTACCCCTTTTTTTCTAACCATTTTCTTCCTAGATGTTTTAAACTTCAGTCTTCCAATCACACATTTACTGATTAAATTAAGGACTTGTGTTTAATGCAAATAAAACCCCCTGTTTAACCAAAATGCAAATTAATTCCAGTTTGAAACACCTCTGCAAATCCTCACAAATTTGTGTTACTTCTTCATTTTGCTTGTAGTGCCTTTTACAGGTTAGAATCCCTGGGAATTCACTTTTCTAGAGAGACAATGGTGGGTCCTAGAAAACGAGAGCTGCCACAGATACAACTCAGCACAGTCCACAAACAGAATGGAAGAAGTCTCTAAATAACAGCATTTAACTAAAAAAAAAAAACCAAAAAACAAACCCAACCAACTAAACCACAGCCAGACCAATAATAGAAGCAGCATTATAAAACATTTTAAAATGAAGCAGAAGTCCCCTTCTGCTTTCTTTACTCTCTGCTGCAAAAGGTTGATGTTATTGAAGTATTGCTTTATATTAAACATCTTTAGTAATAGTTCTTAACATACTCCAGACACTTGTAACTCATAGATGAAGACTGAATGCTTTTAATATCTGTTTTATTCTTACTAGTATTTGACACACAAGACAAGCCATTACATAATTATACTTTTCAGTGTGAAAAGGGTCATCAAGATTTGTTATTTGGTGAAAAATGTAGCACCTTCCCCTGTAACTCACAGTCTTTCACTGACTTTTTCCTTATTATAGATTTAGTGTCCTTGGTTTTGTTTTCAATTTACCTTTACCCAGCTGTGCTCCCTAAACTCTACCTTCTAATACTCTTCCAGACTTTTTCTTCTCCTGAATAAACTTTATTATTGTTTATGTGCTTGGGTGATGTCACCTTCTGGCCAATCTCCTATTCTTTAACTTCATCCCATCATACAAATCGCCTTTTAGAAAAAAAATTATGTTCTTATTGCAGGAGATGACTTAGATATGTACCAACACCAGTTGCTGGAACTTCAGCAAAGACTATTGTATGCTGAAAAGGAAAATAAAAAAAGATCACTTGAACTGAACAGTGCCCTAGATGAAATTAAACGTATAGCTGCAAGAAGAATGAACATGACAAAAAGCCACACAGGTTTGTAGGGGTTTTCTCTGCCTTTTTTTTTTT
>VWZT01014169.1:49220-76015 GCA_013397055.1 Pachycephala philippinensis | reverse complement strand
TTTTTTTTTTTTTTTAAGGACAACAACACGTAAAGTTTAGTGACCTGGCTTCTTCCCTTTGTTTAACTGAACTTTTTAGTTACCTTGCCTTACAGACTGTTGTACATCTCTATCTATCTGCACACTGTAGTTACATGCAATAGATTGATTTTGTCACCTAAAATAAATGATGTAGTTGTGCTGGATCTGCCTTGTCCGTGTTGAGATTGGCAGAGCTACTTCCCCGGGTTGAGACGGGAAGCTGGAAGAGGCATCCCTGTGCTGGAGGCACTTCACAGTATACCCTGACTTCAGAAAGAGTCTGCGTGTGACTGAAGACTACCATTTAACAATACTTATTTTCAGGATTTAAGGCAGAAATTTTTTAAAATCACTGAATAATTTTCCGTATTTTTACTTACCCTTCTGCTTCCCATTCCAGCCATGTTTTATTATACAACCAAAATTAAAAGGTTTATTGTATTCAATAGAAGTAAACTCCCTTGCCCAATACTTGTTAGGTACTACTTCCAAATAAAGAAGGAAAGTCCTTGAAAAGTTGTGAAGGTGGTTAAAAAAAGAGGTTTCTATGTGGCAAAATTCCAGTATATTTAATGACCAAGCAGTGTGGAAGGACTTGTGGGTCTCTCTCTCATACACAAATGTCTGGGCATATATATACATACATGGTTGTTTCGGGGTTTTTTAAACTGCTTTCTGTAAGGTAGGGAATCTCTTTTTAGTCCTAATTCTCAGTGGGAGTATCTTTTGGAAGTTTAAAAACTTAAAATACTGCCCATTCAGTAAGCCTCTGCCTTCCTTGATCTAAGCTGAGTGAATAAAGCTGATGATGGTTTTTGTGATACTTGTATGTAACTTTGAAAGGTGGTAAATTTTGGGAGTTACCTTAGATGCATTTCTTGGGAAAAGTAACTTTCCATCCCAGTCAATAAACCTTCTGTTGCTTTCATCTTTATTTTAAAGTAGTAAAGAAAAAAACCCCTACTTTTCTCTTAACTGGTATAGCCTTTTGTTTCTTGAATAGTTTTTAAAGGCCTGTATGTGGTCATTCTTTTTACCATAGGAGTTTTTATAAACTGAGAACTTTTGCTCAAGCTGTGAAAACCACCATGTGTTACTTTTTGGGGAAAGCATTTGAGTTTATTAAGTAGTTAAGAAGTTTATTAATCAGAATCTGTGTTTCTTTTAATTTAAAAATTGTTTGACAACTATGTAAAAAAAAACCCCAAACCGAACAGTTTTTTACTGCTGCCTTTAAAATAACTACTTATTGTGTTTTAAGATGACTCAATCCTGCAAGCGTGTAGACACAGGGAAATACAAATGGTGCTCCCACGATGTTCAAGCTTATAATGGAATAAATATAACGTGTAATCACTTCTGAGGAATAGTTCTGATTGAATTGTGTGTGGTAATCTGAAAGTGTTCAGTTGAGCAAAACAATAAGTTGAAGCAATAGGCTTCCCTGCTGGCTTTTTATTTTATGTCTATCTCTGCGTTTGTTGTGTCTTTAAGGTGATATGAAGTGGAAAGAGTTAAATCTCCCCAGAAAACTCCCCATGCATCTTACAAATATGTACTACTATCTCCCTCACCTTCGAGAATATGGAGATGCAATTTTCCCAAATGTTATTTTTGGGCAACAGAGAACTGGAGGTAGGAAACAAAGTTTGGCTTCTATTTTCTATATGTTTTTATTTTATATTAATTTCTAGCAATGAAGCATACTCAAAAGTTTGGAATGGATTTTCTCCCTTAGCTTTCTAATGTTGCCAAGCTGAATGAATTTTGATGGCAATAGCAAACGTACTTTTAAAATACCCACCCCTATTTCAAGTCTTTCTCTCAAAGTATTCTGAAAACCTTTCGAAATATCAACAAAAAGAATCTTAATTGAAAAACAAGACTATTTTTTGTTTTAATCAAATATTCATATGGCTAAGATGCAGTAGCTGACATTTTTTTCTGCACAAAATTATTATGGATGAGGAAGCGAAGGCGAATTTACAATGCATTCAGTTTGCCAATGTGAGAAGCAAAGGGAAAGGTGATGTGATCATTTAAAGGATATTAATATATCTTCAATGTAGCTTTTTCATCCACGTTAGAAATCAGCTGACACCTGTAGAAACCATAATGAATTCCAGTGAACTATAATACAAATTTTAAATGCATTGTCCTAGCTGCCATGTGACAGGTAAAAGGAACATGCAAGAATAGTAAGCAAAGAGGAAACTAGTCAACCATTTTGCTGAGTTTTGTATTTTGTTGAAATTTTTACTTTTCTCTAGGATGATTTTATATGAAGAAATATTGGCAGTGATTTTTGATTTAACTAAAAAAAACCCCAAACTCTGGGCCATGCTCATGACAATGGATAACTTTCTACAGACTTCTCATTAGTAGTTGTAGCAATGGGATCTAGTGTTGTAGTTCTCACTGAAGTGCCCACAGATCAGTGTCACTAAGGAAAGAATACTCTATATTTAATCTTCTTTTATTTGTACAGGAAAATTACAATAGCAAGGCTGCAGTTTAGTAAGTCCAGGATGACCTGCAGTGTATAAAATGAAACAAACCCCAGTGGTTTAGCAGGATATGTGCTGGGAAGGAACACTGGCACTTTGGTGGTTTTGAGCTGACACTGGCATGAAGTTAAAGTCAGAAGCAAGTCACTAACTGCACCTACTGTTTTATTTCAAACTGTTGCTTCCTCACCAGCCTTCTGAGATTTTGGAGAATAGAAATCATCTGCAGGGACTAAGATTCCACAGGTTTACTGAGCTGTGTTTGGCCACTGATTTAAGTCATGCCCATACTAATGAATAAAGAGACATCCTGCTTATGGTCTAATGATGTAATACAGCATAGGTTTGCTACTAATGGAGTCTTTGCCAGAGACAGTTTTGGTTCCTTTATTTTTAATAACAATAACATCTTAGTTCTTTTCTTCTTATTGATGCTATGAGAATCATTGATGCATATCAATTAAACTGCTCAGAAGGATTTTTGAATTGGATTCCTTTCTGAGATACACAGCATTCACTTCTTGTGAGAACCTGCTCACTAGAGCAGTGTTGGTTTAACCCTTCCTACTTAGATCTCCAAATCAAGAGCAAGCACTTATTTTGCAATGCTCACTTTTGCATCTCAGTAGAAAACACCTATGTGTTTGCCAGAGGTAGTGGTATGTCCAGGTTCTCAAATGTAGACCTGGTGTTTATAACACAGACACAGGTGTCTCTAAACTAAACATAGCTGGAGGTGTCTCTCCTTCCACGTAGTAGAGCAAATGCTGTCACAGTGCTAAGGAAATATTAACTGTCACCAAGTTTCGTGGTCATATCAAATAAAAATTAAAATGTAATTTCAATTTCCCTTAAAATTACGTGGCTTGAGGCATTCTCTCTTTGCAGTCTCCCTGGTGATGGGTATTCCTACGGTGAAAAGGGAAAAACAAAATTACCTGATCAATACATTGCATTCCCTATTGTACAATCTTTCTGAAGAGCAAAAGAAGGACTGCATAATAATCATCTTTATAGCAGAGGTAAGTTTGCATGGAAAGGTGCAGAATGCCTTCCGACAATACGGAGATTTATGTCTAAGAGTAATAGTGCAGGAGAGGCTGCAAAATACTGTTAGCTTGGCCTTTGGGAGAGATTTCTTCAGGGCTGGAGGAGATGGTGAGCAGTAAGTGCCTCAGTGTTCATATGTGGAAAAAAAGCCTGTAATGCAGATGATCGAAGGGTAAAAAGTCATATTACATTTACCAACACAGTTGTTGGGTCAGATTTTCCAACAAAACCATATGAACTCATTATTTATCTCGGAAAGTAAGGTTTTCTGCTTCCAGAATGAAATGTAAGTCCACCACAGAAAAGTGCCATAGAACCTGAAGAAAGTAAACTTAGTCTAACAAACGTTCAAATTACTTATCTGCTGGTTTGATAACATACATCTTGCAAAGCATCTTGACATATTGGAGCCTTCTGCATGTGTTCTGGCATTTCCCATGGAAAAGAAAACTGTTCAGAGCCTTGAACATGTTTGGGAAAGCAAACAGTGCGCAAGGTAAGATATTAGGGATAAATGCATTTTTTTCTCACTCAAAAATATCTTGATTACATCAGGAAAAAAAAGCTACAGAAGGGAATTAGCTAGTAATAGCTTCTAGCAGGTAAAATGACTGTGCAATTATTCAGACTTCATAATTATTCTTCATATTTCTTTGTCCTTCCATAGAGAACATTAAATTCATACATGTATTCATTAACAGTTAAAGTTTGCTTTTTATGGATTAGTCTTCACTTTTGCAGGTGTAAAGTGTCAAACAGAGTATAGTTCACTTTAATACGTTTGGCCATGACTTCCACTTTTCTGTTTGGATCACAATGCTGAGTACAGAGGACCAGTTTTGTTGGCTGTAGTTCCTCTTCAGCATAGTTTTTAGGAGCTGAACTTACTTTGTAGTTGGTATTTCCCAATGAAGAGCCAAGAGCAAGAATGGCAGTGATGAGCTTTGCCTGGCTGCCATTCAGGTAAAGCTCTTTATTACAGGGTTTCAGAGGATTCTGTGAGGTTTTAAGGGTTAACTTGTGAATAGTTTCCCACTGTGGAGAGTCACTCCACAGTGACTCCATGTGACACTTTGAACAAATAGGAGCTGTGGTGGTAGTAATAGTCCATATCGGCCAATTTAGGATTAAACTGCCGTTGTAAGAATTACTCTCCCTTTTTTCCCAAGCCAAAAGTCATGTTCTTACAGCCATGCAGTAAATTGGAGCAGATAACCATGCTGATATGAGAGGCGATAAGAACATTTTTTTATGAGAGGAGGACAGGTGTGTTCACTGGTCATGAATCCACACCTTCCTTTTCCCCACAAAGTTTTAAAAGATCAAGGTAAATGTTTACATCATGGGTTAAGCTTGAGTAACTTATTGACTGAGAGTGAGTTTTAAGTTCTGGGTATTTTCTTTCTCATCACAGTTCTTCACTTTTATTTTTTACTTACTACAAATTAAATATATAATTGGTAACAATTGTTTGTTTATTTAAAGAAAAAATCTGAACTCCTAAGACAGTTACTGTGTTGATTTGGAAATCACATCCATAAAACTTTGCACTCTTAATGTAGTTAACAGATATATTTTGCACGCTAAAACTGTTACTGTCATGAAACAGCAGTAATGAATGTCCTCAAAATTTCAAAACAAAGAGTCATAAGTTTGTTATATTAGGAAGAAACGAAATTAAAATTTTAAGTATTGCTGGCTTTAGAATATTTTGCTTAGGTGATTTTTCTCATCAGCCTTAGGCCTCTTTTGTGATTTTTGGATGATTAACCCAAAACAGCTCTTTTTACTGACAGTTATATGGCTGTGCTTTACTGGCATAGCTGAACAAAATTTTAGCCAGAAAATAGCCTGGCCTTGCGCAAAAGCAGTGAAAACCAAAGTGCAGAATTGGCAGCTGGAGATAGTTGGAAGCAAAAGTGAACTACATTGAAAGTTTGGTTGGCTTGAAAAGCCCATACTGTTCTTTAGTAGAAATGCTGCTGTAACATACCACGTTTGTTTGGAAAAAAATAATTACAGAATAAAAATTGGGTGTTTGAGTATAAATATTCCCTACAAAGTGTTGTTTAATACAAAAATGGGTGACTTTTATTGAAACCCTCCCTTCTTTTCTTTAGGTGGATGAAGAGTATGTTAAGAGTGTTTCAGAAAGTGTTAAAATCAGGTAAGTCCCACAGAGTGTAACACTCAGCCACCAGTGTGAACATATTTTGAACTTTTATGGAAAGAATTAGAACATTTCAACACTGAAATGGAACTGCTCAGTAATGAGGCAAAGGTGCACTCTCACTATGTGTGCCATAACACACTGTGAAATTCGGAACAGAAAGATGTATATCAATTTATATTTCATTTCTTATTTGATAAATGTGCTTTAACTAACCAGTCAAGGTCTCAGCTTAAATCTCTGATAAATATTTACTTGTGCTGAAGTCTTTTCCCCACAAAATTAATGATGCAATTCATGCACCTGAGGCTACATGTATTAGGTCCCCACTGACTACACAGCCCTGCAGTTCTTCTTGCTCTTATTTTTCTTGGACAAGTTCCCTGGGGGAGTTGACCGTTTCCTCCTCATTTAAGGGTTTCTGCACATCCTCCTTCACTCAAGGGTTTCCCAGACTGTATTTTGTGTGCGGGTTTCCTCCAGAAGTCTCCTCACACTGAGGCCGTTAGCTAAGTAATATTCATCATTTCCTGCCTCCAGAGGGTTTAGCTCAGCTGGGAGTACCCCAGCAAGGGCAAGGGGAAGAGGCACTCCTTGGCACTGCCAAGGTACAATATCTACAGCAATTTAAACACTCAGATAATTTTTATTATTTCTTTGTGGCTTTTGAAAAAATCACTGCAGAGTATTTGCTTTGTCGGGGTTACGCAGTAAGATTGATTTTTTTTTTTCCATAATGCTGGTACTCTGATATGTTTAATTTTTAGTGTTATCTTTTTTTAACTAATCATAGGAAATGGGAAACTCAGTTTTGAAAGCTCTACTCTACCTGTTTTGTGTTGGGGTTTTAAAATTTTTGTTTGTCTGTTTGTTTTTGTTGGGGTTTTTTGTTTGGTGGTTTTTTGTTTGGTTTTTTTGGTTGGTTGTTTTGTGATTTTTTTTGAGGAAAGGGGAGATTTGACTTCAAGGTTTGGCTCCCAAAGTAGGTTACACATTTTTTCAATTTCTCTTTAAATGGAAAATTTAGTCCTTGGAGCAGAGACTAGACCCAGACTCCTCATTTTAAACTCCTGCTCAGGGACAGTATAATTTTGATTAGAAAGTAGAATTAGAGTTGGAGCAAGGGTAAGGAAACTGGGAGCTCTCATGCAAGGGGGAACAGTTGTGTGTTGTTCTAGATAGTGGATTCGGTTGTGAATTCCTGCTGCATTTTGGCAACTATCTCAGGATTGTTAGTAAGCAGCTACAGATGCAGGAGGGGCAGGATTTCTGAGACACACTTCTCTCCAGTGTTTTCTGAGACTTGGATGAGTTCCTGACCTGTCTGTTCTGATGGTTGTTAAAGAGCCCTTCTTGGTTCCAAATTTGCCGCCAGTTTCTTTGCTGGAGTTGTCAATTCCACTTCTGGAGGAGCGGACCTAATTTTGGGGAGCTGCTGTCTGTGGTTGCCCTCAAAAGTCTTTTTGAAGGATGGGGTCTCACTAAGATTCTCTTCCCAGCTTCCCCAGGGAAGTCCAGTCTGGAGTCCTAGAGGTTATTTCTCCTCCTGCTTCTTATTATCCAGATCTTTCCAACCTGAAGAAAGCATTTGGAGATTCTGAGAACAGAGTAAGGTAAGATGGCTATATAAAACTTAAGGACTTTTGCTAAGAGAGTAAAATGGAAAATTCAGAAAAAGTCAGCATTATTTGAGCTGATAATGTTTTTGTGTTTCAGAGCTAAAGGACCGCAATTGTACTTGTAAAAAAAATTTACAAGGGGATCTTTAAGCTGCACATCAGCTTCAGGGTGAGAGCCAAGGCGTCTCCTTTGGGTCCTGGCTCTAGGCATCCAACAGGTTTTAAACCAGATGGATAATGCCAACAGGCAATACGCTATATGATCTGGTCCTAAAGGAAAAAATAGAAAAATCTTTAATGTAACTCATAAGGTAGAGGCTCTGTGAACACACGGAGGAAACCCTCTAGCTAACTACTGACAGCTACTGTGGGTTTAATTAATGACCTAATTTTTGGTGATCATCAACTTTTTATCTACTGTTAATACATCCTAAATGGTGATTTCATTCACTCATGTGCCCCAAATTCACTAAGACAAAGATTATAACCTAAAAAACAATTATTTATTGGAGGAAAGTAATTTTCTTTCAATCAACAATAACTAATTTATCAGAAGCCACTGCAACAATGCAGCGAGAGAGTTGCAGTACTGAGAGTTTAGGCTGGAGGAAATCAGCTAGTATATTTACATATATATGTGTACATATATGGGCTTTATAAACCTTATGTGTTTATACCATAGATCATAAACAAGTTTTCATACTTATAATTTAGTTTTAGATATGATTAGATTTGGATCAGTTACACTTTTATGTTAATTAAATACTGATACATTACTCTCTAGTCTTTCAGTGTTGATTATCAAACATCAACTTCATCCTCTGGTAAAATGAGAGACTGTCCAAAATTTGTGTTTCCATTTAAACCTGAAAATTAAGTTTATCAACCTGCTTTTGTGCTGTTCATATGTAAAACCACTTACTTTTTCATCTTTAAATAATCCATGTGTGTTTATCTCTACTCTTCATAAAACAATGAGTAGAATCTTTTAAGTCATTTGACATGAACAACTTATTAGATATTTTGTTACAAGCTCCACTGACGGAGATCAAAATTTTTTGTTTATTTAATGTTAACTTTTATAGGAAAATCAAATTATTTACAAATGTTTACATTGATTGTAGAGGAATGCTTTTGCACTTAATGGGTTAGAAGCCTCAACTGTACAATTTTATTGTAGAGACAAAAAACGCAGAGCATTAGAAGTTCTCTTATTATAGAACTAACCCTTGCAACCCCCTCAAAAAGCTTATCAGAATTTGCTGCTTATGTTTAGGTGGAGAACTAAACAGAATTTGGATTACAGCTTTTTAATGCTATATGCTCAACCTAAGGGAACATTTTATTTACAGGTATGTCCATATTGTCATTAAGTAGCAGCAATACCTCTGTACTGATGATTAGCTTTGGCAATTTTAATTTGTTCCAAAGGCCTCAATAAAACCAGCAATCTTTGTAATTTTCTGCGTATTTTGCCTGTGCTCTTTACAAGCATCCACATATTTCTGTATTTCTATACATCTTGCATCCAGGTACTATTTGATTAAAACCATCTTTTCCTTCCTGTCATTTGTGAAGTTGAATAGCAAGGTAATTGAAGCATGAAATCCTTACTTGATTAGGTTAAGAAAGTCAGGGTTTAGTATCTTTTTACTTTACTTACAGGAAAAACAGTAGTGATAGGTCCAGGTTATAGCCCAGATGACAATGAGCTGAACTCTTTCAGACAGGGAAACACTAGTAGAGCGATAGTTGAGATAACGTTAACTACAAGTTGGTACAGATCCTTAATTCTCCAGAAGATTTTGTGTTAGTCTTTAAGAAGATCCCCATGCATGTACGCTTAGCTTTAACCATCATTCTAGATTTTGCTAATTTGCACTCCATAAAGATCATAATCACCACCAGAGATTCCAAAATTTATAAGAGCTGTTCAATCATGAAACTGGTCTATAAAATTTCACATAGCTCATTAATGTGAAACAGTTTTAAAAAAAGCTCAGAAGTGCATTTTGCCTCAGAGTCTGTATTCCATATGGACATCACAGGATTCCTGGAAGCAGAAGACTGCAGGACCTGGCATCTCCTTCAGTTTTTCTCAGGATTCAACACACACACATTTGAGCTGGGCTACTTAAGAGTCCCCATGCTCTGTTCTCAAATGTGGCATAGGTGCTCAGGAGGCAGGTGGACAAACAAAAATGCTATCTTTTGAACAGTTATGGTTTAATGGAAAATGCAGTCTTTTCCTGTGGCTTTTGTGTATTTTTAAGAACATTATCCAAGTTTACTGAGTGCACTAGAGCATTAAGGCCTAGGAAACCCAGTGAAGTGAAATGTTAAGATGCTGACAGACACTTGATGTCCCTTCCTGTTACAAAGTTCTCCAAGCATTCATATTTGCACCACAATGACTTACTTATGTATTTGTATTTCCAAAGGAATTTGAGAACGTGTGTTTTCTTATCTGAGACATTATATAAGGACTGAACTGTGTTATTAAGAGCAAAGCCTGGATTGTGGGGGTCTGGTGGGAGTATTGTCTGCTTTCAGAATTTTCTCAAAAAGAAACTATACTTTCCTCATACCATTCCTCGTACTGTTCCTACTATATCCTATTCTTTGTTTGTATGTCCAGCCTGCAGCTGCTCCTGTAGCACAGATGCTGGTCTGCCCAAAAACTACTCTGTAGAGTACAGGTGAAAAGAATGAACATTTGCTGCCATGAACTTAGTTATGTCCTCCCTCTATTTAGAAGTCTTGTATTAAAGGAAAGCAAATAACTTAAAACTACTTTTCCTTAGCCTGGTACAAAGATTTACTTCAGTAATCTTAAGCAATACTTGAGCTAGCTTAGATTTTTTAAGTTTAGTCGGGAATAGTATTGATTTGAACAGTATTGAATAGTATTGAACCACCTGGCTGATACTAACTCTCAAACGGTGAAAGAAGATAAGCATACATAATTAGTCTTGATGTCTACAGAACAGCTGATGTTATGAGTCACACAATATCTTTGCCAAATAAACACTTGTTCTAGGATACCGCTGAACCAGGATTTAAGCAAGTAGTTTTGTGAAGTCCATTGAAGCTAACAGGCTTACACTGGGGATGAACCTTACCCACTGATCAACGTTTCTACTTAAAGCATCTTTTCTCTTCTCTTTTCCTTTTTTTTTTTTTTTTTTTTTTTTGGGGTGTGTGGGTGTGTGTGTGTGTGTGTGAAGTTTTCTTAATCAATAAAAAGCTGAGAGAACTTTGAGGTCCTTGTTTCCACTTTCACTAAACCTCCTGGCAGCCACCAGAGACCCTTGAAGCACTTACAATTATGGGATCATAACATCGCCATAAAAGCAGGCAATCCAATCTCAACCTAATAGTGAGGACATGCATTTGTTATTTCTGTCCATGTAGACTTAGTTCACTGAAGGAATCAAACATTTCAAATCTGAAAGGAACACAGATACAGCAGTTTTAAAGTGTTTTCTATTAGCACTGAGATGAAGCAAAAATAAACCATTATATAAATCTCTTCGTTTCTTCAGTTAAAATCTGTTATCAAGTTCTAACTTCACATGTAGTAGTTAGCTGAACTACTGCTATGTTTTTTTATCACCTCATATGGAGGCTGCGAAAGCTTTGTGTTTTTATATATATACATACATATATAAATATATATTTATATTTTTATATGTATATATATATATATACATGTAATACACATTGCCAGCAGCATTTCTCTAATGGATTTAAAGCCTGAGCAATATCTCAGTGAGTTCACTAGGACTCCTCAAATGGATTTTTTTTTCTTCCCCTCACTAGACTCTAGGTTAGGCCTGCTATTTGGTAGAGCTCCTAAAAGGAGCATCACAGTCTCCACATATTCGTTGTCAGTGAGTCAAAATGTAGAAATACTCTAATAAAATTTGGAAAGGAAGAACTTTCTTGTCTGATGCCTAAACTTTCGTTGTATTCTTCCACTTTTTTGTTACTACTTCATTTTTACTTCTCTTAGACAGATAACCTGCATAAGAAAAATGAATGGAAGCCCATTTGTTACCTATCATGGAGGAAATTTTCATAGTCTTGCTTAGTGGATGTATATTTTTTCATTCAAAAGCACTGATGAGTGAAGGGAAGTTAGCTGTGATCATGTGTTTTGCTGGCCTTCCCATGGCAATGGGGCAAGTGGACCAGACAGTTCATATGTTAAACTTCCTGATCTAGCTGTGTGCAGCCACTGCATAACCTCCTTTGGTATATAAGAACATATGAGAAAACAAGTGGCTGTAAGCTGAAGGCAGGAAAAAAATTCAAATTAGAAATTGGGTGCAAAGTATTAAATATTCAGGATAATAAAATGTTGTATAACATACTGAAAAAAACTGATACTGGAATCTCTAAGCAATGGGAGATGTTCTCCAAGAAGATGTGCTTTAGTTGAACACAAATTACAGGGTTAAATAAATAATTGTTAATGGCTTGTGCTACATGGGATATCAAACTACATCCTCTAAAAATCATTGTCTGCTTCAGAAAAGACCATTTCAGACTTTTCACTATTCAAAATTACTTTCTGTTCATAACCACATTCACAGTCACTTTGCATCACAGCCTCTGTGCTTTTAATCTTCACTGGTTTTGGATACTTTTCTATGGTATTCTTGATACGGTGGCCTCCCTAGGTTTTTGAGATACTCCAGTCTGCTTTTCATCCTTTTTTGGTGCCCTTCAATTTCTCTTTAAGGATTTTCTAAAACCTTCTTTGATTCTTTGCTCTTCTCCCTTTACATCTTGCTCCTGGCTAATCCTCTAAGCTCATTTAATTTTATGCAAAATTTCTTGTAAATTGATGTTTGGGTTTTTTTTTTTTGTTGTTGTTTTCTTCTGCAAAATTGTCAACTAAATTCAATCCCCAGATCTCAGAATCTGTTAAGAAGCATTCATCTCAATCAGTTTGTCTATGTCTGTCTATTTTTTATCTTAGCATCAGCAAAAGCTGACAGGGTCAAAACAGATCTCTTAATCTCATCTTTCTAACTTCATTCTACTTACTCCTGGGTTCACTGTTGCCAACACATTTCTTGTCAGCCAACCCTACACTTGTAGTAATGCCCAAATTCAGCTAAAACGTGTAGCCCTGATCTCTCAAGCTCTTGATGATGACTCTGTGCTGAGTCAGTTGAAGACACAAAACCAGCAGGAAATCATGTTTTGTTTGTTTCCTCAAAGGATTAATTTTCTAGCTATTTAGCTTTCTGAAGCCAGTTCCAGCACCACCAGACATGCAGCAGGGCCAGTGAAGTACAGCAGTTAGACTAAATTACTGTATGATTACACTATACCCCAGCAATATTTTCCTGAAGTCTTAGCCTCCTCTTCCTGTGTTTTCACACCCATACTGACTTCAAACCATGAATTACTTGCACCTTAATTATTTCTGGAATACATTTATTTCTTTTGTGTCATTGCGTCCAACCTCCTTGTTTGGATTCATAATCCTCAGTTTTAGTAGCAGGAACAGCTTCTGGCTTTTCAGATGCCCAGTTCTTCTCTGAAAGCCAGGCAAAAATGAAGCCAAGGCCTTTCCCATTTCCTTGATGGATGTCAGTCTCCTCTTCCAAGTACCCTTAAGCTGGCTCTACTGTTGTACTCTGTGCCAGCCTTACGACACCTCGAAAGCTCTCTGTGTTCCTGTCTGTCAGTGTGATTCACACAGCACACCCCTTCATTACCAGTATTCCCTGGGACAACTTGCTTTCTACTGGCATCTTAGTAATCATCCACAGTCCATCTCAGTCACTTTCTATGAATGACAAAGTCTGCCCAGGCTACTAGAGCTTTAAACCATCTGCTTTAGACACCTTTCCTTTCAGACAGTTTGCTCCTGTTGCTTATCAATGCTTATGCAACCTAAGTACAAACTGTTTCTTGTTGTCTTGCTTAACCTCTTGTCTTTTTGCTTAATGTTTTCTTCTAAGTGAGATGTCTTTAAGGCAGGGAGTCCTCCTTCATCAAAAAAGGGAGAAGCACCCATGGTGTTATGGTCACTTCTGTAGATAATTATTTAATGAGTGATACTAAGCCAGAGATACATGTGGAAGCTAGATAGCAATCCACTGTAGTTTGGCACAGCTTCAGTACGTGCAGCACAGCAGTCAGACACAATACAGTTTTCACTTGCATGTGGCAATGTTACAACCCCCTCTGCAAGCAATAAAATCACTGCTTGCCTTCTCTTTTTCTCTGTTGTATTTTTTCCCCTCCAGCTGGAAGATGATATTATAGCCACACCTGATTATATTGAAAGTATAAAAAGCTTTGCTGCTCAACAGTCCCAAGATTGGATAGTTCTCGAGTTCTCCCAGCTTGGATTTATTGGTAAGTATTAAGACCTCAGCAGGAGCAACTGGATTTGGAGCTGTGCAGATCAAAAAGGTCTCATTCAGAATTACATCTCAAAGCATGGAAGGAGTTGCATATCAAAAATTCCTCGGTTCTTCAGGAAACATCCCACTGAAAGTAGTTTACTTTTTGTTCTCTCTAAAACTGTCTTTTTAATACAGAGTCTCTTCAGCATAGAATCTAGAATTGGGTTCCCATAAGGAGGAAATTGTTCCACCTCAGGGAACTATGTGCCCCTGTAATGTGTAGTTGTCTTTTCAAGAATGGAATTTCAACAATCTATAAAAAAAAAGGCTTCCTTTTCATTGTGGAGGAGAATATGCATCACATATTGTAGGGCTGGATGATCAGCAACTCTTCAAAGCCAGATTCTATGTGAAATTTTTCATTAAATATCATAATTACATTTATGTGTGCAAGGCTGGTGTGACACTTAAATGTTTATTTAAATAAATTACATTTAAACGTAAAGCTGGTGATTTTTGCATAGCAATAAAAATATAACTTCTTGTCTTGCTTTCAGGAAAATTGTTTAAATCAGAAGACTTGCCACTCATAGCGGAATTTTTTCTCATGTTCTATAAGGATAAGCCCGTAGACTGGCTTATAGACCACCTGCTCTGGGTTAAAGTGTGCAATCCAGAAAAAGATGCAGTAAGTATAACTGTGAGTTTAGGAACATAAGTAATATTCAAACACTCTCAGTGACAAAATTTATTTTCAAAAAGTGGAATATAAATCTCTCAAACCGGACTTAATTTGGACTGACCAGAGTTTCTGCTCCCTCCTGGGTTTTAGGGTTCAGGAGTTTTAACTAGTGCAGCCAGTTCCTGCTCCAGGATTTGCACACGTTACTTTTTTGTGTTGATAAAGGAGCAAGAAGAGACAGACAGGAATGGTGCAGAACAGGAGATTAAGGGGAGTGAAACAAGCAAGCTTCAAGTTTTACCCTGTAGCATCAGTGACATCTGGGGATAGCAGAAGGTCCTTGGTTTTCGACTTAGTAATGCACTGCAGAGTCTCCATACCCACTTCATACAGATAGGAGCAAGATTTCAAATCCTGCTGCGTGGGTTAGGCCAGCTCATAGGAGTTAGAGTGAGCCTTAAGGAACTAATTTAAGTTCTTGCCTGCCTGTGAAAACAGATTAAAAACCAGACACTATTATGTTGACATCACCCATTCCGGATCTAACATGTGCCAACTTCCATCCAATAGATGAAATATTTTACTTTCATTTTTTTAAATGGCTGTTCCAGCTTCTAAGACTTGATTCTACCTGAAATGAAGCTGTGTTCCTGAAAGGCAGGCAGGCAGCTTGTGGAAGTCTGCTCTGACCAAGCCAAAGCAGAGTGGTGTCCACAAGTTTCGACTGAGTTTCACTTCTGCATTTGCAATTTCAGTTGCTGTGGGTAGTGAAAACCTACTGAGACAAGTCAGTCTCACATGGCCTTTGGGTGGGAATGACCAGTGACATGGCCTGCTGGGACTATTCATGAGAATGCAGAAAATGGAGACTGGGAGAAGGCTGGAGATCCCAGCTGCTGTACCTTCTCTGTTTGACACGTTAAAGCAGTGAACTTTCCTACAGACACCAGAGAAGGCAATCTGACAACTCCTCATACTTTCTCCTTTCCAACCAATGAAGTGTCACAAAGTGATCCCACACTGTGCTTCACAGGAGGGTCAGCAGGGCACTTGTTTGTGGTTTCTGTGTGCCATCCTGTGGTGATGGATGTTTGGGATGTGTTTACATAGAATCATAGAATTATTTGGGTTGGAAAAGACCTTGAAGAAGACCATCTTGTTCCAACCTCCTGCCATGGGCAGGGACCCATTCCACTAGACCAGATTGCTCAGAGCCCCATCCAGCCTGGCCTTGAACAGCTCCAGGGGTGGGGCATCCACAGCTTCCCTGGACAACCTGTTTCTGTGCCTCACCATCCTCACAGGAAAGAACTTCCTCCTAATAGCTAATCTAAACCTACTCTCTTTTAGCTGGAATCCATTCCTTCCTGTCCTGTCACTCCAGGCTCTTGTAAAAAGCCTCTCTCTGTCTTCCTTGCAGGATCCCTTCAGATACTGGAAGGCTGCAATTCCCAAAGCCTTCTCTTCTCCAGGCTCAACAATCTCAGTTCTCTCAGCCTTTTCTCATAGGAGAGGTACTCCAGCCCTCTGATCACCTTGGTGGCCTCCTCTGGATTCAGTGAGACAGGTCCATGTCCTTCCTGTGCTGGGACCCCAGGGTTGGATGCAGCACTGCAGAGAGGAGCAGAGGGGCAGAATCCCCTCCCTCCCCTGCTGCCCATGGTGCTCTGGATGCAGCCCAGGACACGTTTGGCTCTCTGGGCTGTGAGTGCCCGTGGCTGGGTCATGTCCAGCCTCTCCTGCACCAGCACCCCCAAGTCCTTCTGGGCAGGGCTGCACTCCATGTGCTCATACCCCAGCCTGGATTGATACTGGAGGTTGCTCCGACCCAGGTGCAGCACCTTGCACTTGGACTTGTTAAAACTCATGAGATTTCCATGGGCCCACTTCTCAGCCTTGTCCAAGTTTTCAGCCTGGACTGACTATTAACATACGAGGTTCAGCTACGTCTGCTCACCAATGATCGGAGCCATCAGATCTCTGCATGGTTCAGAAACTTCGTGATGTTTACCTCCTGTGAACCATCATCCACTGCTGGGGTCCCCAATACAAAAAAAGGCCGTGGACTTATTAGAGCAGGTGCAGAGGCCACAAAAATGATCAGAGGGCTGGAGACAGGCCGAAAGAGTCAGAGCTCTTCAGACTGAAGAGGAGAAGGCTCCAGGGGAGACTCTATAGCACCTCCCAGTACCTAAAGGGGGCTTATAGGAAAGAGGGAGAAAGTCTTTTTGTGTTGTGACAAGACAAGGGACAACAGTCCTAAACTGAAAGAGGGTATGTTTAGATTGGATACAAGTAAAACATTTGTTATGGTTAGGGTGGTGAGTCACTGGCACAGGTTGCCCAGGAAAGGTGTAGATGCCACATCCAGTGTTCCTGACCAGGCTGGATGGGGCTCTGAGCAACCTGGTCTAGTGGAAGGTGTCCCTGGTCCATGGCAGGGGGGTCAGAACACGATGATCCTTACAGGTCGCTTTGAACCCAACCATTCTGTGTTTCTGTGATCATATGCAGTGGCCTGTGTCTATCACGTGCAGTGGGAACTACAGACTGCCAGGGTGGAAGCCCTGACTCAACAAGCAGCCTCATCTCAGCTTCTGCAGAAATGGCCACACCAGCCCCATGCCACCGATTATTCTCAGCTGCTGCCAGAAGCAGCTCTTTTGGTAGTGCTGCCACAGCATAAAACAAAGAGATTCTAGAGCCTGTATCATTACAGGGGATGAATTGCAAGCCCCCTGTGTTATTACAGGGGATAAATTGCAAATACATATGTCATATATAAAAATCTGTTAGTAGAAAGATCACAAATTTATTTTCTTAAAATGATTTCTTCTTCACTGAAGTATAGTGTGCCTTTCAGAGAAACAGCTGCCAGTAAATCAATTTGCACACAATATATTGGGGTTTTACATTGTTTTGCTGAACAACTGCTGTGGACAAAAATAAAAATACTTAGGTTTTTTTATAGCTTTCCAGGGCGTTTTGAACTTTTAATTAGTACTCCTGTGGAAACCATAAATCTCTCCTGAGTTTTGGTGGTTTTAAGCCAGCTGAGTGAAGACTTAATCACTTCTGGCTTTAGAAGGCATTGATATAGTTAATGTAACATTTTTCTTTTATAGAACAGAAAGCACTTGATGGAAGAGGTAAGAATATTATCCTCTCAAATTTTAAGGTATGAGACCTGGGATACAGAAAACTTAAATGATCTTCCAAACTCATACAATAATTCTGTGGCAGCACCAAGAGTACAACCCAGGGAGTCTCATTTTAACTCTTTGCTTTGTTCCTTGCCATTATGTTTCATTGTTGCATTAATTACTGTGGCATATTTGTGTCCTTGTATCGAACTACGATGCTCTATAGAGACAAAGAAAGAAATTACGTTTAAAGAAGTAGTTTGCTGTCATTCAAAGATAAGAAACTCCAAAATTAGTACCAATTACAGTTATTTAATTCCTTGATATATGTCATGTCCCAGGTGTAGTAAGCTAGAAAATTGTGGTTGAAATACAGTATTTAAGGGATTTATCTAATTATGTGATAAAAGATCCATAACTTATAGTACATTAAAAGCCTCGCAAACACAACAGAAAGAGGCAGAATTATGAAGATTGAAATGTAACCAGAATCTATCTTAAGAAGGTCAGTTTTGGTCAAAATAGTTTAATTAGAACGATATGGCAAGGCTAAGAGTTGAAACAAAGTTTGCCAGAAACAGCTAAGAAATCAATCAGTTTCAGATTTGAGTCCATTTTTGTCACTCTGAGACGTGATTCATCACATACTGTGCAGAAATCCCTGAATTACTGGTGGTTGAGCCTTCAAATCTATATAACAGCATGAGTGGAATTATGAATTTTGGTCTAGGAACAGTGTATGTGACATAAGGTGACTATTGATTTAAGGATTACTCATTTAAATATGGATAAAAAATCTGGACCCATACCCTCAACTACATAATGAAATTGCCTTATGGAACATAGTTTGTCTCTCCTTGGTTTAAATAATCCTTCACTCCCTTTTACTTTCTTTCCAGACACACTGTGAAACGGAAAAGTTAAAGTTACGTATGCGTGCTAAACCATCTCTCTTTCAGCATATGGGACTTTATTCATCATTGGATGGGAAGATACAGAATTTGAAAGTAAGAATAAGAAATTAATGCCGTATTTTTAGATTATATGCTTGTGTTCTGACTTGTTTCTCAAATGAGTTTCAAGGACCACATCTTTGGCATTAGATGGCATTTCCATATCCAACTATGTTGTTTTACAGATTTGGTAGAGAATATTGATCTGGCATCAAAGCTGCAGGTGGGGCACACTGCTCCTGCACAAATACCTTTGAATCTCTCATCTGAACAGCAGCATTTCATGGCATGTAGGAACCCTCCTCACAACACAAGGTTTCAGATGCTCTGCTCCATGATGATTTGTTTTGGCTGAGCAGTTCGCATTCCCAATATGAGGGACAATTAAGAAGGTATATTGGTAGGACAAAGGTGTGCCTAATGTGATGGCCACAGATTTTTAGGGAGAGTTTGGAGGGCAAACCACGTATCTGATAAGGACAAGAGCAATGATGAACAAGACTTCAGGAATCGCCTGATGGTGCCATCTAGACTAGGGACAAGATTTCTCAGTTGGATCAGGCTAGAGATTCATGTAGCCTTTAGCAGAGCCCAGCAATCACATGTTCTGGCAGAAGGCATCCTAGACAACTATGATATAGCCTCCTGTGAAGATTTTTATTTTTAAATCTTGGCAGCTAAGAAACCATCAGTACAGCTCTGTCTACAAATTGTAACATTGAGTCCCAGTGATTACACTGAAATTAATATTCTGTATCTATTAAAAATAGATTGTATACTTTTTGACACTGAGGTGATTATTTTCAGGAATAGCTTCCTGTAGTAATTACAGATATCAATGCACTTTTTTTCCATTTTATGAGTGAAATTACATTTTCTTATATCAACAGGATGCAGATTTTGGAAAAAATCTGCTACATAAAGCACATAATAATCCACCTGCAAAAGTGGATACAAGTCTAAGAATATACCAGCAATATACCTTGGAAAAAGTTTATAAAGGACAAGACTGTTTTTGGGCTTCAGCTCCAGTGGCAGGTGACTACATCAGGTTCACATTTTTAAATCCACTAGAAATTGAAAAGTAAGTATTACATGATATGAAACCCTACATATATCCAGTTTGGAAATTCTTGAGTCTGTTCGAAATTATCAGTGCTCAACTGTTTGCATAAACCTTTTTACTGACAAAAAATCCATGATTTGCTATTTATCTGCTCTTCTTCTTGAACTCCCCTCCTGAAATACATTTCTTCCTTGGTAATCAGAGAGCTTCTTAATTTTTTTCCGTTTATTTCTTCAGGTAAATATTTTACACTCTCTCATGATAATTCTCAAAGGTATTTGTTTTTAACTGATGAATTTCATCAATGGAGTCAGTGAAAGCTTTATTTGTGTAGTTGCCAACAGAAAGGCTGTTTGCATGATGTCAAGTCTGTATCTCCACCTAGTGAGCTGCAGTGAATGACAGTTGTTACATTAAACACTGGTGTTCTGTATTAATTAACTAGTTTATGCTTTATGAAACTTGGATAGCCTGCAGTTTTGCATGTTCCTGTTACTGGGAAGCTGCTATGGATGAAGCTAACTTGCATATGGTATTGTCTAATGGCTGGTCCCAGCCCCATCACATTGCTAGTCTGTGAAAATTTATGGTTAATCCTATAATATTCAATGGATTTAGGCCTTGAATATTAGATATCAGAGGAGAGAATCTGATGCTTTAAATTCTCTTTGTTCTTTTTGGATCTTAAACCCTAGGAACTCTTAATGCCAGAAATTTAAAACCAAACAGGAATTTTTATTCTTAAATGTTTTTGCTTGGATTCTTGTTTTGTCAATGCTCTTGCTTATTGGCTATAAAGGAAATGGTTTAGAAGCAGAAGCACCTGAGTTGACCAGTATTGATAAAAAAGGAGAATTCTCCTGGCATGTAGTATATGGTTTAGTAGAAACAGAAATTTTTGCTGCCATTTGCCTTCCAGAAGCCCATTCCACTTTGGTCTTACAATTATAGGAACTGATCAGAGGGCAGATCTTCCTTAGCCATTTAAACATGGGAAGTTAATTTATTTTGAACTTGAGCACTAAAAAAGGGGAACACTTGCATTTGTGGTTCCAGAGAAAGATGGTTTAAATATGTGTTCTGTTTAAAATAAAAAGACTGTATTATGGTTTGGTTAATAGTTTCAAGGCCAAGGCCTATTTCTGTCCTCTATAGCCCAAAAATACATAAAGAAAAGTTATCTGAAACTTTCCTTCAAAACTGGAAAGAATTACTTCCCTAGAACTCTTCAAAAGTATAAAATACCTGGAAATAATACACCTTTATCATCAGGTACTTGTTCAGAAGTGGAAACGGGGAGCACCCTGGTGATAAACTGTTTAACACTACTGTGGAAGTGTTGCCAGCTGATGTAAGTCTCTCATTTCCATCTGTATTTCATTTTCAGAATGACATTCAACATAAAATGTCATACCCGAGAAAATACTTCTTGAAATTTTATTGCTTTATTTTTTACAGGAAATGCTAAGAAAAGAATTGGTTGATAATGGAAGTAAATTTAACTACCCAGCAACCAAAGATGGATATTTAAAAATAGGTAAATTGTTTATTGTCACTTCAAAACCAGAAATTTTGTTCCTACATATAAAATGTTTTGCTCTTAAGGATTTCATCAAGTCTGTGATAAATTCAACATTCCAAGGTGAACTAGTAAGGAAAAGAAAACCTTTGCATTACTGCATATTGTAGTGTATGGTGTTTGACCAATGACTCTCCTATTTTGGTTTAAATATAACCCATGGCAAAAGCCAAGACATCTAATTAGAAGGAAAACTTATTACAGTCCCTGTAAAGGGTTTTCATGGCAAGATTTTGGTAGCAGGGGTTGGGGGGGGAACTATAGGGGTGGCTTCTGTGAGAAGCTGCCAGAAGCTTCCCCTTTTGTCCAGTGGAGCCTGTGTCAGCCAGCTCCTGGATGGACCTACAACTGGCCAAGGCTGAATCCATCAGCGATGGCAGTAGTGCCTTGCAGGATAATATATTTAAAAAAGGGGGCAGAAAAACTCTGTGTAACAGCAACTGCAGCTGGAGAGAGGAGGGAGAGTACATGAGAGACAAAACTCTGCAGACACCAAGGTCAGTGAAGAAGGAGGGTGAGGATGCCACATTGACTCTCCTGAGGAGGAAGGAGCAACAGAGACAACATGTGATGAACCGACCACGACCCCCATTTCCTGTCCCCCTGCACCCCCGGGGGTAAGGAGGTAGAGAAAATCAAGAGTAAAGTTTAGCCCAAGAAGAAGGGAGGGTTGGGGAAAGGTGTTCTTAAGATTTGGTTTTATTTTTCATTACCCTACTCTTGTGAATAAATAATGGTTTTTTCCCAAGTCAAGTCTGGCTTGCCCATGAGAGTAATTTGTGACTGTTTGGTCTCTCCTTATCCTTATTTCAACCCATGAGTCTTTTTCAAAAGACTTTTTTTCCCCTTAATGTATTCCTGCATTTAATTTATAATTTGTAATATAGAGCTTTTTCACAAGTTTGCTTGGAAGTGTATTTCATTCTAATAAATGTTCATATAGGTCTTGTGGTTTTTTTTTTTTATTTAGGGGCTTTTGAAAATGGCATTGCAGAAGGCAGCATCAATCAGTCAATAGGAAGAATACAGGCTATTCGTTTATCAATCAGTTCTGATTCTCCAGTCTGGGCAATACTGAGTGAGGTAAGCATGTCAAGAAAAGCATTTTTATTATTCATTATGAAATGAGTTTTGGTTTTTCCAATCATATAGTATTGTTAATCATTAATTTTATTTAATTTTGAATGGAATTTAGTTCGGAAAAACTCACACAAGTGAAGAATTATATTAATTATTTTCAGGAAATAGGTTCAATTTACTTCATTGAAAGTGCTGGAAATGCTCAAATGGGATGATTTTGCTGTGCTGTAACTGTAGTTGCTAGGACTTGGGTTTTGACAAACAAAGCTTTTTTTCAGTCACCATCTTGGATATTAATTACATTATGTCAACAGTTTCAGATGAACCTGCGATTTTTTAATTCTTCCAAGTTTTTCCCAAGTGTTTAAATGCTAGTAAGTCCATAAATAGAAAATACTCAGCAGAAGTCACTAAAGAGAATTACTACAGCCTTAAACCCTAGCCATAGCTGGAAGACGGGAAAAAACTAATGTCTTAGGCAAAGCTCCTGCAGATCTGAGAAAATAACAGATTTTGGTTTTTTCCAGGTACTTATCAAGACATCTGAAAACTGAAAAAAATACATTTTTGATGTGCCACATGTTATGTATGGTTTGAAAACAAGGCTGACTGCAACAACAAAAAAAAACCAACTGGGTCAAAAGATCAATTCCAAACCCATTTAATTATTAATACTCTGTATTAGGAAAGAGTAGAGATAACTCTTAGGTCTTTATATGAAAAGGTCTATGAAAAGAATGTTAGTAATTTCTATAAAATGTTTGTGAGTAATATGTCATATATAAAAATCTCACCTTAGCTTGGCAACATTAAATAGATATTATTATGAACAATTGATAAGGCATTACAGCCTGCCTCAGGGACTAAAGCATAAAGGTATAAAAAGTTTCACCAGAAATAAAAATACAGACATTTTTGAAAAATATTAAGAACATGGCATTCAAATCCATTAAAATCACTGGTCAATTTTGTAGGGAAATTAGAACTGAAGGAAAAGTTGTCAATACTCATTGCAAGTATTTAAAGTAGTTCATAGGAACACCTTAATGTTATGAAAATTGATCTTAAACTTAATATAAGTGTGTTTCAGCCTGAATGCAGCGTAAGTTATGTTAAATATTTTTTTAAATGGTAAGTGCCTACAAGTTACCATTTGAATAACTTGAACCTTAAACAGGTATTGTTTGGAAGATTGTAAAACTTCTAAGTTAATTGTGCATTTAATTAATTACAGGAAATAAGGGTATTATGTGTAACTATATTTTTGTAGAAAGAAAATCTATTTAAATAAAATTTTGGATCCTATAATTAGATAATCAGCGTGTACTGATATTTCAATCCTTGTCACAAGTCAAAATTCAACATAAATTTGAAAAGAAAAAGTAAACCACAGTAGTCTCATTTGAAAAGTTTTTGGGAAATGACAATCCACCCTGGACATCTACCTGTTAATGTGCAGAATTCCAGTATCACTTCCTTAGCACTTGAAGCACGACTGCACCCTCATTCCCCTGCACAGGCATTGCATCCTGACAGTAGGAAATAAACTGCAATGTGTAGGTTTGTATTGAATGGGTTACATTAATACACAGTTGTATTCTTAATGCCATATTTAGAATGAGATGGAATTAATTTTTTTACATTCAAACAGTTCAGAAGAGTGGGTTTTTTTTAAAAACAACCTCTAGCAATATTTTGATAATATTGCTTAGAGGATTATAATTTATTTATTTTACTTTATTTATTTAGACTTTTATGTACAGAATTTTTTATATACTGTGGTGCTATACATATGTGCATGTAGATATATATACATAAATATATTGGACCAAATATTGCAGCCTTCATTAGGTTAGGAGTTTAATGCCAGTTTAGTACAGTAATCCACCATGCTTAGAGGTACATTGGGGGACACCTTTATCCCTCAGCACTTAGAGTGAAAAAACATAGAACCTTATTTTGCCATTGCTTTCACTGCAATGGATTCACTGTTGGGAGTAGTGTCTGCATTCAGGGTGCCTTACACTCACTTGTTACAGGGCAGTGTCACTAAGGAGGAAATTCCAGAGCAATTCTTTAATGCAGTGAAAACATAGAATATACTAAAGTAATAGGTTTTGCTACCAAAACATCTTATCTTCACAGTGAAATGAGATTTCACTCTAGTGGTTGAAGCGTACTTTAAAGAAGCTCATCAGAATACCTGAAACTGTATTAGGAAATGACTGGACTTAAAAATACTTTTTTTTAAATGTAATTTTTCATTCTGTGCTGCCAGCTTGGTGCTTCATTCATTGTTTCTGTTTTTACATATTTTACATAACCGTTGCAATCACAGAATACCCTTCCCATCACTCTGATGTAAATGAGGTTTTAGTTTATGTTGTAAATAATCAGTGCTTCACAAGAACCATTAATTCTTCCCTGTGCTTTTGCAAGCGCAGAGGTTTCTTGCACAGTCTGCAGAACCACAGCTCCACTATAAAACCAAAGGAACCTCCTAAGAGGAATTTTCTATCTGGATTTTCACTGAAGAAGCAATAGCTGAAAAGTGAGTATTCCAGCCCCAGGAAGTTTACAACAAGGAAGTGTAGTGGAAAAATACTTCAGCAATAACACTTCTGTTTGTTATTGGCAACAACCACCACTGGTGAGTGAATTAGCTGGGTTTGTTTACAAGGAGTGGTTACAGAACACCTGCAGCTTCCCTTCCACCCTGCAAGCAAGACCTGTGGTTTTCCATGTAATAATCCCATGCACTGAACCTTCAGACACCACAGCTCCAAGGCCAGATCAAAGGCTGAACAGAGCCCTTCCCATAGGAAGGCTTCCATTCAGGTCCAGGGAATAAGGAAGTTCCTCCAACTTTACAGGTGACTGGGTTTGAAGTCTAGGCATTGTGATTGTAACCTACAAAACCAAAGGTGGTAAACCCTAAGTGAAAAAAGTAACTTCAAAAAGAGTTTCAGATTCCAAACCAGATCACCAGGCTCACTGAGTGGGAAATTTTACTTTAGTACTTTCGTGTGGTTTAAAACATAAGTCTCAAAAATAAGGTCTACCTCAGGCTCATTGTACATGTACTTAATGAGGTTAAATGTCTGTGTGGTAAAAAAGTGCAAGTTTCAAGCTAGTTCTGTTACCAAAATCCTCCAAAAACATCGGGAATAATAAGACTCCCCCAACACTTGTCTTTTTATTGTTAGGGAGTAAGGCATTACTTTATTCTTGGCCAAGAGGTGTGTACAGCTGACAGTTCCAGCCTCTGTGCTAGCACAGATACAAAACTTTTTCACTTATTTATACATTTTTAGCAAAGAAAGGAATTAATGTTCATTGGTTCCAAGTTACATAATTCTCTTAATTAATTAGTATTCTATCTGGTTATTGATTTCTTGCTCTTCATGCTAATTTGGTCCACATTCTTTAGTCCTTTTATCATCTTTTTCTCAGATGGGGAGTCCCCAAATTTTCAGGCATTAATCCCCTCTATAGCTTCTGGTAACTTCAATATCCTTGAAGGGCCACAAATTTAAGAACCCAGTTGTCCAATATTTAGTTCCCTTTGGCTCTCTTTAATGAAGCTTGTCAGATTAGTTTTAACAAACTTAAGATTTCACTGATTTAAGGATCACATAAGAGTCTGTGAAGAAAACTAGTGCTGGCTAAAAGCAGGCATTGCTTACAACTGATTAAAACAACTTATTGAAAATTAGTTAAGAAACACACGACTTTCAAAAGTTCAAGAATAATGTTTTATTCAATCCATTTTGATTTTCACTGGAGCACAGTTACTCACTTCTCTGAATGATGTCTCCATTCTCGTCTTAAATCTTTTGAGGGAATTTTGAAAAGGGCATGCCAACATTCGTCCTCAGTACAAAAGGCAGATACGAACTTGGCTTTAGTAATTTATTTAAAATATTTTTATTTCGCTCTGCTTCGCGGCACGTATATTGGAGCGCCAGGGTGAGTGTCCAGCTGTAACAAAGGGTTTCGTTAATTTGAGGTGTTGGAAAATCCTTTTTCCTGGCCGATCGCTGGCTGCAGGCGTGTGGGGCAGGGCGAGGGGCGATGGGCCGCGTCCCGTGCCGCAGACAGCGGCCGTGACCCCCGTTAACGGCGCCGAACGCCGAGGGGCGGGGCCGGCCAGGGGGGGCGGCCGATTGGCTGAGGCCCCCCGCGCTGGGCGGGCCGGCAGCCGCGGGCCGAGCCACGCATTGGCTCTCGCCTCCCGCCGGGCGCCTCCGATTGGCGCAGCTCGCTGCCCATCTCCCGCGCCCACACACGCTCCGCGGCGGCTACGCTCGGCTATGCCGTGCGCGCGGGCTGCGCCGTGATTGGCCGGCGCAGCGCGGCACGAGCGGCGGCACCTGCTCCCGCATCCCCGGGAGCGGCGGGGGTGCTGCGCGCGTGCGCGGCCGGGGATGCGCCGGGACGACCGGCCGGGCCCGGCTCCGGCTCCGGCTCCCGCCGCCGGTAACCGCCCGCCGCGGGTCGGGCAGCGCCAGGACCGCCGGTAACCGCCCGTCCCGGGCAGGGGAGCGCCGGGAC
>VWZT01014169.1:19844-49017 GCA_013397055.1 Pachycephala philippinensis | reverse complement strand
GATGGGGGGGGAGTTGGGTGAAGGCGCCGCACGGGAGGATTTGGGGGCTCGGCCCCTCACCCGAGGCCGGTTAGGAGGAGCGCGGCCTCGCGGGTGAACGGTGGGGGCAGCGCCTGCGGCCTTCGTTCTCCCTTGGAGCTATCCAAAAAGCGTGTTCGTGTTGGGTGCTGTCGGAACACCGGGCGGCCGTTTGACGCAAACGTCCGTTTTTTAAATTGAAAAATAACGTCTTCTTGGAGGTTTTAGTCGAGCTCGTTGTAGCAGCAAAATATCTCGAGGCACATGCAGGAGTGCAGCATTGCGGCTGGAGTAACTGTTGAATTTCACATTCGGCGTCCATTCCAGCACAGGGTGCTTAACACCTCGAGTAAAGGGAGGGGAGTACAGTTTTCACACCCAATAAAGGAAAAATTAAAAGTTGCGTAAGAATTCTTGCATGCTTTTCATGGAGCAGTTTCAGCTGGATGTTGTCTTATGTCAGGTTGATGTCAATGCAGCAGAATGGGGGAGGAATAAAGCAGCTCATGGTTACGGATGGAAAAAGGGATGTGTCAAAAAATCCTCCACTTTTCATGGCCGTGGATGGAATTGATATTTGGTCCTATGAAAAGCCCATGTGTTGATACTAGATGCAGGAGCTTTGGACTTCAGCGTGAGAAAGGCTGTTAATGACTGTCTTATGCCCTTTCTGCTTGAAAACCCAGAACTCTGAGAGTTACGTGGAAAAGGCACGACCGTTTTCAAAGTCCAGAGAAAAGTCAGTGATTTAAGAGATCCTGACCTCATATTTAGTTCTGCAGCAAATGGAATAATGATGCCACTAACTTGAAGGCATGTATACAATACGCAAACAGCCATGGTGCAGAGGTCCAAAGAGTGACACATTTGCACTGTGCAACCACAAATCAAATCATTCAGCTGGGAAGGGACACCAGGAGGTCTCTTCTGACCTGCTGCTCACAGCAAGGGCAGCCCTGAGGCTGGTCCAGCTTGCTCAGAGATTTTATCTGGACTTTCTTGGAAGACCCCAATGACTGAGACTGGGCAGCCTGTACTGTTGCTTATCTGTCCTCTTGGGGAATAAAATTCTACTATCTAGTCAGAATATGCTTGCAGCTTATGCCATTGTCTTTCATAAATACTAGTCTGTGTCTCAGCAAAAGCAGCTTGTTACTTTAAGTACAATATTCTGCTGATGTTGCAGCACTGTTGCTGGTCCCTAGAGCATGCTTTGCAATAGTACTGCTGGCTTTGATGTCCTTCTGATGTGTAGCTGGGCTGTGGTTACCCATGGTAGAAAGTGACCAAGCTATGCAAAATGTATGTTTAAAATTACAGGTCTGAACTTAGATACACCGACAGGACTGCTAGTAAATATGTTCAGGGTTTGTGTGAGAGCCATAGACTCTTTTTTAATTTGCTTTATTCTGCTGAGGAACTTTTAACAGCGGGAATCCTTTTGGCTTGTTTTTATTGCCACCTTGAAAGTACAGCAAGAAAAGTTTCTCATAGGTCATCATGTATTAATTAGGAAAGTTCAGTAGGTTTTAAAAATGATTAAATGTGTAGTGTGAAGATCTGTTTTGAGACCAGAAACTCTTTGGCTTAGTTGAAAGATTTATTTTATATTCTAAGACTGTAGTGTGGCCGAGTTCACAAAAGTAAAAAAATGTCGTGGGTTGGTTAAAAGTATCTTTGTCTGGCAGTTGAGTGATAACTGTAATTGGTCTTGATAACATATTTCAGCATTTCTGGGATTATTTTAAAAGTGTATCAAAAGGTCAAACGTTAAAATGTGCCTTCTCTTCTTGAAGGAAGAAGTAAGACATACAGTTGAAAGCTGAAGGAAATTAGGATAGTCCTAGGTAGGATCAGGGAGTAGTGATAAGATTCAGTGGGAGCAAAGTGAAAGCATCAGAAATTTTGGAAGAGAGCTGTTTGGAAAGGTGAGTATTAGTGTGACTTCTTGGATGCCCTTTTTAGTCTGTGTATGGAACAAATGTGAATGGGACTAATTACAGGAAAATTACAGCTATGTAAGTGAAAAGCGTTTTGGATCATACACAAATACACCTGAAATTTACTGGAAGAGAAAGTTGTGTCTCTTCATCTGCTTTAGGAGAAGCAGAGACCATCTGCTAGACAAACTAGATAATTTAAGGTAGGCAAGCTGTATGCTGAAAATGCAAGTCTGATAACCTGGTTAATATATGACTCTTTAGCTAGGTGCTAAGGAGTCCAGAAGGTATTGATATGGAATTCTTTGACTGCTTGTCCTAATATGATGACTAAGGAACAAGAAAACGGGATGGGTAAAACTAATACTCTTCAGGCAAAGGTGTTCAAAAATACACCGTAAGATTAAATGTTCACCTGTGATAAACTCAATTACTTTTAATCTTCAGGGCAAGATTTTTTTAAGTTCTAGAACTGCTAAGGAGGTCTATGAATTAACAATATTTCTAGTTTTTAACTAAAATTTAAAAAAAAATCAAGTACAAAACCCTAGTAAAATTTGCAGGTAACTATTGAAATATGTCAATGGAAAAAAATGAGGGAACTACAAGCAAGGTTGTAAAGTCCCACAAAGAATGTCAGGGATTGTGGATAGTAGCGGGGGAGAAAAAAAGAATGGTAATACGATTAATGTAGTTTTGTGGAAAATAGGTGTTAGTCCCAAAAAGGAACCTTTTGATTATTTCTTAGTATTGACATAGTACTAGTGTGTGAAACACTTCTTTATAATAATCCTGTGTTTTAGCTCTAAATATAATCAGTGCAGTTAATATTAAATGAATACATTTTAAAAGAAACAAAGCCCTGATACTGTTTGATCTCTCTATGTGTTGCTTGATAAAACTTGCACGTGTTAAAAAATGAATGATGAAATAATTATTGGTGCAATTATAATGTTTGAATTGCTTAGCAAATTTGATAAAGCCAGGAAGAAAGAGACTCACACTTCCAATATAAGATAGTATCTATAATTGCTGGGATATTTAGAGTTGTAGTGGTAAACAATTTAGTCTCTAAGGAGTGATGATGAAACTGAGATATGGCTGCTTTCTCAGGTGTAGAAGGCACTTCAGCAGCAGAGCAATTAGTGTGACTTGTAGTGGCTACAAGTAATGCAAGGTTTGAAAATGTCTTACAATAGCAAACTAGATACTGGCATTTGTCTTTATTTAAGCTTACTGTGAATAGAAATTAGTAAGAACCAAGTGATAAATACCTGTCTAGAATCTGTCTTCATTCTGTTTCCAAATTCAGACAAAGATAATTTCAGAAAGAAGCAATTTTTTCCAAGATCTTTGAGGAAATTTGCATAGGCATTTTTTTGACATGGAACTTCTTCAAACCACTGGATACTCTAACATAAAATTGGATTTCTGTGTCTTACAGATGTGAAGCAAAAATCTTTTTCACAGATTAGACTGAGAGGCTGGGGCAGTTGTCTGCTATTGACATTCATACTTACACAGATTAAAGATTTTCAGGTTTCCCTGAAGTTAGGAAGGTATTTGCATTTGAGCTTAAACTCTTGCTCTACCTAACTTAAACTTGGAAATTATTGGATAATAATTTTGAAACAGAAAATATTTTCTGAAACCATCTTATACTTTCTTTTGGCACTTACGGCTAAAGTCAATATACACTCTGCACTCATCTAACCGTAGTTATTGGAAGTAAGGGCAAATACAAATGCAATTCTGGCAGTGGATAATATTACATTCTAAATCTATAATTTTATTTTTCCTAGTGAAAGGGATGTTACTTATTGCTGCATTGTAGAGACTGATTCAGTTAGATTAGTTGTTCAGATTTTTTACGAATGAGAAAAAGCAGTGTTGCTTAGTTCTTAAAAAAGCATATATACTGAAGTCAGATTCTTGCTAGATTTGGCAAGGTAATGGAACAGGCTACAGGCACTTCCATAAGGAAAACAGGAGGGAAAAGAGAGTCTGAGTCAGGGCTCAATAATTAAAAAAAAAAAAAAGGCAAATTAAGATAATATCATAGTGACAACACTTTCTGATAGTTATTTCTCATTATTTTAGTGGGATTTTTTTCCTCTTTTAGGTTAAGTCTGGGGTAAAATTGAAATAGTATTGATAATATCCTTGAAATTATATTTAAAATCTAAAACTTTCAGTTCTTCAGATAACCAAGATGCACTTCCAGTGGGACTGGCTGTGCTTGGGTGTCCTGATAATTAGCTCAGTGACTGCAGGAATGGAAAATGAAGAAAATCTGGATGCAGATGTTGAAGTGGAGAATTTTGACAAGCAGTCCCAAGAAGCTGATGTTGACAGAGAGAAATCTTCTATAGAGGTGAGATTACAGAAGTCTTTTGTTCAAGCTGGTTAAATATGAGATGCATAGTTAAAACTAGAGCAAGTTAATCTGCATTTGGCAACTGAGTGGGTGTCAAATACAGCAGTCTGAGTTTTTCAGTAGCTATATGTGACATACAGGGCAAACTTAATGAATGAATCTCTTATGCCCAAGTGTAAAATCTGCCTGTGGTCGATAGTCAGGAAAAAGGTTTTACTTCAATCCGGATACAGAACCTTTTGTTCCAAGTCCTATTATGCCACTTCTAGAGAAGTAAATGGAAAGCATCTTGGTCTCACTGAGACTTTGACTTTAGATCAGTTTCTTGACTTCATCAGTCACAACTGCCTTTTGACACAGTCTTTATTACCAGAAAATCTGTATGCTGTTCTTCAAAATAGATGTGGGCAATAGATGGGAAAACAGAAGAATGGAAAACATATATAGAAAGAAACAGGAAGGAAGCAGATTTGGTGCACGTTCGGAAAATTTTTTGGGGTTTTGTTTCACATAAGATGTAAGAAAGCTTTAGTTATGAGCTTTGAACAGAGGAAGCAACTTTTAAAATTCAGAGATGTGAAATTGCTCACTGTTGGAGGGATGCACCCAAACTATTGAAATGTGGGTGGGGGAGAAGGGGTTTTATGCTGCTAGGTATTTCTGATGAACAGTATCTGTTGGTCTGCCTGGGTGGATTACTTCTGGAGGCATGAGAGTGTATTTTAAATGAAAAACTGTAACTTATGTTGGGACGTGTATCTGTACATATCTCTTAGGTTGTGTACCAGACTCCAAAGCCAACTGGGGAAGTGTATTTTACAGAAACCTTTGATGCAGGATTGTCTGGGTAAGCTTATGCTTAAAAATGATAAACTCTTACTTTTCAGCAGGTTTAACTTACAGTGGCCGGACTTATTTTGTATTCATTTTTCTGCTAGTATCTTTATAAAAATTAATTTTTATGGCAGTTAGAATTGGGAAGGCTATTAATGCTTGCTCCAAATACATCATAATGTTAAGGTGGACACTTAACATTTCAGATAGGTTACTTTTTTGTGTGTGTTTTAAGGAAGCTTTTAATAAACTCTGGGTTTGTGGACATTAGAAAAATAATATAAAGATTAGCCAACTGGATGTAACTAGTTGAGAAGTGAAGTGCCATTACATTTCAGTAGCAAGCTCTTTCTTTTCACATGATCTTAGGGATGTGACAATTCTAAATGTTAAGTGCAGAAGCAGCACCTGTGATGACAGGAAAAATTATTAAATAGAAGAGGTGATAACGGTTGTTAAAAACCCAACCAGACAAACCACTGAAAACCTTGATTAACAGATGCAAAGATTTAATAGGGGTACTTGAATGATACCATTCATCCAAATTTCTAGCTTTTTGAGATCAGAAAGCTAGAAACAAAGATTAGTTTGTCTTCATATTAAATCTAATGTTCAAAGTTTTAGCTACGATGCTTGGGATTTTTTGGTCTAGCTATACATAATTTACATAAGACTAAGGAGTATGGAAGGAAGATTTATGAGAAAGTAAGTAGCATGCTGCCTTTCTTCCCTAAAGTGTGGAAAAAAGTACATATAAATTGACTAGGTAGGAATAGAGTAGCTTTTTTGAGAATGGACCTTGAAAATCTTTTTAAGATTTTTTATTTTCTCAGTGGTCTCTCTCCTGGTAGGCCAGGCATCTAGTTTGCTATTTATACTGTGAAGCTTTCCCAGCATCTCTGTTAACAGTGGACAAATGTGACTACAATTCTAGCAGAAAAGTATTCATCTCTGAAACACTCCATGCAGAGGATAGTCCAGAATGAATGAAAACAGTTCTTTCCAAAATAAATTATTAGAATGTATTCTTGTAGTTGATACAATGAAGAGTTCAGCTGCACTGTTGGCTTAAGATATTCCTGTGCATGGCTCCAGATAGAACCACTGTATGTGCAGAGGAGGGTGGACTGCCCTTTTCCTTCTTTTCCTCTCCAAATGAACACTTTGTGTGGAGACTTTGCATATCTTTTGGTAACCTTAATAAGATGGCTGAGTTTGCCTTGCTCATAGAATCAAGGAGATCTGGAGTGTGTTTGCCCTGTTGGATCTCCTGTGTGCAGTACACTTGGAGTCTTGCATTTGTCATTTAGACACTTACCATTCCCTTTTGTCCTCTGCTATGCATGTGTACTGTTACTGTCAGATAAAGTTAAGATTCCTTTGGCTGATTCCTTTTTCTTTTCTGATCATATTGAAGGTACCAGGCTTGAAACTTGCTATTTTCTGTGCATTTTTTACATGATATGCATATTACATTCTGCCAAACTCAATTTTTATATAAAAATGAAGCTTATTCAGAATTAAATAATTCAGGAATTTAATTACTTTAGACTTTTAATTGTATATTCATGTACATTTTTAGGAAATATTTTGAAATGCTGTATTAGACTATTCTCCTTTGATTTTTCTTTGCACGTTCTCTGAACTACACACAGCTTCATGACACTGACTCACAATCAGTATTACAGGTTCACAGCCTAGAAGCAAAAGCTGTTTTTCCTTTGTTTGTTAAATAATACAGCTTTGCATAGATAGTTCAATGACCAGTAAAATTTTTGTTTCAGGTGGGTGTTGTCTGTAACACTGAAAGAAGACATGGATGATAATGTTGCTAAATATGACGGTAAGCAGTTCTTAAAGTTTACCTCCACTACATAGTTTGTGATGTTCTGTTGCTTTTTGAGAAATAACTCCTCTTTCTTTGAGAAATAACACAGAACTTATCTTTGAATATCTAGATGGCATAGGTCAAAAATGTTAGTTTGTATAATGACTATCCTGAAACTGAGATGTGAAATGTTGCTCACTGGGTTGCTTAGTGTTAAGATAACTTTTTTTTTAACATTCCAACAATGTATTGCCATGGATGATACCAGAATACCTGCTGGCATCTGAATATTTAATACTGTTTGTTTATGAATATTGTTTCTTTAGAACTGTGTTCTCTGAAATCGTGTCAGAGAGATTTACCACTTCAATTTCAGTTGTTAAACAGGTTTCTAAAGCATCGTGTTCCATCTTGCTCCATCTGTCCTACTGATTCATGGATTGGTCTCTTGGTATGGCCTCTGAAACAAGAAAGTTAAAACTGCATGATCTTTTTTTAAAATACTTATTCAGATTGCCTGTGGTTGAATGTAGGGCTCTTCAGTGGTTCTTGTACAGTTTAGTCTTAGAGTTGCCTAAAACAAATTTGGAAAGCAATAATGAAGAATTTGTACTCGTGGTTTAATCATTGCAGTTTGCACTTGTGATTTCCTAGTCTAGAATTGGCTGCTTAAATGTAATTTTAAACTGTTTGGCGATGTGTGGCAATAATTTTGCGACCTGAGTTTATTTCATTCAAGAGGAAGTGGGGAGAACAGAAGTTTCTACTGCAACAGAGAAGTATTTGGTACTGTTATTATGTCAAATGAAATCAATTAATGTTAACAGAAAGTGGTAAGCAAGCATAACTTGCAGAACTTTGGTGTGCAGAACAGAGTAGAACTGATGATTCTAAATTTAGTGGTTACCAGAAATAATTGGTATAATTAAGAAGTTGCAGAGGAGATATCCACACAGATGAGATGCTTATGAGAAATGAGGTGTCTCTGATTATTTGGCTTCATATTAGATAAAAAATTGTCTTTAACGTCAGAACAGTCATATTTGCTTGAAGTCAGAAAATTCAACATTTAATAAAGTCTGTGATAGAGACACATTTTTTAACTACTTTCCAATTCTTTTTTTCAGTCTTGTTGTTTGGCCTTGCATTATTGTTTGGCCTTAGTTTCCAGGAAGGAACACTCTTGAAAAGGATGGAATTTTCCTCCTTCCTGTTTATTAGGCTAGAAGAAACTAGGAATTTGTTACTGACTTACATTATCTGCCCTTCCTTAACAATTTTGACTAATCACACTTCAGTTGAATAAAAGTAAATCACTGTTTCATTAGCATTTTACAATTTATGTGTCTTCTCTAAAATACATGCTGAGGAACTCCTGATGTTTTCTTCCTTTTTATATTGACGCAGGCATTCTTCAAGATTACAGTGGATTGTAAAAGTAGGGTGTTTTGTGCTGTGTTCTTTCCTGGAAAAAAACCCAGTGAATCTTGTCCTGTTAATCTCTGAGAAAATGTAACTGCCCTTTTAGAAGAAATCTGGTTCTTTGGATATTGGGCACATGTGTATTCAACTGTATTTCTCCCAAACCTGGAGAATGTATAAATATAAAATCTTCTATTTTTAAAGCTGTAGGCTTGTTTTGGACCAAATCTTGGAAAGACTTCGGGGAGGAGGAGGGAACTACTCCTACCTTGTGATTAGATTTGACTCAAGAGATTCTAATTCTATGTAAGCAGAAAAGAAAAAAGATGCAGGTCTTTAGCTTTACACAGTGCTTTGTGACTAATGTTTTTTATGTGATAATGGTAGGAGTAAATCTAAAATCGAGGGAAATATTTTGTGTTCCTCTACCCATTGTAGGATATCACAATCTAAAGATACAGATCTACAGTATTAAAGTTTACTTACAGATTTTTGTAAATTTGAGAACAACAAGGAATAACATGTTTGACATCAGATGCCAACATTTCTTCCCTACTTTGGCAACTAGTCTTCATTTGTTGCTAACTCTTTGCTTTCAACAAGGCTGTGGTTTCTTTACTTCAGACTGCGTTTTTTCAAAGACTTTGTGTATGTGTGTATGTGTGTTTTAGGAAGATGGGAAGTAGAAGAGCTGAAAGAAAACGCTGTGCCTGGAGACAAAGGATTGGTGTTAAAATCAGTGGCAAAGTATCATGCAATATCAGCAATGCTAACAAAAGCATTTGTTTTTGATGATAAACCTTTGATTGTTCAGTAAGTAATCCTTCAGATTTTTTACTTGATGTTTATTAGTAAGTTAAAACATTTTGCTTATGTAGAAGTGTTTTGACAGTAGTTACTAATACGCAGTCTTAATATATTCATAATTAGAACTGCAGACTAGCAGTTAATTTGTATTTTTGTGATGCTGGAAATGTTTTTTTCGCTTTCTCTTTGCCCAGATATGAAGTGAATTTTCAAAAAGGCATTGACTGTGGTGGTGCATATATTAAACTTCTCTCCAGTGGCAATGACTTGAATCTGGTATGTCCTCTTGCTTAATATTTGCTGTCAGTTGTTCATTTGAGGAGCAGCTTGGTTCTCCATGGGTGCTGCCTGATATCCAGGATGGAGGACTTTCGTGTATGTTTAGTATGACTTTATTAATAGAAGCCATAGGATCTTAACTCATAACTTGTGAAACAATTTTTTTACTGAACAGCATGTGCATTATTGTGTATTAATGTAGTGGTTTTGTGCGCATCTTTTACCTTTTGTGAGATACGAATTAGAAGAAGGGCAAAAGCAGGCTCAAAACTTTAGAGTATAAAGAATTACAATTACAAATACAGAAAACATAAAATAGTTAAAGGATACTGACATAACTGCGTAATGCAACCTACTCTGAGGGAGAATAACTATATCTGATATTTTCAGGGTTGTTTGTTGCTGTTACTTAATGCGGAGAAAAAAAGGTACTGATAAAATACTGGATATTAATATCCTGGGGTTTATCTTTATTGGAAAATAAAATTGTTATGAAGAACAGTAACTAGTTCCCTTCCATCTTTTAGTGTAATGTTTGTCGAGGGATAGAGATACTTNTAAATATATATATATATATATATATATATGTATATATTCATCTTCTTTGAAGAGACTGAGAGTTGGTCCATTCTCTGGGAATAGAGAGCACCCAGCAACTCCGGAGGACTGTTGAGTTCCTTTCATGATTTACCCTACCACTTTTCATTTACCTTTTAGAAATAGGTAACTATGCTCTATGCCAAGGAAAAGAAGTACCAAAAATGGCTTAATAGAATGTCCAGTATAACACATGCTCAGCTTTTTTGCTTCTACAGGAATACTTTTTTGACAAAACACCTTACACTATTATGTTCGGACCAGATAAATGTGGAGAAGATTACAAACTACACTTTATCTTCAGACATAAGAATCCGAAAACTGGAGAATATGATGAAAAACATGCTGAACGTCCTGACGTAGACCTAAAAAAATTCTATTTGGACAAGAAGACACATCTATATACTCTTGGTATTGTTTAATTCTTACAAGTTTAAATGGGAGAGATTAAAAATGTGGTTTTGTCTGCTGAACTTTGTAATTGAGTCTGCTTGTTTGTTTGTAATAGCCTGTTAATTCTGAGTGGTGGTTGCTTAATGATTTGGGTTAAATGGTTTAATGACTGGGCTTAACTGCAGGACATAAAAGTAGCTTTCAGATGCTACTTCTTAGTATTCAATTACAGGAAAAAACATATCAGCTCTCACTAGCCTTTACTAATAAATGCCTTCAGTAATTATTATAATAAAAATATTTTTACTGGGAAAGATACTGAAATGTACAACTGCCCAATATTCGAGGAAGGTGTCAGAGTTCAGAGGAATTCAGTTAAATCAGCAGCGTGCCACTCTTTTCCACACGTTAAGAGTTCTCACCAACACCTGCATGTGAAGCAGTGTGCATGAACAGATAGGTCAGCACAGACTCTGAAGTGAATGAATATGGACTGGTTTTAATTCATGTGACAACTCTTCTTGTACCAATGAACTGTACAGAGAAATGGAAGTTAATTTTTACCCCCTTTTTCCAACTTCTGAGGAAGAATAGCAATCAGAGAAGAATGGGCTGATCTGTGGCATGCTGCAAATCCAGCCAAACTGACTGTACTTAGGAACTTCTACTGAATAATAATAACAGAAGGCATGTTCAAGTGCTGTTCCATGGGAAAACTTAGTGGTTTCTAAAATAGATTGCTGTAGTATGCCACAGCAAACTTTCACTTTTAGATAATAGGAATCTCATAATAAAGGAATGCATGCGTTCCTGTATTTGGGTTGCTTGTTTGAAATTATGAATCAAGGTACTTAAACTTGGATTGCATTTATTCTGTTATAATTGTTCAGATAGACTCCATAGAGCTATGTGATTGCAATACATTATGTGACTCATAACAGGAGTTTGAAAATTAGTTCATTGTATTTTATCTAAAGGTGATATGGGGGTTTCATTTTTGCATTTATGGATATTTTAATACTGTTGAAAACTTTCAGGCTGGAAAGCCATCATTAGATATTATCAAACTGTTACAAGACTGTTACTCTGGTTTTCTTAACCTGTCTTCAGAAAACTGTCATAAAAGTGCAATAGTAATTACTTTTACTTAGTAATCTTCATTGTGTTGAATGGACAGTTGAATCTGCTATTTAACCAGTGAGCACATTTATAAGTGCTTATTAGAAATGGATCTGAATACTGAGTCTGACACTGCACAGTTCTGTGCCCTTAGCTTCTCAGTTACTCACACTTGCTAACATCCAGGAATTTCTCTTCAAATGTTTAAGCATTTGCAGTGTGGCATTTGAGGGAAATGGCTGTTAAAAGGTTTAAATCTTGAGAGAGAATGCTGCTTTGATCCTTTCGCTGTGTTACTGGCATAGTTCTTGTGTTTCCATGCTTTCAAGTGTGAGATTGTAATTTAGTAGCAGAGATGCCTTTTGGAGGAGAGATTCTTTTTTCACTGTCTGTGCTTTTGAAGTAAAACCACAGAATTTTGGCCAAGTTGCTAGGTTTTTGAAAAATCTCTTACAATGTGTTTGGATGTGTTTCAGCAATTGAATTTTCTTCACGTTTCATTTTCGGAGGCCTGATGCTGGTCCCTTAAGGGCAATGTTTTGTGTCTAGATCCAGTGCTTGAGTGAGGAGTCTGTCTCTTCTACTAGTGAGGATCCTGTTTGCTGTTATTTGACTAAGTCTGTGCTTATTCTATAGTTTGGGTTAAATGTATTTGTAAAATAAAGTGGCTCCCTTATTTCTTTAATATAAATTTCTTCCATGTAGTGCTAAAACCAGATGACACATTTGAAATATTAATCGACCAAACAGTTGTCAGTAAAGGAAGTCTTCTTGAGAATATGATTCCTCCAGTAAATCCTTCCAAAGAAATAGAGGATCCTACTGATAAGAAGCCTGATGATTGGGATGAGAGACCAAAAATACCTGATCCAAATGCTGTCAAACCAGATGACTGGTAAGGAGAACATTTTTAGTTTTACAATTTCTTTTACATACATGTTATTTATTTGAAAGATTTGACTGGTTTTATTTTGGGGTTTGCTAATGACAATTGGAATACATTTCACTAAAAGCACTGAAGTTTGAAAACATAATTGAGGTGGGCATAAGGATCTGGTAATGTTCTAAGGAGACAAATAAAAATTGTTATTTGCTGATTTTGTACTCGGCATGGTTGCAATTAGTAACTAAGATTGCTACACCTGAATAAGAAGTTTTTTCTACCATACAGTCTTAATTTACAATGAATTTCTACTTCTATGTGAACTACTGTTCTTATGGCAACTCAGGAAGAGTAGGGAAAAACTCAATGGGAAGACCTGACTGACACCTGCCGCTTGATACCAGCAATTTTTGGACTAAATAGCACTATAAAACAATGTAAATATAATCCAGATATTTATCAGCAGATAATTATATGTCTAATGCTCATGATCAGTGAGTCTAATTCTGTCATGTCTTTGAAAATCATCCCTTTCATGCCAGTTGAAGTCCTCTGAACAGGACATTGGTCCAAAGTCAGGCTGCTGTGTTTTCTAACATAAGTCTGTAATTGAAGGGATGAAGATGAACCTGCCAAAATAGAAGATCCTGATGCTGTTAAGCCTGAGGGGTGGCTTGATGATGAACCACAGTATGTTCCAGACCCTAATGCAAGAAAACCAAAGGACTGGTAAGTGCAGGTTGTTAATGTCTCTTGTAGATATAAGACTGTTTTCTGTGGCAGATTATAAGTTGTGGAAGTTAGTCCAAATCTCATTGTCTTTTGAGGTAATAAGTTGGAATGTGTAAGGTATGGCCAAATATTTGTTGGTATGGGGGACTGCTTCTATAAAAACATTAATTTGTCCTTGCCTTTTGTTTTTTGAAGATATATAAGCAAAACCAGAATATGAAGGACCCCTTTGAAAGAATTCGCTACAGTTTAAGTTGATAACTTGAAATCATAATGTTAAGTCTCAAAGGGATCTCTGAGCATCCTGGGTAGAAGTGTTTCAAGCTGTCTGCAGAGGCAGGAATGTAATTGAAGTCAGTCATGCTGTGGTAGTTATGAACATGTGACCTTTAAATGAAAAGGTGTAGCACTCCTTAAAAAAAGTGTTTATACTGTTGGGTAAAGTTCTGTGAGCTGGCTGGAGTTCTGAGGTTGTTACAACAATATGCATGGACCCTAACTTCAGATGGCCGGTGTTTGACACCTGACTGATCTTAAATCAGTTGTTTGTAATTTTTTTTTTCTCTAGGGATGAAGAAATGGATGGGGAGTGGGAAGCCCCTCAGATCCCTAATCCAAAGTGTGAGACTGCACCTGGTTGTGGAGAGTGGGTGCGTCCCATGAAGAATAACCCAAAATATAAAGGAAAATGGAGGGCACCTATGATAGATAATCCTAACTATCAGGTAATAGCCAAATTATAGGTCATTGCTAAAAGATACAGAGTTCAGCAGAGCAAGCAAGTCGAAGTAGTATATTTATTTAAGCTTTTTTACAGTATATTTATATTTTAGAATGAGTCTGAATACCCTCAATAATTTGAGATTATTTTGCTTTTGCTTTTTTTTTCTTTAAGTATATTGGGAAACAGTAATGCTTCCTGTATTAAAACAATTTATCTGTTTAAAGTTGCCTTTTGTACAATTTGCATTGGTACCATTTATTTATGGTCTTCAGAATTAATATGACCATTAATATGGTCTTCAGAATTGTATTCTGAATTACACTGGGGTTTTAAATGTGAGTATTTTGAATTAATTTTTTTTATATATTAAAAAATTAAGCCTTTCAGTAAGCAGATTGCCTTACTAGTTGAATTTCAGAGGAAGTATCAATTTTGGATAATTAAATTCCCGTCCTCCCCTCCAAATATTAGAAGTAATCAGCTGGATATTAAAGAGAGTTACTTTGTATTAGTTGTGGCTGGGGAGTACTTGAATCTGATGTCTCTGAGGGTAAGATCCTAAGCAGGTTTGCAAACAAAATTTGGCTCTAATTTGCACAGGTATCATAAGGCTGAATTTTCCTTTCCTAAAATTTTCTCTAACACTTCTGGTAAGAGTCACTTATTACTGTAACCTCTACAGTAAAAAAGAAAACTCACTTAAGAGGTTTCCCCTAAGCCATAAAATAAAGACCAATCTGCCAAAATCCTATAGGCTATTTCCAGTACTGTTTTAGGTAGGTTAAACTACTGCTTGTCTTTTTAAATAAAAGTTCTTATTATTTTAAAATCTCTTTCATAAGTTGTTCTTTTGGTGAGCTATAGGTAATGTGATGACATTTGTTCCCTTTAACAGGGAATCTGGAGCCCTCGGAAAATACCAAACCCAGACTATTTTGAAGATCTTCACCCATTCAAGATGACCAGTGTCAGTGCTATTGGTTTAGAACTCTGGTCTATGACATCTGATATCTACTTTGATAACTTCATCATATGTTCAGAAAAAGAAGTAGCAGATCGCTGGGCAGCAGATAGCTGGGGCTTGAAGAAATTAGTAGCAAGTGCTAATGAGGTATAAACTTTACTATGTTCTTGATAGTAGAAAGTAGTGGGGAAGATGTGGTGTTGGAAGAATTTTCTGTCAATGCTGACAGAATATTAATTAGTCTGCAATTAATAATTTTGCTGAGTAACTCTGATAGGTTTTCTGTCTTGTAGTTTGACTTTTTACCTTTCCCAGGTCAATATTTTGTTGAGGTTAAAAGTGTACTGCGTTTTACTTAAACACCTAGTGAGAAATTGACTTGCTGTGAAGCCTTCTGCTGTTCACATTGGTATTAGAACTGGAATACCTGACAGCAAGTGAAAGAATGAAGGCTGAGTTACTTACACTCAAAGACTTCCCCTCCCACCCCCCGCCCCCTATTTTCCCTTGTGGCAATATCCATGATACATATTCTTTAGATGCTTCCCTCCCATGAGGAATGGGTAGTCTAGTGTTTGTTTAATAATCTTAGGCCTTTGACTTCTTAGATGTGTGTTATGCAGCACTGAAAATATTGCATGTATGTTTATAGAGCTGCATCTGTTCTTCTGTTCGTATGTGTGCATCCATATTTTGTTTGTGTACTGCACTTTGACAGCCTTCCTCTCTGTTCCCTATGCTGTGGCATGGATCTGCCCTGCCCGCACTCCTGTTTCTAGCAGGCCTCTATTCTCTTTGATTAAATGGCAACAGCAGGCTGCAGTTATGGGGGAGAAACGATGGGCTGGTGGCAAATGTGGCCAATTCCTTACAGCTGCTGTTCGTCATAGAGTCAGCAAGAAGCAACAGCATATCTGGCCATGCAAGCAGAAAAGCTGCCTCTTCCCACAACCTTGTCCTTTTCCAAAATGTTTGGGTTTATGTCTGAATCTGTATCTGTACACACAATAGCAAAAAAATTACTTTTGAGTCCCCTTGTTCCACTGTGCCCCTCAAACTTCCTTAGTTGCTGATGCACCTCTTCCAGAGATGCACCAGGCACTTGCCTAAATGTCTCTACTGTGTAATTCAGAGCTGGGCTGGGAGGACAATTTACTCCCTGAATAATTGGCTGTCGAAGGAGAGAAGGTGGTAGTACAGGTGGAGCCGGCATTGCTCCTCAGGAACTGCTGCCCTGCTGTTCTTGATGCTTTGGGAGCTTTCAGCTGAGTTGGCACAGTGTGCAGGAAAAATAGAGTAGCTGGGAAAGGTGTAAAGTGTGAGGTTGCCAAGACTCCAAATATTACTTTACAAAGTTGAGTTGTGGCCAGGCTGGTATGTTTGGAGTTCTACGTCTGTTCCTTCTTACTCAACACCTGCCATTTATTTGCAATTTGTAAAGTTGTTGCTTTACTAGTATTGAAATGCAATGTTGTTTTAGTCATTAAAAAGCAAAGGTAAAGAAGGGTTTTGGACAATATAAATGTATACAGTATACTTCGTAAACTTATTTAAGTGTTGAGAGGGATGTAAATGCAATTCTTTTTTTTTTTTTTAAATGCAGCCTGGTATGTTTAGTCAATTGGTGACTGCTGCAGAAGAACATCCATGGCTCTGGGTTCTTTACATCTTGACTTTAGCTCTCCCTGTTGGTCTAAGTGTGTTGTTCTGCTGGCCAGGAAAGGTTAGTGAAATTTACTGTACTTTTATTTGGTTTTATTCTTAATACTTTATTTGGAAACTCCTGAGCATCTGTGCAACAATATGCACTTTTAATGTGCCACTGGTATTACTTAGCTTACAGTGCCTGTTTAATTCTTAATTGGAGTTGAAATATAAATAGATTTTTAATTTGTTGTAGAAATCAGATGAATATATTGACTTCAAAAAAACTGATGTATCTAAGCAAATTGCAAAGGGAGAACTAAAAGAAGAGACAGAGGAGTTCGAAGATGATGAACTAGAAGAGGAAAAAGAAAATGAAGATACTGGTGAAGATGGTAAGATGAGTGTGTCAGCTTGCAGTTTGGTTAAAGATATGAATAGAACTAGTTCATGGATTGCATTGCCAATCCTGTTATCTTAGACTATGTGAAATGTGCATTGCTCTGAGCCTTTTTTCCTCTTTGATAACTTCCAGAGAGTGGCATCCGATGGCTAATAGGTCTGATAAATATAAGCAGAAAGTAAGGCTCTACTCAGTATTTATTCACTTTCAAGAAATGAGCATGCTTCCAACACTATTTTTTATGTTTGTAGACAGTGATACATATTTTATCCCTTCTAGATATTTCCTATATTGAACACATTTTAATTATTCAGATATAAGTACCTGAAGCAGTTAAAGTCACTTTATTGTCTTCAAAATGTGTCTGGAATGGCTTTAAGTCTCTAACATAAATCTGTTTACGCCTCTCTGGGAGGGTTATTCTTGTTAAAGCCTGAAAATACAGTAGGCTTGAAATACTGAAATCTGCAACTTCCTTTATGTTGCTTTTTAGCAACCTATTGCAGGCCTGCAGAGGTGTGTCCTACTGCCCAGGGGAGAAATTAATGACTCAGTAGGTTGAGCTGTACTTCAGCATCCAAGGATGAAATCATCCCACGTTACTGTATCAAAGACTACTGAGTACTACTCAGCTATAGCTTTGAGGTGCTGTTAGCATTTCCCTGTGTCTATATAATGAATAAAATCCAAAGCACCTAACTTTGAGTGCATTATCGGGACTTTCATGAGAAACTTTTTAGCTTCAGAACTCTGCAAGATTCTGCCTCTTATTTCACTCTTCCTTGGTGAGAAAGTGACAAGGGACTGGCATGGATAATTAGAGACCGCAGACATTCATGTTTTGTTGGGTTTTTTGTCTTGGTACTGACATCACTTTGCATTACTGACTGAAACTTGGTGGGTTTTGTCTGTCTTCACACCATGTTCCATGAGTGTTGATGGCTTCTGTCTGTATGACTTAAAAATTTACTCAGCATCAGGAGTTCCCATGCCAGTATTGACAGAATTGAGTACATTTTTGGCACAGTGCTTGCCACACCAAACTTTGTCTGTCTGCCTTGCTATTGGAGAGCCTTACCAAGGCACTTAATTTTTCTGGTTATGCTACATACATTCTTTACTTTAGCTTAAATTGTAGGTACATAATTTCAGCATTGTATCTTCCTACATTTTCCTTTTGATCTTACTCTACTCTACCTGTTCTTTTTTTCTGAATTACAGACTCTTGTTTTAATCTACCCAGTCTTGATGCAGATCATAGATAGTTTGTACCTAATATGCTGCTGTTGCAAGGCTGCCATTCCTCAATTCCGGTATTTTTCTGTTAAGTCAGTCAGTTAATTTAGTTAATTACAACACGTCACTTAATAAATAATACATTAAAGTGTGTTTCAGTGTTAGAAATAAGGTCCAGGCAATTGCAGAGGAACACTGTTCAGCTCCTACAGCTTTCTTAAATTGTACTTGGAACAGCTGTTTGTGGTGTTGCAAAGGTAGGTTCTATTTTAGACCTTTACTTTTAGTTACTAAACAGAACACAGAGTAAAACTAACCTAGCTAGCTTTTGTATGACTATTCCAGGGTTTTCAAATAAATTCTAGGCTTCAGAGGAAAGGACTTTGCTGTGGTATGACTTCATGGTTTCTTGCTTTAAGAAGAATTGCTTAGCTTCCCTTAGCTTCCTGCCACCTTTTACACTTGCACGTTGAAATCTTCCCTTTTCTTTTATTGCTCTTTTGCCTCTTCGTATCTGAAAGCACTAGAGAATTTGTCTTCTGCCTCCTTTTCCTGATTCTTTTTGCTACAGAGAGAAGAGAAATGGAGGAGACAAAAAGAGAGCTTATAAAGGATACAAAGAAGATGGGAAGGGAGGCTCCTGTTTCAGGTACTGGGAAAGGGAAGCAATTTGGGCCAGGACTTGCAACTGGATCCCTCTTACCTGGTTTCTTCCCTCTGCTTCCTTGTTGATGGTAGAACTTGAAGCTGGTGGATGCCAGCTTCCATCAGGTGCAGATGCAAGTTTCCTGTGAGATTTCTCCCTATGGTATCTGTAGCCATAAATATTTTCTACTACTATCTTCATCTCCTTATGATTTTTACAGTTCCTTCATAGTCATTATCTCCTCCTTTGTTTTTTTGGAGTTGAAGGCAATGGGGGTTTGAGCTGTGGAGTACTGAATTACTTGAGATCCACATTATATCATGGGACCATTTAAAAAAGAAAGAAAAAGAAAGTGTGGCACAATAGCAAAATTTTAGAAACACTTGGAGATTTCTTTGACACCAGTGACAATGAGTTGCTGGCAGAGTACTTCTTGAAGGGCATTTTCCATGGGATTTACTGTTTTATTTTGTTCTATGTTAATTTTTGTGGCATTGTCTACTTGTCTGCTTTGTCTCCTTGCTTTCATTGACCTCTAGAAAGATATTGCAGGAAGTAGAAGAACGTTGCCACAAAATGGACTTTAAGGGGCACAGTCTGAACCTTATTTGTCAAGTTCTACATTTATTTATACGAAATAATGCTTAAATTACAATTGATTAAATTTAAAATAATAATTTTAAGTAGTATAGTTGTCCGCTTCTGGGTTTTACAGCTTCTGATGTCTGAAGTATTTTTGTTTGGGGCTTTTTCCCCTCTGTTGAAGTTCGTACTTACGGGGGGAGCTGGATTTGCATAATTCATTTATCATTTCCAATCTCTTCATTAGAATATGAGCAAAGACTTTGTGAATTTCTGCCAAGCTCTTCTATTAAAAGCGTATTTTTAGGACAGAGATCTTTGTCTACACCTTTCTTAAACCATGATCTTCATTATTTGGTCATATATCTCCTTTTGATAATAGAAATAGAGACATATTGTAGACATAACCAGGTATATTGACAGATAGCAAAACTAACTTCTTAGTTCGTAACTATTAGTGAAGCTCTTTTTGCCTCAATTTATAGCTATACTGCAGCCAAAGTTCTTGATACTTCTACAGAAGTCTCAAATACTTTAATAAATTAGGTATTTCTAGATTTTCATCACCAAGAATCAGGAGAGTCCTGTCTTACATGTGACTACATTCCAAATTTGTGTGGATACTTTTGTTTCAGTTTAACTGAGATGGAACAGTAAGAATTTGGGTGTGGGTACAGCTTTTTGGTATTTGTTTTTGGTTTTTTCTAATTTTTTTCACACCTAAGTGGTGCTTATGAGATGTAGGTGTGACCTGACAAGGACAGTATTGAGCACTAATTCACTGCTGTTTTTAAATAAGCCACTGGCAGACTGTTAAGTTTTAAAATGCTAATGTATATCCTTTCTGTCAGATTTAAGATTTCTTGTTTACTCTTCATAGAAAGTATTGCAAAGGGTACTGGTAGTGCAGTAATAGTGCAAGCTGGACATTCTTTGAGTGAACTAAGGGCAATACAGTGCTTTTCTGACTAGTTTCTGCATTGCAAAAATGCACAAGGGGGGAAATAAAGAGGTGTTTATCCCTCAGTCAAAACAGTATGCCAGAAAAATTCCCTGCTGAAAAGGGGAGAGTACCCTTAGGATGTAGGTGTCTCCCATGCTGGATGACTGATAACTGCAATATTGTACTTCCCCATCTAAGTCAGAATTCAGTCAGAGTTGGAATGTCTGAGTTGTTCTCTTTTGGACTGTGCTCTCAAAACTGTCCAATACAATAGCTAGTTTTAAAGTGAAGTAAATCAAGTCCTTTAAGTCAGTAACAAGTCTGAAGACAGTACGGGCTATTATGAGAAGAGGCAAAGTTGGAGCTGTTAAAATTGGTTATTAAATCTGACAGTTACCACTTGCTACTAATTAATGAGAATTCTACTCTCTGTATCACTAAGATGTTTTTATGGGTTATTCCAAACAAGCAGTTCATTCTAGGACTGAAATCAGCTTATTTTCCTTACTAGTATGTCTGGCTATAGTGTATTTGTAATATAGTTCTGTTTACGAAGCAAAATTAACTTCTTCTGCAGAAGATGAAGGTGAAGGTGGTGAAGATATTTATGATGATGAAGAAGAAAATGAAGTTCCAGATGAAGAAGAAAACGAAGTTGCAGATGGAAGTCAAGAAGGTGATAGGTCAAATAAATCTGATTCAGAAGATGAGGTAAGTTTGCATTTTTCCCTGCTTTCTTCTCACCATAGTCTGTCATCATACTTCTAACTAAGCCCAGTTACCTACAGCAAGTGTTTTTCTTCTGTTGAGCCATAAAACAAATCCTGAGGTAGAACTACGTTTTCCTTTGAGTTTGACACCTCAAATGCTCTGCATAAATACAGGTATCGTATAGAAGTGATCAGGCAGCTCCCTAAACATTAAATGTTTTTACAGGAGTATGGTTTTTAACAGATTATGAAATGAATTGCAAGTCTTGAAAATTTGGATGCTGCAGCAGATTGGTCAGTTTTCATTGTGCTTCTTAACTGATAGAACATGTGCTTCCAACTGAATAGCCTTTTCCTGAGACCTAGAAAAACCTTAAGTTTTTCAGTTACATTTTGGGGTTTTTTATTCCAAAATAAGGTTTTAAGCAAAAATGACAATACTGTTTTTGAACACAGCATCTGCAGTTTCATTTTTCTTGTGCAGATTAATCCAGTCATCCAGATATTCTACAAAATGTTTTTCATAAAATATCATTCTAGAATGGAATTTGTGCTTTTCTTGTTTGTCAACTACTCATTATTCTTTCATTTACAAACTGGTGTGTCTGAAACACTTTAGATCCACCCATTGGTCATCTTGTGCTTGTCACTCCCTAAATGAGTTACTTTCCAGTTTAAGGGAGTTGTTTAATGTAATGTTAACTCCTTTTCATGTAAAACTCTTCTAGGAAACTGTACCTTGCATGAGGTTGCGTTGTTTCAGCACTAAAATTCTTCACTAATTATCCCTTATTCTATACTTTCTCTTGTTCCTGTAAGAAGTTTTCTTTTCCTTGTACATTTACCCAGGAATACAGTACCTGCTGAACCCTACTAAGATTCAAGTGACTCCTTGTGAAAGTAATAGCAAGCTCTGAGTGTGTCTGTGGCATTACACAGTGTCGCAGTGAGGCCATGGCTTGCTTCTCTCTGAGTGTTTTCAGCATGTAGGTGTTTCCATTGTGAGTTGGCTGGAACACGTCATGTACCCCGTGTCCTCACTTAGGCTGGGCCACATTCTGTGAGTCGTTCCTTCTGAAGGAGGTGCCTGCCATTAGGTGATGCAGGAAAGTAAGGAAGCAATGCATGGTCTGAGAACGGATTTCACATTGGAAAGGCTTTTCCTGTGCCTCCGTAAGCCCATTGCTTTTAAACTGGGAACACCACATCTGATTTAAGGACAGGTTGCTCTGTTTGTAGCTCTCCAAAGGGAACAGTTAAAACGTCTTAAATGCATCTTACTTCAGAAGTAGAAATTAAAATTAGCAAAAGGTGCACTTTAAGGAAGTTGCTAAATCAATTTAAAAGTCACCACTTTTAAACCAGCAAAGACAAGGGCAAAACCAAATTTCTGACATCAGTTTAGATACACTATTCTCTTCCTTCTGAATACAGAAAAGAAAAGTCTTCTACCCATTTTATTGATCATTAGATTAGTAGTTTGGACAAAAATGTCCTATCACCTAAGTGCTGCATTTAGTGATAAAATGAATGGGGGTTCAGGAGGAGGAGTAACTTAGCGTGCCAGTTTCAATAATTAAAATAGGTTTAAAATGTTAATGCTGAATTTTTTTTTTTTTCCCAGAAGAAAGAAGCTGATGAAGGAATGGGAGATCGTCCACTGAAATCAGTACGCAAAAGAAGAGTACGAAAGGACTGAGTTATTTCCAGCTGGTGTTTGCAGATCTAGAGACAGTGGCAGTAACTTTTGGTGTGCCACTTCAGTGGACCTGGCAAATTCCTGAGCTTTGAAGGGAAAAGGGGGGGCTCATTGCTATTTAACCTCCTGTTTTAATTCTCTGACCTCTTTAACCATCCCAAACTTCCTCAATTCCCTTTTTTTAAGGATAAACACTATCTGTGAAGAGTTAGCTGGTATTTCAAATTCAAAATAAAAGGGAAATTACAAGTTGACAAACTGATTTTTAGGTGAAGATTCTTAAGATTTGAAGTTTCTTAGAAATTAGTATTAGTTGGAGATAAACTTATTCTAAATATTTTTTTAAATGAATACATTATAATACTTTTGTAGCTCTAGCACAAAATTAGCTGTTTACAGTTTTCAGCTAAAAGAGGACGGTAATATAGATGTAGCATCTATAGCAGTTCATATTGCTATGAGAAAAGCTATTTTCTTCTGTGCAGAGCTAAATGCAATAATTGTTTTTGTATGATGATTTTGTGCTAGCAACAATTTTTATTGTAAATTATTTATTTTAGTTGATATTACGTGGGTGGTCACCTGTTCACTTTAGGCATTGGTTACAATAATTTATTTTCAAGATATATTTTAAAATAGAATACAAGTGGTAATTGATGTGACTTGTTTTACTTTTGAATGCAGATATCAAATCTGCAGAAGTGATATACATATGATTTTTTCAAACTTTTATAGTTCTCATGTTCCAAACCAGAGTGGTATAACCTGTTTATAGAATACTTGCTAAGTGTATATTGTCACCTAAAAATATTTATTAATTCTTGCTTAATATGAAATTTATTAATATAGATAAGAATTTTTGATGGATTTAAGTTTTTTACGACGTGAGTAACTTGGGCATTCTCATAATATAGTTTAAATAAACTGCATATTGTAAAGAAACTTTGTTTTGTTAAAAGTTCAGCTGTATATTAAACAATAAAATGTCAGTCACCAGAAACCTCTTGCTGCTTGGCAGCTGCCTATAGTAGTAGTAGTAGAATGTGTAAATGCTAGCAAAAGTAGTCATACATTACAAACAAGTAGAAATACATTAAGTCATAAGGAGTCAAACAGATTTTCTTGTGCTTGTCAAAAAATTCGTCCACTTTAAAAAGAAGTATTTTCACAGCAGATTCCATGGAAGCCTCTAAGAAATGAATGCTTAACCTTGATGAAGAAGCCAATGTCGTCAAGTGCTGGAAGTGTTCAAAAGTTAATTATACTTGACTTTTACTTGGTGTGAATTACATGGAAATGTCTCTAGGTTTTTTGTTTAATTTGGGGCTTTTTGTGTCTTTTTTTAAGTTCCCACCTCTTTATTTAGGGTCTCCATGCAAAAGGTAAGAAATGAAGACTCCAGATTACTCCTCAGCAATAGACAGAAGCTGTTACCAGTGTGGTATCCACAGTTACTGTGAGCTGTCAGGGAGCATTTCAGCTCACCTTTTAAATGAATTATATCTGAGCCTGATAGAAATCCTTTGGAATTGTTACAGCATTTGGGTGTTGTTCTGGTGGTAAGGCTTGTTTGTTTGCTTAGGGGTTTGGGAGGTTTTTTTTTCTCTGATATGATGTAGTTACTCTAGTTACTGTAGTTTCTTTGATGTGATTTAGTTACTCCAGGGATTGGTCACCCCATGGGGGATGCTCATCTTCTCTTAGGGTTTTGAACTTAAAGTTCCCATAAAGTATTGATTGACACCCCATCAACTTTTATCACCTAGAACCCAGAGATAGTATACATCCTTCTGCACATCAGCTTGCTTGGATCTAGATTTATGCTGGTAATTAGAGGAGAAATACCAGAGATGTTGGGGATCTGAGACTCTAGAGGTAGAAAGCCAGGCAAAAGGGCAACCTGTTCATTGATACAACGTAACAGTGAGATTTCACCCACACTTCCTGTGCACTGTCCATTTTTTATGTGAACAGATATTTCAGAAAAATACTTTATCTTGATATATGATTGCTTGAAAGAGCTTTAAAATTAACAAAATAATGATTTTCAGTTTGAGCATGTCTTGCTGTTAAAACTGTCAGTCATCTTTGGAACTGCATGAGTAGCAAGACCTCCACAGCCTGCATTCCCAGTGGCTACATCGTAGCTTGGTAAAAGAGCTCTTACTGAGGATGCCAGATCCCAGACTGAACAGTTTTTATATGGAGGGAAGGCCAAGCAGTACTGAGGCCCTTTTATTTAGTTACAGCTGAAGCTACTCTTCAGTTGGCATCCACATTAATGAAGGCACAATGAATTAATAATTCTGGTTTCTCTCTAATCTAAAGCCCACTAACAGTGTAGGAAAAACTTGCCTTGACAATCTCCCACATGGAAAAGTGCAAGTTTTAGCTTTTTGACAACACTGGATGCAGTCTACCGATGCTTTTCCTTTTTACTTTAGCAAGAACAGAAAAGTAGACAGAAATGTAAAATTCATGGCTGAAAATAGCAAGTGTGTCAGAACTGAAGCTTTGCTAAAACTAGATTCATTAACCCAGGTTTAATCTCAATTACATTAAGTTTTTCAGACAGTTCAGCGATGTAGAAACCATTAAGATGATCACTAACCCTGCTGCTTTTACACCTTTTGACTACAGATAGTTATGAGAAGTTTTAGGGTTTACAAATGTTAAACCAAACTAATCGAGACAAATGAAAAGTTTTTATTTGGTGTAAAGTCAGAAATACAACATCTTTAAAATGTTCATAAGTTAAATGAAGGCCACAGTAGTGGGATGTAAAATGGCATGGAGATGAAATAACTGCTATATACACACTGATGGATAAAATACCACTATCCAATCTACAATACAAAACCATGATTTTAAAATTACTTTATCCTGGGAATTGCTGAAGTCTAACAAGCGCATGCTGTGTTACCAGGTGATCTCCTACAGTGCAGATGGAGACAGCAGTGACATGGCTTTAAAGCTACAATGGCTGTAATGCAATGCAATCTTTAGAAGTCAAGTGCTTGCTGTGATTGTTCTTCCTTTAATGCTCAAACTCTGGACTAGCCATGTGATCTACTCTACATGCTAGCAATTATTGGATTAATTTAGAGTTCCAGTAATGTGATAAAGTAGTCCATAGAAGATTAAAATTAATTTTTGATTTTGACAAGGACTCCATGACACAAATGGTATCATCATCCATTTTTCATCATTGGGTTTCTTGACCCAGACTTGTGAACAGTCCTCCAGACTGTACTATTAGTGCTTTGTTTGCAGTCTTTTGACTTTGTTTAGAGTCTTTTGACTCCAGCGAGCATTATACAACCATTTTAAATGGGGCGAAATGGGAAACCTCACCTTTGGGAGGGGGAACCTCACAATGTCAACTTACACTTGAGACACAGCAGTGCCTAGCTGCTAAGAAACTTGGCATTTGAGAGGGATTTATTCTTCTATTACACTTACTCATTCACACCATGCTTGAGAGAGATCCTTGAACTAGTGGTTTCCTTTTAAAAGGTCTAGTAAAATGGCTTCATTACTGAAGCGAGAACTCAGTCCTAGCTAATGTCCATAAGTAAGTCTGCAGTGCTGCTCTAGGGCAAGATAAAACAGATGCAACTAAGTACTGCTAAAATTTACGTACTTGTTTGTATTTCAGCTTCTGCTCTCCTTTAATACTGATTATGCTGGACATGCTGCCTCTGTGGGAAGTGCTCAGACCCCTAATCTGGGCTGAGCTCCCCTACAAAATCTGCTAACAGCCAAGCCAGTAAAAAACAGCACCTTGACACGAGGCATTGCTCAGAGCAGCACAGTTTTGAGAGGCAAAATCCACCTTTGTTCCACTGCATCCTTCTACCTTAGATGTTTTTATGCAGTGCCTCAAGAAGCACTTCACAAGCTTAGGCTCTGAGGCAGGAAAACAGCTGCTCTGAGGCCTGAAGCAAAGACAAGTTTGGCACTTCAGGAAGAAAGTAAAAGGTGGGAAGGAAAGACTTGTTCTCAGTTCCTCACTGTAGACTGTTCACTAGCATGAGGAGTATTGCTGACCTCTTTCTGGAAAGTTTATCACTCAGGTTTTTACTTAACTTTTCATCACACAACAGAAGAACTTCAGGAAGATCATTCTTCAGGGAAATGGGAAAGCGGCAATGGTTTTACGTGCACATAGTACAACACTCTTACACTGCATCAGTTTGGTATTTCCCTGATTAAGTTGCTTACCCTTGTTCCTCCTCTCTTACCCTCCCCCTTCGCAAAAAATCTGGTGTTTTTCTGTATGCAAGCCCTGCAAACAATGTCATACTGTTCCTACTTCACAAAAATGCTTAACTGGTTTATAGGTTTTTGTTTTGTTTTGCAGAGCTATGAACAGTACTACACAGTAAACACATCTCAGGTGAAAAAAGTGATGCAATTAAACTCTGAATATTTTTATCAAATGGGGTTTCAACACAACATTGTAACTATTCCTTGGCTAGTCGAGAATTCTACCCTAAGACCTCAGAGTGCCAACAGACGTCGGTTTAACCTGACAAACTGAATCTGCTTTTAAACAGGATATGCTCATTTTTAAAACAAATATGAAAAGTTTGTAATTATCTACACTACATTTGCACATTGCTTAATCTCAATACACAAACTTCTGTCTCCTGTTCATGATAATGCTCTTAATTCTGTTTATTACCAAAGTTTATAATCTTTGAGAATCCAGTAAGCCACAAACTAAAGTATTTTAGCTTATGTAGCCTATGCCAGTTAAAAAAAAAAAGACAGCAGCAATACAATGACATAATCTGTGAGTCAACCCTTACTTCCTTTTGCTTTTTGTGTCAGTTGTTTGGAAAACACTAGATGCTGACATCAGATTTTCTATATACTGTCCCAGAACTTGGTTTTCTGATTTCAGTTTCAAGTTTTCTTCCTTAACAGCATCTACTCGTGCTGAGAGATCTGCGAAGGTGATATTATAAGAAAAATATTAGACACTATTGCATACAACAATGAATATGTTCTATGGGCCTACATCAGACTAGTCACACCTTTAATGCAGAAAACATTACCATAGGTTATTATGTTATAAAACATTCTCCTACTCAAGTTTTACCTAAAGGCCATTTTTCCTATATTATTTTGTAGTACAGTATTTTAACCAACTTCTTAAACTTACTGCTAGTCTGTAAGTTTATTACTTTCTTGAATTTTTGAATTAAGCTATTGCAAACTCCATTACTTGGAAACAGAGGAGTTCAGTGATGGGCAGCCTCAGATGTGTGTCTTCTAATAACCCTGGACATATTAGCTGTATCACCCATTCTACTTGCTGTGTATTACCAAGGTTGAGCAAACGTAATGTTGCATAAAGAGGAAGAAAAAAACTACTTCCAAGACCTTCATTTTGTACCTTCAACTGCTTTAAGTGACATTCTTCTGGACACTGTGACTAAGAGCAGAGCAGTCAGATTCTCTTACTTATTACTGTGCACTTGTAAAAAATCTGATGTGTCAGGCTGCTAACCTTCAAGTGTGTGCTGCAGTTCCAAAACTTGATTAATAAGCCGTGTTTTCTCTTCTAATTCCACCTGATTCTCAGCCTCAACAGCTGCAATAAACCAGGAAAGTTTTAGTGCAACCTCTGTTAACAGTTAGAAATTAAATAGAATAACAATGAAGAACAAGAACATTAAGAATTTATACCATCCATGTCGGCGTTCATCATTGTAGTAGGGGCTCTTTCCACTTTTGAAGAGAGTCTTCTGGAGCGATACTCTGCTTAAAGAAAAAAAAAACAACCAGACGTAGCAATTATTGGAACTTCCATTATATTTGGATTTCAGATGCATTTTTCTCATTCTGAAAGGTTGGTGCTTTAGTCTAAGGCAGAGCAACCTTTTTCGCCATTCTTTAATTATTCTTCCTAGGCCTCGTACCTATGACTCGCTGAGTAACCATGCCTCTGTTTACAAAAATAACTGATCTAGGTTACTGCAAAGCATGAAATATCGCTGTTTCAGTGATGTAATCGCCGCCTTCTCAGCTCCGATCATTCTGGAATGGGTTATTCTAGAACTGGCTGTTCCTGAACGCCGAAGCGGAAGGGCCCTGCATTGTCGCCCCCCCGCCCCAACTCGTGGCCAGTGCACGGGCCTGCGGGACGGGGCTCAGGCCCCTCGCATCCCCCCCCCCGCCCGCTTCCATCCCCGCCTCGCGTCAGGTGCGGTGAGAGCAGCGCCTGCGGGCCGGAGAGCGCCCGGCCGGGGGATGGCAGCACTGCAGAGAGGCGTCCCCGCAGGACCCGGCCGGCAGCCCCGCGGCCCTGCCCGCACACCGCACCGCGCATCCCCAGCCTGGGTGGGCCCCGCGCCCCCTCCCGCCCGCCGCGGCCGCCCCGCA
>VWZT01014169.1:0-19789 GCA_013397055.1 Pachycephala philippinensis | reverse complement strand
CCTCCCGTCACATCCCGCTGAATGACAAGTAAGATAATGTGTCTGATTAATTCGCTCTGTGCCCATACGCTGCCAGTGTTCAAAGCAGCGGTCCTCAATGGTTGGTCGCTCTGAGTGGTGTTCAGAAGAAATTAAGAAAAGGCATTTATTCCCTGGTGCGTAACCCCTTCAGATTTAGGTAGGTTGGCAAAGCCTGAGGAAGGTCCGAGAAAACAGCATGTGTGTGGCTGCTGTTGGGTCCCAGGTGCTCGTATGTGGAGCTCTGGGAGAGAGGAGCCTCCCGGCCGGAGTCCAGCCAGGTTTCCCTGCCCCAGTCCAGTTCCATGTACACCTGGCCCAGCTGTTTCCTGTCTGGCACGTCAGTAGCCTTTTTCACAGCAGTGTCCAGAGTAAGAAACTTGAGATTTAGCTCCGTACCTCTGGGTCTCACAGCTCTGAGATCACATCACACAAGAACCTAAGTAACTCCACGGAGTTGCTCTCATCTAATGGCTCAGTAGCTCCAAAACAACACTCCTGTGTCTTTGTTCTTTCCCTGGAGGGAATAACCCTTGCCGAACATGCCACGCAGGGTCCTCACTTTGACCTCATAGCACAGTCTATGAGCCACAGCAAAGGAATGAAAAACATTCATGACCCGAGCTAAGTTTAGTGGCTTCACTGAAGTGACTGCACTGCATAACTTGTAGTACTATGTAGTTTGAACCATACGTTGCAGTGAAATATATTCATATTGTATCTGTAAATCGCAGTAATATATCTAGTTATAAATAAATAATTCAGTGCTGTGCAGGCACTCAGGAAGATAAAGGCATTTGGGAAGTGAGCCCTCTACTGTATTTTTAAATACACTTCAAAAAGTGTATGTTTCTAACATCTTCATCTGGCTGCCTCCACAGTATTATTATCGTGTCAATGAGTTTTTTTAACCTTACAATCATATAAGTTCAGATTAGACTGAATGGTATCCAAGGTCTGAAAACGTACTGCAGCTAGAGTCTTGCTGTCCATCTGTACTGGAAAATGAGTATATTTCCGGTTCCATTAGCTAGTTTACTTAAAAGCATATCACTGTCTCTACAAAGGGCATTTTTAACAGAGCAATCCTTCTTATTTCTTGCAAGCAGTCCTCTCAGGTGGTGGCTGGGCTTTTGGAGCTTTTTAGAAAGTTCCTTGATTGCTGTTTTTAAAATGCCGGGTGCTCACATTGTTTTGATCTTGCTTGCTGCACTGGCTATGTGGCAAACCTGGCAATCAACAGGTTCTCCTAATTCTTTCTAATGACACAATCTCCAGCACTTTCATTAACAGGGGAAAAAATTATGGCCAGATTCTCCCAGTGTATGCAGATGGATGGAGACCTTGCTTACCTGGTGAAGAATGTGCTGTGTTTTTATACTGTAAGAGTGGAAAAAAAATTATTGTGAGCTGATCTTGAGGAAATGAACCTCTCTGCTGCAGAAATTCCACTTTTCTTGCTGCATTACAGTTGGAGATTATTGTCGAAACTGTCCCAAAATGAGCAAACGGGGGAAATCCTTGATGTTAAATTATGGGACAGAATGGAAACCAGACATATTGGCTCCTGTGCTGTTGTAGCCAAAACAGTAGTAATTTCAAGAGCTGCTGGTTTACCTCCTGTTCTCTTTTTGGCATGTGTACCGTTGGGGGTTCATTCTACTTCGCCTGGTTGTGGTTTCTCACTGCAGTACTTTCTTTTGATTCTGAACTCTGATGTTTGAGCATGAGCACCAGGATGAACTCCTTTTCAGAAGTCAGCCTCTGTGAGAGGTTTTTTTGGTTTTCCTTTAGAGAAAGCTGTTGTTCTGAGCTTCCACTGTTGGCATTGCAGAGGGGTTATCTGCAGAGATATCAGAGGGGAGATCAGCAGAGAGCAGATGGCATTTTTAGTCTACAGAGTGCTGTGTGTTATGAGGTTAGCATTGAACAGTCCAGTTTGGATTGATACTGCTGGGTGTAAATTCCACAGAGAGAATGCCTAGATCACCCTGTATTCCCTTAAAAAGGCTTGCATTCCTAACCCTTCCTCTATTTTCCAATGCAAAGAAGGCAACTCCAGAATTCTAAATATCCAATGCACCACTACTTTTAAACAAACACCAAAAAAACATGCACGCACTCAAGAACCCCAAAACACAAATGCAAAAATGCCAAAACCCAATATATCACAGAATAGAGGTCCACTGCCCAAAGTACTCTTGTATGAGAAATCAACCAAGAAACCAGAAACTTAACGTATCACATGATTTACCTACTGGCTTTTCAAATTCCTTACCTCACCTGTCTTGCATTGCGTAATATATTATCAATTAAAATTTTTGTGCACTTTAAATGTAAAGCTTTAGGGACTTAGGATATATTCCCAAGAGATTCCTTTTATAATGTAGAATGTGTCCCAGGGATGGCACCTATGCATATTATGACACCAAATTAGGTGAGAGTGTTGATCTGACGGGTCCTGCACTTGGGTCACAACAACCCCAGGCAGTGCTACAGGCTATTTTCTAAGGCATTTGGTTAAATCAGAGGAGGCATTCATAATATTGGCATTATATCAAATCTATAGGAACAAGTTTCAGTTCACAAATGCAACTAACTATACTTACTTGTATCCTAAGTTCTAGTTAGATTTTCTAAAAGTAGCTGATGTCACAGGCAAAAGGAATTAATTTATTCAGTTTCAGTGAAAGAGCAATTTTTGCTTAAAATACAACAACCTCCCTAGGATATAAAGTGTCATTAATAGTTTACCTAAATTCATGTACAGGAACAGTTACAAACTGAGTGGAGAGGATTTTATTGCTCTGCACTCAGACTCTCAGTCATTGCTGCTAATTACAAACATTTTCAGACGTTTTATTTCTAAAACTCTGTTTTACATCCTGTTTTTTCCATGGCACACACTGCAAACCAACAAGCCTCTGACTTCCCTTTTGGCGACGTTCCAGGCAGCAGAGGCGCTTGCGTAAGCTGACTGATGACAGAGGCTTCACTGTTCACCACTACAATAGAAATGTATTCTTCTTTTCACTAACAGAGGAAGGCATTGTACGTATTTCTGAAATGACTTTGCTATTTAAACTGTACTGTTTGCTCCTTTGACTAATTATTGCCACAAAGAAAAAGACAAAAAGGAACACAAGTGGCCTAAGTCTTTTTCCTTGCAATGCTAACTCACGAGACCCTTTACATCAAATCTTCATCCTTTTGTTTCTTTGGAGAAGTAACAGACTCTGAGAAGGGTTTTTTTTCATGTAATGTTGCTTTACACCAAATTCTCTGCAATTCTTATTATTCTTTCAGAATAACCGCAAAAAGCCTCTGTAGCCTAGTGTATATCCTTGTGCAAATTTACAATTGGGGTCTTCTGTTAAATGTAGAATTTGAGTGTTTCTTAAATTGAGCTTTTTCCAACTAAATCAATCTATACAAAATTAACAAATACTTTGGCTTACATTGTTCTAACTCGTCTGTGTCCTTACTTATTGTGCATGTCTTGATTTTGCCTTAGGTCCTGAGTGAGAATGTGACCTCATCAGATGATGTAACTTGTGAGCATACAGTTGGAATGAAAAAATGCAGTCTCTTTAGAAAGTCTACAAAAAGCAAGCCTCAGAAAGTCATAATTTCTGTTGATCCCTGAGGAGGCCTGCCTTCATATAGCTACATACAGCTATATAGTCAACTATGGCTGCATCCTATCCCTTGCAAGATTGAGCATGAGTGCAAAAGTTCTTGTTTCTACTGACTCCTCAAAAATGCATTTTTAAATAGACTGAGGAACTGAGCTCTTTGCAGCTTTGGGCTGTGAATACCAACATATGTTACATAACATTATCCTCTTAACTGTTTGAGCCTCCTTGTAATCATCAGCTATAGGTTTGCCACCAGATTTTGTGGAAGGGTATTTAGCAAGGTTCCATAAAGCTTTACTGGTAACTTAATGAGATGAAAAAGTGCTTTGTCTTTCTGTAAGTTATGGGTTTGTATCTGCTTTTAAAAGGATGGGTATACATGAGAAATGTAGTCACTAATGTTGGCTTTCTGTAAAGCATATTTGAAAAAAGAGTAAGATAATTTCTAGGTACTCTACAATGAGGAAAGAGGGCCTTGACTGCTTATTTAACATTGATCAGAAGTACAATAAAGAAATTTTTGCAGATGTTGGACAGCATTTCACTGTTTTGTTTTACTTTTGGTTTAATTTCCTCTGTGCTTTTGTTTGGGTAGGTCATTTTTTGAGGGAACTTTATCTAGTGCTATGAGTTTCTTAATTGAAAGGTATTACTTTCATTAAAGGTGAAAATATTTTCACAAATGTTTTCCTTGATTTCATGTGCTGTTAATATTGCTATTAAAATACTTACCAGAAGTTTCTATCTTGCTACCATTTTGTGTTTGTCTTGATTTACATGGAAGTGTTTTATTTTTAATACCTGCATACTTGACAAATAGAAAGACACTGCTGTTTTGAAAGAGCAATAGCTATTAAATATTCATTGCTTGTGCTTGGTTAATGAGGCTCAGGAACCCCTGTTGCTTTGACACTGTACCATAGAAACTTTGATATGAAGGCTGTATTCTGATTATCCTTCAGACTGTACATATACAGCATGTTCTACCTGCCTGTTTAGTATCTTCCCAGTATGTTTTAAGAAATGGGGGGAAAATTTTATGAAGTAACAAATGTGCTCAAGTTCATTAAAACCAGTGTACCTTTGTGAACCTTTTTAATATTTAATTAAGGAACACTTGCATGTAAAACATTGTCATTCTCAGACAAAGTCCACTTAGGATCTACATATTGCAAGCCTAGTTTCCTTACTCCTTGCTCAAACTTGCTCTTGTCCATCCTAAGGAACCTTTTTCTCTCTCTCACTGTGTAGACTTTTAGCTTCCCGGCTCTTCTGGAATGGATGTTATTTTCCAGTCTTACTGTTAGAGCCATAAGGCCCACTCTCTTTGTTAGCTTCCATGCCCCAGAGTTACTGTAATTAGTTATAACTTCAGCTGGGAGAGTTAAAGAAGACTGTTTCCTACAAAGTATATCATAGTCTCTTCCTGTTATAGATTGGGAATTTTCTTACACTTTCTAACCTCCAGACTTTGCCCCCTGCCAGAAGAAATGGACCAGGGTTATCATGTTCACCATGAATCTTACTATATTTACCCTCTGTGCCTTCAAGCGATAAGCTTGCCTAAAAATGTCACTTATTTTCAGTTATTCTGATTTTACTTCTACTTTCTGAGTGGTGGTCCCCACCTCTTCACTACCAGGGGAAAAGCCATAATACTGGTAGCAGATCGGTAATAAAGAAGCCTCTGTATTGTGAACATGAGCTTTCTCTGACTCTGGGAGTTCTGCTTCAGCCAAGAGTCCAGCAAATTTGAAGTGCTCAGTTTCTGAGGTGCAGTACAGTCCTATTTGCTGTGTTGCTGAGTTACTGAGTTGCTGTTACTCTGTTATAGCAGTGACATCTGGCAGGGCTTGGCTTTGAGTATCAAGCCCCAAATGCCAAGATTGACTTGGAAACCCGCTGGCAGTTGGTGCTTGGGCAAGAGAGTTTTTAACCTTGTGCCTCTGTTTTCTCATGAGTATCAACATTTTGCAAGCTGCAGGGGGCTGAGGTTAGAGCAGGAGAGGAGGCTGGTGGGTGTTTGCCTTCTGAAGAAAGAGACTTGACATCTCCTGAAAGACTAAGAAAGCCATGTGGCAAAAACACCCCTCTGTGAGACAGGGCAGACTGAAACCCATCCAGTATTATGGAGTCATCCCTAACTCAGCTACTTGTGGATGCTTTGCAAAGACAAGATGATCATACCACTGAATGCTGCCCCCCAGTCTGTTCTTGGTATGTTACCAGCTGTGCCACAGGTCACAGAACTGTGTCCTATAGGATACCTTTTCTCTATTCTTCTACACCCTGCTACAGGAAAAGAGTGAGATTCATTGTCAGGAAAACCGTTCATTATTGTACAGCTTGGACCAAGCTCTGTCAAATTGTCTTCTTGTGAATAGTTCAGGCCAACCACATCTTGGTGTCAGTAGCCCTAGATGAGGTACAAACGAAGTGCATTCAAACATCCTGCTCAGCCCCATCACATTAATATGGAATTGCTAATAGAAAATTGTGTTCTAAAAACAACTTAGTGGATTTGGGTTGTTTGGTTTTTTTGGTTGTTTTTGTTTTTGGTTTTTTTTTTTTAATATAGGAGGTAAATACAGCATGCACAATAACATTCTTTATGCAAGGAAAAAAAAAAAAGGGAGGGGAAGGAAATGTGGCTCTTATTATTCAAAAGTAAGCCCTCCAGATCCCTAGTAGTGTGAATTAGCACAGCTCTTTGGCAGCCATGCTGACATGATCAAGCTGATACTCTGGCCACACCATTCTAAATAATTTATTATCAATTCATATTAACTCACTTCATTTTTCCACTATGTAGGACTCTCCTACTTCCCCTTACAAGTAATTTTTATTCCGTAAGTGGGGAGGAGGGGTGGAGGGGTAGGCAGTCTTTGCCTTTGTAGTTTCTTTTAAAACAATTAAATGCTTAACAGTGGGGATTTAAAATACCACCTTATTTCTATTACCAATTAACTTGCATCATTTCTTGTGAGTTCTCACTAGAGTATGTCAGAGTTTTATTATTCTGTATACAACATTATCTGTATTTTATTTGATAGTAGTAACTACTGAGTTAATATTTCTGTAACAGTGTCTCTCTAACCAGTGAAAGGCTCTAGGTGCTCAGAAGACGAGTGTATATTACTATATGCTAATATATGAAAACTGTGGTAGGCTCCATACCCCCAACACCTCAATTCTTAGCTCATCACAAAGCTTATTCAAACCATGCAACCAAAAAAAGTTTGTTAGAGGGTATTTGCTGAAAATATGGTACCTGGTAATCAGGACAAACTTGCCTGCTCCCACAGTGGTGTTATTCAGCTTGTGGAATTTGCATTGTATCAGTAGAGTACTGCAGTCTCTTACCTGAGTCATCTGCCAAAGAAATATTGGTGAACGTGCCATCCTCCTCGTCCGAAGGTAACTCCATTTTGCTGCACTTTCCCAAAGTTTTTGAGATGTGTGTTAAGCATGGCAGTTGTCAGCCATTTTTATGCGCACATGTGACTTCTCTGGTTAAATCTTTAATGAGTCCAGCACAGGTGTTATTGGCAGCTGCACACGTCTTGCTCTGTGTGCCGTCTCCTCTGAACCTTGAGCTCTTTTGCGGAAATTGTTCAGCTGGAAGGTTTCTGATTTCTTACTGCTTCGTCAGACAAGTGCTGAACAAACACTGCTGTTACAGCTTCTTTCTATAACAGAATTTAACCATCCTGGCTGGCTTTTTGTTATCATTATTCTTTATTTTCTCTAGGGCTGCATATGGGGTTTTCTTGGAGGGGTTTTTGATAGAGAAAAGAGCAAAAGTAACTTAGCGTTCAAGAAATGTTGCTTGCAGTCCAAGAAAATGCGATGAACAGACCCAGGAGCAGCAATTTTAAAATACAATCTTCAAATACTTAGGAATGTGAGTGATTTTATTTACATGAAACAGCTGCATCAAAACAAATCAGGTAATGTGAAAAAGTGAAGTTACATAAGTGAGTGTCTGATGTTCTGTGGTAGAAGACAGGAGGGAAGAAGAGAAATCAAGTCCAAAGAAAACCCCACTTTAGTCATCTTGATTTGCTTCTTAAAGAATGCTGGACATAGTTTTAACATACAAATTGAAAATCCACCTCAAATTACTTACTTTAAGAATATCTTTAAGAATATCTTTTGTTTGTACTCCTGTAACACAACACAATTTGGTTTTTTGCAATTAATTTGAAAATATAAAATGGCCCTGGCCCTGATTGAAGACAGAATAGTGAGTAGTGGAAACACTATTTTCAGGGTGTTGCATGTTCAGAATCTACTTGTCCTTTAGTTTTTAAATTTTGTATTCAGAAAAAGACTGTAAATTAAGGGTGTTGACAGATACTTTTTTTTTCTTAATTGTAATTCAGAACCTCTCTAAAGTCTTAATAAAAATCAAATCCTAGTTTTGTGAAGCACTGAATGAGAATTCTCTGAATTTACAGTTTGCCTTTCACACTTCTATGACTCCTGAGACAGCTTCTATGTACAAAGAAAATGCACATAACTTTGCAGGACAAAGGGCATAAGACCCAGAATCACGGAATTAATTTGGCTGGAAAAGACCTCTGAGATCATCGAGTCCAATCTTTGACTCATCACCACTGTGTCAACCAGACCATGGCACTGAGTGTCACATCCGGTTGTTTCTTGAACACCTCCAGGGATGGTGACTCCATCACCTCCCTGGGCAGTCCATTTCAATGTTAAAAACCGTTTCCATGAAGAAATTCCTCCTGATGTCCAACCTGAACCTTCCCTGGTGCAGCTTGAGGCCATTTCATCTTGTCCTGTTGCTTGTTGCCTGGGAGAAGAAGCTGACCCCCATCTGGCCACAGCCTCCTTTCAGGGAGTTCTAGAGAGTGATAAGGTCCCCCTGAGCCCCCTTTTCTCCAGGAGAAACACCCCCAGCTCCCTCAGCTGCCACTCGCTGGACTTGTGCTCCCTCAGACCCTTCCCAGCTCNCACAGCTGGCTCATGTTCAGCTGCTATTGACCAGCACCCCCAGGTCCTTTTCCACTGGGCAACTTTCCAGCCACTCTGCCCCAGCCTGTGTTGCTGCCTGGGGCTGTTGCAGCCCAAGAGCAGGACCCAGCACTTGGCCTTGCTGAACCTCACGCCATTGGCCTTGTCCCATCAATCCAGCCTGTCCAAATCCCTTTGCAGAACCTTCCTGCTCTCCAGCAGATCAACATTCCCACCCAACCTGGTGTCATCCATGAGCTTACAGAGGGTGCACTTGAACTCCTCATCCAGATCAATAAAGATATTAAACTGGACTGGGCCCAATAGTGAGTCCTGGGGGACACCAGTAGTGCCTGGTCACCAAGGGGATGTGGTACCATTCACCACTCTAATGACACCAAGCACTGGAATTGGTGCAGCTTACAGAAATTATAAATGTAATGCTGCTTTTTAGTTTTTTTTCTTCTGATCTTTTAATTGCTTTGTTTTATTTAAGCTTTTCTGTTGGTGTCAGTGAAGTTATTGAGAGCTGCATTCAGTCATTGAAAACCAAGCATGTCTTGCATTTTCAGAACTGTGTTGAGTTGCTCATTTTTTGTTTCATACTGATCAGAACCAGGTCAAAATTTACCTCATTGGTCTTGGGGTTCTCCTGCCCAAGGCTAGGGGTTGGACTAGATGATCTTGATAGGTCCCTTTCAACTCAGCATATTCTATGATTCTTGATACTCTGTAAAGAGACTTAGTGGTTTAATTCCAGATCCTTGAGTATCACAAGGGGGTTCTGGATCAGTTGGGGTTTTTCTTTTCTTCTTTCAGGGATGCCACAGCATGCTTCGAAGCTCTCATGATGAAGGTAAAGCTAGAAAACATTTTGATCTTTTGTCTTTATTACATCTTTTATTGTTCTCAGACATGTTATATATGGTAGAAGCATTTCAGCAAATTAGTTTGGAAGGTCAGTTTCTAAAACATATGCAATTATGTAATCTGTTAATCTGTTACCTCTGAATTTTTAAAAATTGTATGCCCGTGGAACCTAAGGGCTGTATATTGTCTGAACTGTGAAGCCCTCATCCAACTGGTTTAATTACCTTCTCAAGCCTGTTTCAATATTGTTCTATTATATTGGCCATACAGGTACCCTCTGGTAGATACACTTTCCATGTAAATTATTAGCTGGTTTTAGACAGCCAGTCACAGCAGCCAAGTGAATATGGATGTTGTTCAGTTGTTATTCATGTCTAGATCAAAGCCATTAGCAGAAGTGTTGCAGAGCAAAAGCTGTATTTTAATAAGAGTCCGTAAGAAAGACTCCTCCGGGTGAAGGAGCATACGATTCAGGGAGGAGTTGGGCTGTCTCCTGAGATACACCAATCCCTGCAATTTATGGAGTCAAGCTCTTGTATTTGTGCCAAATGCATTCCACTCCATATGGTGCCAAAGAGCAAATTACCTGAGGAGTTTTTTGTCCTGCCCTACAGAGTCAAGACTCCAAAGCTCAAAAAGTAAGGCTCTCTGCAAGTGTTTCAGAGCTCATCAAAGCTCCCTGTGAAAGGGCCTTTGGACAGATGGCTTGTTTGATTAATTTCCTCAGTCAGTGCCTCTGCCTCTGAAGGAGAGAGGAAAAGTACAGATATGTGTCTTTGGATGCATGTATCTGCCTATATGCACGTGTATATAAACAAAGACAACATGGGACTCAGGACCTGCATTGTTCTACAGAAGCCCTTTGCTTCCCATGAGGACCTGGAAATCAGGTTTGTGGGAGACTTACACAGCTTGCTCATGGGAGACTCATTTACAGAGATGGGGTTTAAAAGGAGTCTACAGTGTGATCTTGTTTCTTTCTTCCCCTACTAGTCTTCATATTTAAACATGCACCTGTGTTCTATAACTTTAAAGGCACTGTAAAATTATCTGTGGCTTGCTTGTTTCTATGAGTGCTATGGTGTGAAACATTTTCTTTAGTGGTGTCTTGATATTTTACTGGTGAAAAAAACATCTTTGGACAGGAGATGCCATGTTAAAGTACAAGTACCCATTTCTTGCTGTCACCATGTTTCTTTTAAAAGGAGGAACATAAAGGAACAGCAGCAGACAGAGGAAGAAAAAAGCTTAAAAGAAAGCTATGTAATGGAATTAACTGTAACAGCACAAGGAGTTTAGTTATTTCCATGAGTGAATTATTTTCACTGGAGTAATGGACATTAATGTAAAAGTTAATTTGGTTATAAAATAGTTCATCTTTCTGAGGGCTTCATTACCAAGTTGAGCAGAGGTTGTGGAATGCTGAGCAGCTGTCTGGCTACCTTTTAAAATAGGTGTCAGGAACTGTCAGAGGAGGTTGAGGGTAGGGGAAGTATGGGGGCAGCCTCTTCTACAGCTGCTCCTGAGCCTTTTGTTTGACTTTATAGCAATAATATCAGTTCACGTAGCCATGTGCTGGTCCAGTTTTGATGAGTGTTGATAAAAAGCACATTAGGAGATCACTGTCTGGTTGTGATGGCTATGAAAGCAATAGATAAACACCCAAGAATGTCTTCAGGCTTGGTACTGAAATGCAGCTCAGGATTTTGTAGTTGGTCTGTGTCAAGTGTGAATGTGTATGATGTAAGCAATGCAGTGTAGTAAGTAAGCCAGTAAAGGATTCTGAACTAAGAAAACTGTGTTTTGCATTCTTAACGAATGTATTCTTCTGCTTTTAGTTGACACATTTAAAAACAAACCCAAAAATACTGCTTTAGATTTTTATTTTCTTTCAAATAAGACAATAAGCTCTGTGCAAAGAATAGTATTTGGAATTATTTTTCTTACACAAAACCTTTTAAAATGCATCCAACGTATCAGTTTCCCACTGTGTATAAACCGCAGCATTTTAAAACTACATTCCTTGTTGAGAAATGTCAGCTGCCAGTCCATTTCTCTTTTAATGAACTTTGACAGAGGGAACTGTGGCATGTTTAGTGCATGCTAATAAAGCATTAATCATACCAGTGAATTCACAGGACATTCAATGCTAGGCTGACTGACACTGTGAGACAGTAACCTACTTGCAGAACAACAGTTAAGGTGGTGACAGAAGTGTATGAAATACGTTATTCACAGATTTAATCTGTAAGCTGAGGTATGTTTATACTTTTCAGTAAGTGTCCTAGGTGTTTATTTTCTTCCTCTGCTTCCTTTCTCACTTACCCCTTACTAGTTCAAGCTACTTACAAGCCATGTTGTGGCTGAGATTGCCTTCCAAATTTTCCGATAGACTTCGAGATGCTCATGTTATGCAGATGCCCATCATTATTTGCAAATGCTGCTTCTGAAGCTGCATCCAAAATCACCACGTAGGAACCATCCACAACTGCCCACTTGTACTCATATCCCCTGATTTACAACATTTGATTTTCTTGAACGCATACATATTGTTCTTCTCTGCATGAATTTTTTTTTTTTTTTTTAATTTGGATCTGCTCCCTCAAAATGAGTGACTTGCTCATAACATCTGGTAGGTATGTCTTAAAATAGACTCACTTTCCTTCACACTTGTACATTCTACCCTCAGATTTCCTGTCAAGTGTCTTGCTAGACTTGGAGAACTTCTGTCTTCTAAATTTAAAAAAAAAAAAAAAATTAAAAAATCTACTGCTTCAGACTGCTTCACATACTCCCTAAAGTTTGATTCTGTTATGGTTCCTGTGTAAACCAGACAGTGACTAGGAATGGGTGAGCCTATCTACATTTCACTAGTGTGTACTTTTCCATTTCCCGTTCCTTTTTCTTTCATCTGATATGTCATCATTCTTAACTAGGTGCTTCAGCATACATGCACTGTGCAGCAGAACAGGACTCTTCCCTGGACTTTGGAATGATCAATCAGCTCCTCCCTTTGAACGGAAGCCCTTTCTGCTTCAGTGCATTGATCTATGATTCTAGGCAGCAGTAATTCAGGAACAGGCCTCAAGTAATTTCTGCATCTCTGATAATATTTCACAGTGTTCATTACAGACACTAGGAAATTGTTGGTTAGCTCACCAGAGGGTACCAGTGTAGAAAATGATGAGACACGTTTTTCTTTCATCACTCTATAGTCATACTAAATATTTCCTCCATGTCTTTGGAATACAGAGATGTAGAGCATTTGGCAGTGTATACCTTGTCCCAGGGTGAGTGTTCCTTCTGCTTTTGACAATATATCTGACCACTTGCATCCTTCTGGAGTGAGTGTGACCCAGAACACAGGAGATCTTCCTTCTTCTTGGCCATTCCTAGGCCCTTCCAGGTCTGTAACCAGCTGACCTGTTTGCTTCTTCTGTTCCATAGTGCAGATAAATGCAAAACTTTTCAGATTTTAAATGTGTAGACATTAAAATTGTCATTGTCAAATGGATGGGGGAGGCTTAATTTAAAGAAAGCTTGTTGATTAACCAACAATTAAATGCATGTAACACTAACAGATTTTACTTTGTAAGAGGATTCCAGAAATGGGTGGATCTCAATGCAGCCATAGAAGCTTTCTGCACAACAGTTTAAGTGCTGAGATAGTTTGAGTACTTAGGTAATGTAATTTAAGTACACATTTCAGTGCTGGCCTCAGAATTAGAGCTGGTTTCAGGAGTAGAGTAAGTTGCCTTGTGCTGCAGCAGCAAGGCAGACATTGGTACACAGTCCAAGAGGGTGTCAACCCACCAGCTCTTCTGCATCTTCTCTCTGAACCTTACCACTTACCAGGGGTAAAAATAGGGGAGATACATAAAGCATTTTGCCATTTCAAACCTTTTTTGCAAGATCAGATGCGATATCTTCATGGTCTGAATCCTGTGTACTCTGGGCTTGATGAACTTCATTGGATGCTCTTCCCAGTCTGCCTGCTGTTGCTGCAGGCTTTGAAAGAGAGTCGTGTGGAACTGTATATGCTGGTCTTGGGTACTTAGCTTGTGTTCCAAGGGAGGATTTTGGCTTGTTCACAGCCCTGCAATATGCAAGTGGTGAAGAGGACTGGGTCCAGAGTACCAGGCAGAATTCCAAGCCCTTGATGACTTATTAGCTGAAACAAATCTGGCATTTGTAATTTTCTCTGCTGAAACAGTGACCAAAGTGCATAAACAGGCTGCTGCTCCTCAGCTGAAGCACTCTGCAGAATAAGGTGTGTCAGTCAACGACAAAGCCCATGCATGTATATCTATTTTTTCAAAGCCCCATACTTTAATAAATATTATTGTCACTTGCATGCAGAAGACCCATTTGAAGATCTCGAGTTTCCTGTTGTCACACATCTGGTTTCTAGAGGAATCTGCAGTGGAATGCAATCATGTGACACATTTGCTCAGTCATTTGTTTCTTGCTTATTTTTGGATGTTGTCTATTGAACTGCAGCTACGCTGGCTTTTCTTTAGTACAAGTCTCCTGGAGGGTTATTGCTGACGGCATCTGTGGCCAAAGCTGGTCTGGAGAGATGAATTATTTAAGGTGACTAATGTGTTTAATGGACTTGATGATCAATAGTGCTTATAACAATACAATAGCAGGGAAATGTCAGTTGAGAGCGAGAGATGTTTTCATGTAGGATAAAAACAATTTCTGGAGGAGGAAGGGGTCTTTGGACATATTTTTTCCCTATAAAATGGGCTATTTCCCAGTGACTTTAGTAGAATTGTGCGTAGATCTTAGTTTTATCATGAGTCTTAAAATAGTTGGTGTTTCCTTAAAAAAAACCCCTGAAATCATGTGAGAATCTTCATGGTTTTTATTTTTAAAATGCATGACTTGTGATAAGGAATGAAAGCTAAAAGAAGGATACCTGTGAACCCTGGCAGAAGCTGAACACAAATGTGAAGTATCTGAATGTATTAAGGAAAAATTCTGGTACTTTAAATCTAAATCCATGAGTCACAGCATTTAAATGCTGGAGCACTCACTTTCTTCCCATGTTTCATTTTAAAAATGTCTTATCAAGGCAAGGGGTATTTTTTTAGAAGTTTAATTTTTTTTTTTTTCTTTTTTTGAGACTGTGGAAGTCGTTCCAAGGTGTTATCTCTTATATTTGTGTTTGAGTGGCTTTGCTTACCAAATTTCCTGGGTGGGAATTGCATCATTTTTGAGAAAAGGTTTTCAGTTTTGATTTGGGAAAGCTGAAAGTAGATGGGGAAAAGAGAAAACCATAAGAATGAAATGAAACTCAATTTCCAAACCAAGTAAACTATTCAAGAAGGAAAGAATGAAACTGTGACAGAAGCACCAAACTCCAAGATTCAAAAATACTACTCTGTAAATGGTTTGACCTGAAAAAATAATATTTGGATTGTTTTAAACTTTGTGCTCTTTAGCCATGGGCATTAATGCTTCTAACACCTCTTTGGGCCCAAACAAAGCTTTTTTTTATAGAGCATCAAAGCTAAGATGTTATGAAAGTATATAATTTCAAAATACAGGAGGAAATACACCATTATTTGGACACAGTCCAGGATAAAATTGCAAGAGTTGTAATGATACCTCACTTAGTGAGAACCAGCAAGGCCCATGCAACAGTAACGATACATATTCAATGCAAATGTCTGCTGCCAAAAAAAAAAGGCACCAAAAGCCAACAAACAGAAAAGTTGTTCTCAAAAGTTGCAAGTCTAATGATGGAATTACCTGGCATGGGCCAAAAAATGGAGCAGGTGAAGGAGCAGCAAGAAGCCTTCATGTGTCTGTGCCTCAGCTGAAATTTCTGTAAACATGGGGAGGACCTGAAAGCCCTTCACTCACCTCTGTGCTGTGGTTCACATCTTCCTAGGCTTTGATCATAAATATAAGGCAAGAGCCCAGTACCTGCTCTGAGGAGAAGGATGGGTGGGAAATCTGGCCTTATTTTTAGGAAAACTACAATGAGCAACGTAATGTGAAATGATACCTTCATAGTACAAAGTTAGATTGCTTTATAATTATCATGGATTTTGTCCTTTGGGAATGAAATGCAGTAAATTTAGAGGTTTTCCATTGGAACAGTTTCAGACAGAAAGTTAACATGTCTGCACATATAAGAAATTAATGGGTGAAGAGCTTTCCTAAGCTCCATGGATTTTCTGTTAAAAAAAAAAAAGGGCTTATTAGTTCTCCTCATCTAGTGTGTGAAGAGACAGATCCTAAGATACATGCGTGGTTTTTCCTTTGACAAACTCTGAGGAAAATTGTGGTTAGGAAGCAAACCAACAAACCCATCTAAGCATCTTCTCAGGATGTGACTCTTCGCAGTACTTTAGTCATTAGTCAGACCAAACTGTGAGGGAAGAGGGGACAACTTTTTTCTTGATAATCTTTTCCACAGAAGGTCCCCTTCATCTTTGACTTTCCCAATAGACCTCAGTCCTTTTCCTTGTATTAGTTCCCAGTGGAGAAGTAATTCCACACTCCAGCAGTGTTGTGAATCAACAGCCAGCCTTCAGTGATGAGTTTGACATTCATTAATGCTAATTATTCATGCTCTGTGTGTTGTATGCTTTGCGTGTGTATGGACCCCAGATCTCTACAGCTGTTTTATTTGCTTATCTGAGAGTTTTCTAAAATCCATTGCTTTGTATGCAAATTATCCTCTCTAATGAAAGTAGGGAAGACATTTCCAAGCCATTTTGTAATGTCCCTAAATAAGTGTCTGGAAGTGGGCCCTTGTCGTTTAGATTGAGGCTGGTTTGAAGGACTGCTGCATAAAGTGTTAAATTTAATAAATATTCCCCTCTCCGGGTCCATGGCAAGCATGGCATGAGATGTGCGGGGTTTCGGGGTGGTATCTCAGATAAGATTTTAAATCATGATTCTTTTGGCTAAATTCCAAAGATGGACCCATGGGAATCAGCTAAAGGATGCAATACCAGACTGGACTCCTCTGGAAGGGATTTTCTTGCTGTATTCTGAACTGGAGAGTGTTGATACCTGATCCAAAGGAGGGCAGTGTTTTCTTCTTTTTTTTTTTTTTTTTTTTAAAGGAAGTGTTTCTTTCGGTTTGTTTGAAAAAGAAGTCTGACTGAGAGACTTTTCCACCTTTTTTTTAATTGAAGTTGCTGTGACAGTTGTTGCTTGGGTCAGCAGAGTGCCCGGTCAGTTTCCAATTACCAGTAGCTAATGGAGAAATACATTTTACTAAATTATTGCCTTGATACAGTGTCATTGATTTTAAATTATGGATGAGGCAATGAGTATCCTCATATGCTCACAAAGCAGTTCACCAAGGTGAGCTAGACTACCACATAGTGCTTGTGGCATACTAGGAATGCATCTATCATCAGTTACTACAGACTAACTTGGGAAGTCCAAGGGTAGTTCATTTGCACTTCATTCTGCTAAATATGCCTAAGATTTATGTACAGTTCTTGCAAGGTTTTGGGGGTTTTTTAGTTTGTTTGGGTTTTTTTACAGAATGTATTTCTGAGCAGACTAGAAAGTGGAACTAAACAAATCTATAAAGACTCCTGTTTTGGTGGGAATGTTTGCTTGATTCTTGGAGTGCCAGAGTAACAAAACTCATCAATGAATTCTTATACACACAGAGCAAGGAAATCAAACCTCAGCATTTCTAGTTCTGCTTTTTGTTGTTGTTCAGCCCTAATTTTAGCACTTTCATGCTGTGAATATAATATCCACAGCACATATCACTAATTTAAGTCAGTTTTGTGTGATGAGGCTCAAGTAAGTGATGCAGTCATCATCTGGGCACACAGATTTTAAAAGCTTGGCCTCTGGGTATATAAATAAATATTAGGAATTCAAGGTCTTTTGGTAGCTCAATAAGCATAGCAACATTTGTAATGCTGAGTTGCCCTGTACCATAATTGCCTTCACAGTAAAACTTACTTCAGGATTTAATGTAGAGCACAGGAATTTGTGAAGTTCTTGCTTAGAACTGTGCCAACAGCCCGGCAAAAATGCTTCTTCTTAATTTTTTTAGCTCTAAAATATTTTTGATTTCTGACAAAATATATTTTTAAATAACATTTTGCCATAAATGCCACCTAGAAATATTACAATTACCTATAGAATGAAAAAGTGTGCTGGGAAAATTTACATACACGTAGTTCTCCATAACAAATATGACTTGAGCTTTACTGGCAGCTCCTCAGGCTCTGCCCTGCAGTATTTTCTCAAAGAAACTGTGAACCCCTTTAATTTCATTATTTTTTTATATGTATGTTGTGTACCGGATACTTAGCCACGGATGGAGAGTTCACTGTGTTTGATGCTGTACAAACACAGAACAAAAAGATCACTGCTCCAAAGAGGCTGCAATTAAGAGAAACTAAAAAGAGGTGGAAACATGAGGAGACAATGTTGGCCATATGCCAGGCAGAATTTTCAGCACACTCACAATCTGACTGTTGTCAAAGTTTTCTTTAGAGTATCAAGGGAAAACTGTGGAGAAAGGTAATTGGGCAGTATTGTCAATATGTTGCAATGTCTTCAGGGAATCGCCACCTTGGGAATATAACTATTAGGCATCCAAGCTTGCACGGCAGTGTGATCAGAGTGGAGCATATCAGTAAGGCATAAGAAGGTTAGGGAGGAAGAGAACTGAGAAGTCTGAGCAATCAAAATGGGTTGAGTTTGTAGTACAGAAACAGCTGCTATTTGAAAACTACAAGGAGAGAGATGGCCTGGTCAAAAAAAAAAAAAAAAAAAAGGGAGCCAAGATGAATCATCTTTGCAGTGGTATTTTGAATGAAATAAGACAGCCGTGATTGCATCTGCCAAGGCCAGGGAGAAAGATGTTGTGGTAATCAAGATGAGAATCAGAGTTTCAGCTGTGCGGATGGGTAAGAAAAGTCATGGCTTAGATTTGTTATCCAGTGAGAACATACAAGACACACAGGTCATCTGCTTGTGCTGAACAGATTAACTTCTAACGGAAAGTATAAGTCATCTGCCTCAAACAGGTGTTTATTAAATAAACAGTTGTCAAACTGTTCATTTCAGAGGAAGTGGGAGGAAGGGTGAAAAGACAGGTGAAAAAGGTAAAGAATAAACTGTAAGAAGGTTTTTCAAAGCACTGCTTTCATATGTCACCATACCATAGCCAGAGGCTGATGGCATATTTCTGATCATAAGGTGGAAGTCGGTCTTCTTCTTCATTATTTCAGTGCTCTTCAAATCAGCAGCCTTGGTGCTTTAACACTGAAGGAGTGTTGTGCATCCACCCTTAGAGGTGATCATTCTCATGAGCTAAACTGGCCTGCAGGACTCAATAGATACACCTCTGCCTCAAACTCCAGCAGAGCAACTGACTGGGCTTAAATTATTAACCAAGCCCTGATTTACGGGTTTTCACCAGCCCTGTGTTATGCTGACAGTAACCACTTTCCTAATGAAGTTTGACTTGATTCTCCTTCCTTCATAACAACATTTGGGTTCTTTTAAGTATTATTTACTGAAAATACCACTGGCTGGAGTAACAAGTACATAACTTTCTCCCAGTTCATGTACAAGTAAACCAGTTTATTTGTTAGAGTTAATACAGACAGAATCTGGCAAACAAGCGATCGCAGAATTTGCTGCTCTCTGGAATATCTAAGGGTGGTAATCGGGCCTTTTCTTCTTTTGACATTCAATCCATGGAATAAAGCTTTAATGTAAATTGATTTATATGGTTAAAAAGATAGATAATTCTGTCTCAGTATTACACTTCACAGATAAAAAGCATTGAGTCCTAGTTGAGTCATTACGATATTCTATTACCAGGGATCTTTCTCATATGGTCCCCAAACAATCTTTTCTATGTAATAAATATGAGTTCAGGTGAAAGATAGCTTGTAGCTCAGAGAACTTCCTTGGAATATTTCCCTGTGAAATCTTGTTGTGAATGTGAGGGAAGGATTGCTCGAAACAAGTGAATGTTTTCATAGCTACTCCTTTTACTTGTTTGGGTGATGAAAATAAGTCCTGAATTCACAAAAGCTGCAGTTACGTGTTGTGAGATTTCAGAAATACATGAGAACAGTGCTGAGACCTGGTGAGAGTGACCAATATTTATGCTTCAACATGTGTCACAAATGAGGTGAAGAAAATTCCTATAAAAAAACTGTGTTGCCCTGTCCTCAGAGAGGCTTCACCTGGCAGCCAATCAGGGCAGAGAAGATGCCCGCCAAAAACGCCCCCCAAAAACAGCCTGTGAAGCCAAGTTGGGGGAGGAG
>VWZT01014168.1:776667-812310 GCA_013397055.1 Pachycephala philippinensis | reverse complement strand
AAAAACAACCACCAACCAACAAAAAAAACCCCACCAAAAAACAAACCCCAAAGCCCCGAAACCTCCAAATCTTCACTGTCCTCACAGAAGTCCTATTTCCTTAGGACATGGAAGACTGGTTATTGGTCCTCTTGTGAGGCCCAGCTGAGGCTCTTTGTGCCTTCATGATGCCCTGTGAGACACAGGGCAGAGCTGGGCTGGCTCATGGACCAGTGCCCAGTGCTGGGGGCCTTACTGGAACAACCAGCCCAGCTGGCTGCTGGGCAGGGGAAGGAGCAGGCTGCTCAGCAGGGACACACTCAAAACAGTGCTAGAGGCTAAAAACAGCTGAGCTGGGGCCAGGAGCTGGGGTCTGGGGCTAAGGCACTCCCTCTCTGCCTATCCAATTTACTCCTGTCCTCCACAGAATAGCTCAGAGTATGTTTTAGTCTCTATTTTCAAATGTATTTTCCTTTCCTTCTGGGGACTGCTCTCTTGTTACTGTTACACTATAATAAGATGAATCACATCTGTCTTTGTGTGTTTGCATCTCATCATACAATCTGATGGGATATCAAAACAAACAAATAAATACAAACAGGAACTAGATCATTACACCAAAACCAGTGCTGGCTTTTATGGTCCTGCTGCTCTGTCAGGTCATTAAATGCCTTATTGCCTTATGCTTTTCTCCATCAATGACAGGAACTGTCACAGTGCCCACTTACCTTATAAGATGCTTCCTGATTTTAAGAGGAAATACGCTATATTTGAGTTAAGTGTCCTGGCAACTTAAAGGAAAGGCTGAGGGGGTTGGACGGGGCGCGTTCATTAATCATCTGATGAATGAAATAGTTTCTTTTTTAGATCTTAATTGGCTAGAGAAGCCCCATGACAAAAAGTGTGTTTACACGGCACAACTTTTTATGAGCACAAATGCATATATTATGATGGCTTAAAGCCCAGGCAAAAGCTTGGAGCTTTGTTTTTGTTTCAGTAAGTAGATTTGATCTAATCAGATAACAGCAGCTATACAAATTTTCACAGTACCAGTTGGCCTTTATCTGACCAGTCTAAGAACAAAGGCTTACTGTTTTGCAATATATCTTTCAAGATCTTTTTATGGCCCTAATAAATATTACAAACTCCTTGTCAGTAGGCTTTCTGTTAGATTAAAAGAAAAAGGATGCTCTTTGAAGGTCTTTGGGTTTTTTTTCTGAGAAGTTTTACCAAGCACCTAATACAAATAATCCTGCACAGTCAGTGAATATCACCAGCCTCTGGGAAAGATACTCATAATTTTTGCCACGAGTGAGGAAAACGTGAATGATATTAGGGCATCAGGCAATGATATTTTGTTCTGCACTTTCTCCAAGAAGTAGGAATGATTGTCATTTCCCTACAGAGTTGTGATCTGGGAATATAAAGAGAAGACTGCACAAGGAAGACTCATTTGGATGGCTGGAAGGCGCCCAGGATCTGAAGAAGGAGATCAAGACACATTTGTGTATTCAGGTGAATTTCAGTGGGGTTTAGGCAGCAATTGCACAGCAACTGCAGGTGTTGGGGAAGTCTGTATGAAAAATGTGGCCCCAAGTGGGGGAGCCTGCATGGAGCACTCCTCTCTGGGTCTAGTGCAGGACAAATTAGCCACGGACATTTTCTTCCAAACTTTAGCCAAGGAAAGGAGAGATCTCTGATACTATGACCCAGTTGGACCATTAAAGGAAGTGGAAGGCCTGAGCACTTTGCCTTCCTCAGTCTGAGAACCTTTGGTCTGGTTCTCACTCAAGGAAATAAATGGCTTTAACCCCAAGGCACAAAGTGTGTTAGGTAACAGGACATCTCTCCTGCACAAACGTGGCTGTGCACACGAGAGCTGTGAGGATTTTCAACAAGGACAAGTGTAGGGTCCTGCACCTGGGGAGGAATAACCCCAAGTACCAGCACAGGCTGGGGCTGACCTACTAAAGAGCAGTTCTGCTTACAAGGACCTGGGAGTCTTGGTGGGTGACAAGTTGACCATGAGCCAGCAGTGCCCTTGCAGACAGGAGGGACAATGGTACCCTGAGGCACATCAGCCCCATCTGCCAGCAAGTTCTGTGTGTGTTTTGTTGTGCCTTAACAGCTCAGCTTTGTCCTGTGAGCACGGCTGGGTGGTATCAGGCTGTTGTATCTACCACAACTCCTTGCCCAGAGCTGTTCCATGCACCTCATATATAAAATAGCCACAGCCAAAGATTAGTTACAGAGATAAAAAAATCAGGCATTTAAGCTTTAATACTACCAGGACACAAACATTTTCCTAACATTTGTTATCAAAAGTAAACTGTTGTTGAAAGTGGAAGGAGGATTTCTTTGACTTTGTTAGAGTTCTTGTTCTAGAATTTGTGGCCTGAATCAATAAAAATTTTGAAATCTGAGAGTCCTCCTAGTTGAGATTATCTATACTGAGTCAGGCTGAACCTTAAACTAAGCAAAAATGTCCTTACTTACCCAAAAGTTCTGTATTGAATTTGTGTAGGTTTTGGTAGGAGTGGGGGCTGCAGGGGTGGCTTCTGAGAAGCTGCCAGAAGGTTCTCCTATGTCCAACAGAGCCAATGTCAGCCAGCTCCAGAACAGATGTGCCCCTGGCTAAAGCCAAGACAGTTAGGAATGACAGTAACACCTCTGTGATAACATATTTAAGGAGAAAAAAGTCATTGTGCAGATGTAATTGCAACCAGAGAAGAGCAGAGTGAGAATGTGTGAGAGGAACAGCTCTGCAGACACCAAGGTCAGTGCAGAAGGAGGGGGAGAAGGTGCTCCAGGCATCAGAGCTGAGACTCCCCTGCAGCTTGTGGTGCAGACCATGGTGAGGCAGCTGTGCCCCCACAGCCCATGGAGGTCCAGGATGGAGCAGGGATCTACCTGCAGCCCATGGAGGAGCCCACACTGGAGCAGATCAGTGTCCAAAGGAGGCTGTGACCCTGTGGGAAGCCTTCTCTGGAGCAGACTCCTGGTAGGATCTGTGGACCTAAGGAGAGAGGAGCCAGTGCTAGAGCAAGTTTGCTGGCAGGACTTGTGACCCTGCGGTGGGCCCGTGCTGGAGCAGCCTGTTCCTGAAGGACTGCACCCTGTGGAACAGGCCCATGCTTTGGCAATTTGTGAACAACTGCAGCCTGTGGAAAGGACTCACATTGGAGAAGTTTGTGGAGAACTGTCTCCTATGAGAGAGATCCCCTGCTGGAGCAGGGGAAGCGTGTGAGGAGTCCTCCCCCTGAGGAGGAAGGAGTGGCAGAAACCTGTGATGAACTGACCACAACTCCTATTCCCTGTCCTCCTGTGTCACTGGGTAGAGGAGACGGTAGAGAATTTGGGAGTAAAATGAAGCCCAGGAAGGAGGCAGGGGTGGGGTAAGGTGTTTCACAATTTAGTATTTATTTCTCATTACCCTACTCTGATTTGATTGGTAATCAATTAAACTAATTTCCCCAAGTTGAGTCTGTTTTGCCCACGACAGTAATCAGTGAGTGATCTCTCCCTGCCTTTATCTTGACCCATGAGCCTTTCATTATATTTTTTGTCCTGTCCAGCTGAGGAGGGGATTGGTAGAGCAGCTGTGGTGGGCACCTGGCATCCAGGGCCAACCCACCACAGGTTCCAGAGTCCTCCTGATCTTTGTTTCCCTTCCCAGTGGCTCTTTCATGTCCGTGTGCTTTGTACCCACAGCTGATTTCTTTACTGATATTTTTATGAGTGCCGCATTTTGCCAGTTCCAGGCAGGAAGATCTGGGTTAACTAACTAGGAAGAGTAGTTCAGGTTAGATGAATATAAAACAGTCTCCTCTCAGTTAGCTGGACTCTGGACATACATGTAAAGAAGTTGGCTTAAATATACTTCCAAAACAGTCACAAGACAAGTTGTAAACTGATGATGAAAGCAGTGTGCATGTAAAAGCCTAAGTTAAATCTGTGATTTTATACACAAACTCATCTCACTTTAGAAAACAATAATAAGGGACAAGTAAGACAGTGTTTGTCTCTTCAGTGCCTAATATTTTGGGGGTATAGAGGGAGAAAAGACTGTCGGCTATGTATGGGTTTTACAGGCAAGAAATACACCCTGAAGCTGTTGAATCCTATCTTTCTTTTTCCTTTTCTCTGGGGAGCTTTGGTGCTACCTGTGACAAGCAGTGATGTTTCACAGAAAGACATCAGGGTAACAGCAGCACTCATGCAGGCATCAAGAGAGCTCTCACATCTTGCTGTCCAAACAGCAAGACCCTAAGCTATGGAGCTAAAGAGAAGAAAACCCTTCCAACTTGGCAGGAAGATTAATGTTTATCCCTTAATCCTTAATCCTAAAGCAGGTTTGCAGCAATTAGAGGTGAGATTCTCACACACTCAGCAAAAAATACTGCTACCTTTATTTTATATATATATATACCCTACTCATCTGTGATTCAGTGACCTGCAGAAAATGACCCAGACGTTTTCATGGAAATTAGCATTAGTGAAAATTTTACGTTTTTTTCTCCTTTTTGGTGCAGATACGAAAACCTTACCAGCTTTACATCTGTCTTTATCTTTTTATCCACTCCTGAATGACTGGTATTCTTGGTCACAGGATTTCATCTTTGTGTAATGATTTCAAGCAGTCTCCTCATGTGGTGGGCACACAATTCCTCTGTCTGACTGAGTCACCATGAAGGAAGAATCTCCTTAGAAGGATATCATGGTCACTGCAATAGGTGATTAAAAGAACTCTAAATCTTTGTGATGATAATATGAGACTGATCTTCTCTAAAGGCTACCCAGAACCCATGGCTGACAACTGAGGACCACTCAGACCTGCTGCTCGTTTTCCTAAGCACACAGAGTTCCTATCTATTCCCTCCCACTGACATTTGCTGGCTCATTTTTGACTTAGTTTTATGTGACAGAAGCACTGGAGGCAGCTGAGGAGAGCAAGCATGCTGCTGAATGCTGCACAAAACCATTTCTGACATTGAAATTTTCCTTTCAGATCACTCTCTTAAAAAGAAAGGCTGGAGCCCCAGCAAGGACAGAAGCAGGATATGTAACCCACTCTTTATTTGTGTGAAATGCAGTGTATTTTTGTTGGGGGTGTTGGAAGGGGAGTGGCAAGTGCTTTCTAAATCTCCATGGGAGAGTTGCTGCTCTGGCACGAATAACAAAAAGAGACAGTCTGAGCCCTCCTTCTCAGCTTTACTCCAGGCCCTGCTTACTGACAGTCTGTTTGGGTGTCCTAAGGCAAACACAGCTGTGCTGAGAGAGACAGGCACTGCTACAACATCCACTTCCAGGTACCGCCAATTCCCATCCTCTTTTGCTGTGCTAGTGAAGGTTTCTAGGTGGTTTGAAACCAGGTTAGCAAAATCAGGTTTTAAAAACCTGAGTACAATAGCGAAGGTCGGTTCCAGATGACTCAAAGCCTTCCCACTTTTCCCCCTCCCTTTACTGCGTACCCTTTCTGACATCAGTGCAGTAGGAGGAAACTAAATGTCACATGCTGGGCTCTGGTTCTCTAAAATTCAGTGCCCTGGTTTTCAATAATGAATATTTTCAGTAATTGACAGGATAAGAGGATACAGACTCAAGCTCCACTGGGCAGGTTCAGGTTGGACATCAGGAAAATTTTTTCACTGGAAGGGTGTTTAAACATTGGAAGAGGCAGCCCAGGGAGGTGGTGGAGTCACCGTCCCTGGAAGTGTTCAAGAAACAACTGGGCTTGGGAATTAGTGCTATGGTTTAGTTGGCATGGTGGTGTTTGGTTAAAGGTTGGACTCGGTGATCCTGGTGGTCTTTTCCAACCTTAAAGATTCTGTGACTCTTTGATCCTATGCATGAAGCATTTACACATCCCTTCATCTCCATGTCCCTGCACAGACATGTAACTGAATGGGGTCATCCCCGTTTTTGTGGGAAGAATATCCTTCCCAAAAGGTTTTACATGCTAATGTACAGTGGTGAAGGGTTGCATAAACTGCTACATGATGGGATTCTGTTAAATTACAAACCTCTGCTGTCCTCATGAGAGCAGTAAGAGGCATTTCTTACTGCCAGCATCCCTCTCCTGCTCAAGGGGTCAGGGGAGAAGGTAACAACTCATGCAGAAAGGGAGCAAAGAGTTCACAAGTGAAATCTTGCTTGTCACTAAACCAGAGCAGAACTGGAGTGTAACAACTGCTAAAAGATTGTTAGGTATTTTTTTAGCTTACAAGAATGTGGAAAAGCAGGTCAATGTAAAAGAAAAGATGTCTAAAAATATTTCCCCATTTTCTTGTATTCTCGTAATAAAACTATATTTTAAAATTTAAAACCAACATTTTCTAATTCTTGCATGCTAAACATTTTGAGCTTTTTCTAGCTGTCTATTGTACACATGTCCGTTAAATATTGACTTTCAAAGTATTTTCTCTTTGTCACTGCTTTTGATGATGCTGTGATTTTGCCCAAACTTTAAAAGCAGCCACTCACCTGAGATGAAAATGTAAATGTCTGAAAGATAAATGTAATTTAAAACTCTTTGTGCTAAACACCTTATATCTTGGTGTCAAGAAGAACCAATATAATAGTTATCAAGTATTAAAAGGGTAACTTGGTGTTTTCTTTTAATGGTTCAAGCAAAGAGAAAAGTAAAAAAGTAAACAAGATCTTGAATGACCTGCTGTATGTTTAGTTGTGTCTTTTTTAGTAACCTACAATATTTTGTAGTCACAACAAACATGATATAGGTTACTGCTTATAATGTTCCCTTTAAAAGTGCATGCCAGGTCAAAAAAGAGGTTAGTAAATACAATTATTTTTTAGTACTTGAAAATATTCCCCATAGGAGAAGTTAAAATTTCTTCAGGGTTTTTTTAAAGTACAGTACACAGACAACCCCTTTAGGGCTAATAAATTGCTCTGTTCTTTACTATGCTCAATAAAAGAGAATTTTGATATTCACTGCCTGCAATTTGCTTTCCTTTGCAGCACATCCTAAATTCCTTAGTGAGACAAAACACAAATGAAGTTTGAATGCCAGGACTTCAGAAATCAACTCTTATCCTATATCCCTAATCTCTTTTACTTCCAAGGATCAGAGCTTGTCTCAAGCACATGAGATTGTCTTAAAAATGACAAGATCAGTATTTTGAGTTGTGAGCTATGTGCTTTTCCCACTTAGTGTTTGAGCCTCTAGGGTGAAAATTTGCAGTCTCACTCCAGCAGTCAGAGCTGCTACAAGTTAAGGTTTTAATGTAATCAGATGACTTGGAGAACATCACCAAAAATGTTTGATACAGTGGGATAATGTCCATTATGAGATTGGATTGTGCTGTCATGTCCTTGTACTTTTTACGGAGCAGATAGTCTCTAAAAATTGGCTGGCTCTTTCCTTTGGTATTGGCAATGGGAATGTCATAGTGGCTCCTACTGACATTCTTTCTGATTTCCCAGGAATCCCTTTGCATGGCAGCAATAAGCATAATTTAATTTAATTTAATAGTGCAATATTCTGCACAGGGTTTTATACTTGTCCTTTAAAGAGCTCAAATCAGAACAGTAATTGTTCAAAGCCCCACTGTTTTGGTCTCTGAAGTGGATTTACTTCGCAGACATTAGATGGCCACTGGGGGTTTGGTTCTACAAGGATTCACACTTAGCAATTTTTAAGCAGATTGTTCTGGAGGACACAAAAATTCTTCCATTGGGTTGTCATTTCATTTCAATAAATGCTTGTCTAAAAGCAGAAACAGATGGTTGCAATCTTAGTTACAAGGGTGGGAGTTTTTTTAAACTACACAAACAAGCACTTTAGGGCTAATAATTTGCTCTGTTCTTTACCATGCTCAGTAAAAAAGACCTTCCTTGCTTTGAAGAGGTTTTTGTCTCAGATAAAAAGGGCGACAGGCAGACAGATGGCATAATGCAAGGGAAATACAGAGCGGGAATAAATGGATTCATCAGCAAGCTGCATAAATTGTGTTATGCATCTTTTGTATAACTTAGGAATTTACAGTTTGGGAAATGTAGTTTTTCATAAAGCATGAAATCTTGCAGCACAGTTTCAGGCTACTGCTTTTTTTACAGCCGTTTCCAGAACAATTTCACTTTGTCAGGTTAATCTGAGGCTCGAGGGGCCCCAAAAGAGGTTCCCCTTCTTAAAAACTCATGGCTGTTAGGCACCTCTGTGTGACAACAATCTGAATTCCAAACAGGGGACTGCCCTGACAAGGAGAGCACTCGGGGAAAGAGTGGCATTTGCCTGCTCTGTTGAGATGACTGGGTGGCTGCACTTTACTTGGACAATCCAAAGTGTTTTAGCCTTTTTGGAGAAACTAATTAAGGAGTTGAGCTAATACACCAGCATTACCAGTTTAATGGTGCAGATTAAATAGCTAGGCCAAGATTTTTACTCTTACCTGGTGGGGTTTTAAGGAACATAAAGGAGAGTTACTTTTTAGGTCGTAGGAGGTCCTCACATCTTTTTGGGACGCCTGTTCTGACCAAACAGCCTATCAGGTGATACCTGCTAGACTTCAGAGAAAAGGTAAATCCCAAATAACATTCTTAGTGTGACATCATTCCTCTATTCTACAGCTGTTAAAAACGTGCCCCACAACTCACTGCAAACACAGCCAGCAAATTAGTGAGAACTAATTCTCACTACTGTCACTTCTTTTCACACAGGTCCATGATGTTGTGCCGTCAGCTCCTACTTGCCTTTGGCCTGTCACTAGCTGGTGGGGTGTGTGCATCCAAAAGGTGCTACTCAGAAGCCCAAGTCTCCATATATTTTTTCTGCAACCTCACAGATATTCCACCTGTGCCAAAGGATACAGTGAAGCTTTTCCTAACTTACAACTACATCAGACGAGTGACTGCGACTTCGTTTCCACTGCTGGAGCACTTGCTGCTGTTGGAAATGGGAACCCAGTTTGTCCATCCTGTTACCATAGGAAAAGGAGCATTCAGGAACCTGCCAAACCTTCGTGTCTTAGACTTGGGAGACAACAAGATTCTTCAGCTGGATCTTGATGCTTTTGTGGGCTTGCCAAGCCTGACTGTGCTCCGTCTGTTTCACAACTCCCTTGGAGATTCCATCCTGGAAGAACGTTACTTTGAAGATTTGAGGTCATTAGAAGAATTGGATCTTTCAGGGAATGAAATCACAAAACTTCATCCTCATCCCTTATTTTATAATCTAACAGCCTTGAAAAGTGTGAACCTGAAACTCAACAAGATATCCAACTTTTGTCAAACCAATCTTACCAGCTTCCAAGGAAAACACTTTTTATTTTTTAACTTCGGTTCTAATCATTTGTACAAGACAGAAGATGTGGCCTTAGCCAAGTGCCCCAATCCTTTCAAAAATATTACATTTAGCTTACTAGACCTTAGTGGCAATGGCTGGAGCACAGAGAGAGTCCAGTATCTCTTTACAGCCATTAAAGGGACTCAAATCAGTTCTTTAATATTTAGCCATCATATAATAGGTTCGGGATTTGGCTTTGATAATTTAAAAAATCCAGATAATTCTACTTTTGCAGGACTAGGAAGAAGTAGTCTTAGTTTCTTTGATATTTCACAGGGTTTCATTTTCTCTCTCAATTCTTTAGTCTTTCAAAGTCTTGGTAGTCTGGAATCACTTAACCTTTACAAAAACAAGATAAATCAAATCCAAAGGCAAGCATTTTTTGGCTTGGGCAACCTAAAAATTCTCAATCTCTCAAGTAACCTTTTGGGTGAGTTGTACGATTATACTTTTGAGGGTCTACGTAGTGTAATGTATATTGATTTACAGCAAAATCATATTGGGATGATTGCTGACAAATCATTCCTGCAATTAGTAAACCTGAAAATAATTGATCTCCGAGACAATGCCATTAAAAGACTCCCTTCCTTTCCACATCTGACCTCTGCCTTTTTAGGTGACAATAAGCTAACATCTGTGTCTTACAGAACAATAACTGCAACACACCTCGACTTTGAAAGAAATTGGTTGGCAGACCTAGGTGACCTGTATATTCTTTTCCAAATTCCGGATCTGCAGTATATCTTCTTAAAACAGAACCGGTTCTCTTACTGTGTGAAAAGAGCTAATGTTGTGGAGAACAATCAGTTAATATACATGGATCTAGGTGAAAATATGTTACAGCTGGTGTGGGAGAGAGATTTATGTTTGGATGTGTTTGGGGCATTGCCCAAACTTCAAGTTCTACATCTGAATAACAACTACCTTAGCGCTCTTCCACAGGATATTTTTAGAGGTCTAACATCTCTTAAAGGACTTAACCTGGCTTCGAACCTGTTGTCTCATCTTTCTCCTGGGCTTTTCCCACAAAGCCTAACAAACCTAAACTTATCTGGAAACCAGCTGTTTTCCCCCGAGCCTGAAGTCTTTATGACTTTGAGTATTCTGGATATAACACATAATAATTACGTCTGTGATTGTACTTTAAAGAGGCTGCTAGTGTGGCTGAATGAAACCAATGTGACCCTGGCTGGCTCCCAGTCTGACAGGTACTGTGTGTACCCCCCTGCCTTTGAAGGGGTGCCCCTGTCATATCTGACATACGATGGCTGTGATGAAGATGAACTACAGCAGACCCTCAGATTCTCATTATTCATCTTCTTCTCTGTCACTTCTCTCACGTTTCTGGTGGCAGTCATCATTTTCACTCGCTGCCGGGGGATTTGTTTCATCTGGTATAAAACCATCACCAGAAGAGTGATAGACAGCCAACCACGAGTAGCAGATAAAAGTGAATACAAATATGATGCATATCTGTGCTACAGCAAAAATGACTTTGAATGGGTCGAGAATTCTTTGCTAAAGCACCTGGATTCACAGTATTTTGATAAAAACAGATTTACCTTGTGTTTTGAGGAAAGAGATTTCTTGCCTGGGGAAGAACATATCAACAATATTCGTGATGCCATTTGGAACAGCAGGAAAACAATTTGCATTGTGACCAGGCAGTTTCTCAAAGATGGGTGGTGTGTGGAAGCCTTTAATTTCGCCCGGAGCAGGTACTTCTGTGATCTGAAAGATGTCCTCATTATGGTAGTGGTTGGGTCACTTTCTCAGTATCAACTGATGAAACACAAACCAATTCGAAACTTCTTACAAAGGAGTCAGTATTTGCGGTGGCCTGAAGATTATCAAGATGTAGACTGGTTTTTAGATAACCTTTCTTGCCAAATTCTGAAGGAAAAAAAAGTGCAAAGGAAAAACACTGGTGTAGAGCTGCAGACTGTAGCAACTGTCTCACATTGACTGTGTGAGTTCCTGGAAAATATCCCATTTCCAACTGTGCCATGGCAGGAATAAACAGAAGTTGATTTCATCTTTCCTTGAAAAGACATGCAGAATGGTAACTGTTTCAGTATAAATCCTACAGAACATACAGACAAAGCAACCAGCAAATACATGAAAGTGCAATTGTTTTATGGACTATAACATGCATTTTCAGAAGAGTTGAATGAATCACAGATGCTTCTTCACATTTTGGGTGCATCTTCAGGTACTTCAGTCCTGATTTTTGGAGTACTGCTTACTTAATGGTCTGTTGCAGCTAGAGAAGGATGCTCATGGTTGTTTTTTCAAAGAGAGCCCATGGTACTGTCCAGGAATGACCAAAAGTGCTCTCAGGCACTGCCAAGCCTGACCATTGTGGTTCCTGGACCACTGACTCCTGTGCTTGCTGCACTGGTAACTTTTCATGTTCTGTTTCACAGCACAATCACTGTTTTGCACCTTTATGCTTTATATTGGTGTAACACAGATTTCACTTGTTTGTTTTCTACTCAATTCACCTCAGCTCAGCTGGAACATACGAACTTTGGACTTCATTCATGCCCTTCCTCTCCACAACTTCTCTGCTTGGTGGTTGAACTACGGTCACTGCTCTACCTCATTTGCTGCTGTTTCAGCTTTGGTGCTTTTTCGCTTGAGCTGCCTCCTGCCCTGCAGAGAGGAACAGGATTCCCTATGGATCTGAAGCAAGCCTGGGCTTGGAAAGCAAACAAGACACTAGCTCAGCAGCTGTGTAGGCTGTGCCCTGGTGACAGGGCTTGTGCATTCTGGGAGTGGGAAATACACTTGTACTTTGTAAATGTCCTGTGTAATTTGGGTTGTCCTCGGCACACCCTGTGTGCTGGTCAATTCTAAGGTGTTTTTCTGCTTCTATTGAAATGTTTTTCTAGAGCCATTAATGCCTGGTGCTCTCTTACTTCTCTAATTATTTTAACACTGTCTGCTCAGGTATGTGTCTTCAAGGGGTTGTTTAGGGTCATTTGAATTAAAGTCTGACCCAGTGTTCACTGTTACAGAACCCGCACCTATTATTTTGATAGTGGCATACTCCCTGAGTGTTCTGTTCATCTCTGTTTCTGCATTTATTCAACAAAAGCTTACCAAAATAATTTCAGTGAGGTTTTTTGCAGTACTGAGGAAGCAGGAATGGGAGGTTTTAGAAGTCGTCTGCCTCGACCTTAGCTGCAAACAAATAACTGTTTTGATAGAGATGAAAGAGTGTAATCCACTTTGTGTGAATGCAGTCATTGGAATATAGATGTGCCTGTGGCTGATCTAATTTACTCTCGGCATAGAAAACACGATTTCTATTGATAAAATTACTACAGCAAAATACCTCTTCCTTCTCAATCAGTGTAGTCATTCAGGAAGGCAAAAAGAGCTAAGCCTTGGAATATTTCCCAGCCGGCATGGGACGCGGGGTTGCAGATGAAAGGGATTGACTGTGCTGGTAGAGCTCCGGGTGTCGCTGTTGGCTCAGCTAACAGCCCTGCTTTCCTGAGCCCCTCCTGCCTCCCGCCACTGCAGCGGCCGGCAGTAGGGAAAATCCTGCTCCAAGGAGAGAACCCTCTCCTGGAGAACCCTCCCTTTCCCACCTGCTGGTGGGAAAGCACCAGCAGCCTTCGCTTCCCAGAGCCCCCCATGAGCCGTGAGAAAAGCCATCACCGGCATTTCAGCTTTCTGCACTTCTTACATTTCTCTAAAAATGTCCAACTCTTTCTCCTTGTGTCCCATCCACCAGCGCAGATATTTATAGGCATCCTTTAAACGCAGAGGCTATACCAGGGAGTATTTCACATAAAACCCACTGGCAGACAGCCAAAGCAGGAATGAATCTGTACAAAGAAGATCATCTGCAGGTCCAGGTGGTTAGTCTATGGATCTGTGCATGGTCTAACACTTGGGGGTTTTAAAAGCACCCTTAAGAAATTATATTTGAATGAGTATCACAAAATATTTTCAATCAAGTGTTAATTTAGAGCCCTCTCCACTTAGGACCTTACTGTATATTTACAAAACATTCCCATCATTTCAGATACTTAAAACTTTCTCCTGCTAACCTGTGGATGCAGGAATGACAAGTAGATGCAGGAGATGGCTTAAACCAAGGCTTTTCCATTTCATTTGAAATGTTTCTCTCTCTTTCATGCTTATGCCACTGGTGGGAGGTGGCTACATAAGGTTTGCATTTACTTCAGGCTTTGGAAAGGTCTGACTTTACATACAGGTTTTAATAAAACCTTTGGATGAAATTTCATTGTCTGACTCTGTGCTTATTAACCAATTTCAAAACCTAAAGAGATCACACCTGTGCTGGATGCAGATGGGAAAACTTCTTTCTTCCACAGAAGCATCTTAGAAATGTGGAATTAGTCCAGCCTCCATCTTGCATATTCTATTGCAAGGTGTCTACAAAAAGCAGTAAAAGGATTCTTGGAGAATGTGCTACTGAACCATTCCTGACTGGAGTGGTTTGCAGGCAAACAAATAACTGCAGTGTCAAATTTTAAAGAGATCCAAAGTAACTTTCTTTTTTACTTTTTGTGAAACCATTCCAAGTCTGAGACTCTCAGAACACAAACAGTTGGTACAGTCTGTCCTATGAGATGAAAAATTGCCTTCAAATAGATCATAGGACCCTGATCACCACCTCTCTAGAGTCACCTATCTTAAATGACAAAGCCTGGGGAATTGTTGAGAAAGGGCTTGTGCTGACTTTATACTCCTCTGCTCAGCAGGAACCACAAAAGCATCCTGTACAAAAATGGAGAATGACTATGCTTGATAGATTAAGGCCATAAATTGAGCCTCAACTTCATAACTATTGATCGGATTTCCTTCAGGCTCACTGGGAACATTACTGCTCTATTAGAATTTTATGGCTCCTTAGTTAAGGATACTCTCATCAGTTTTTCTCACCTTCCTCAGTGAAAAACATTAACTTGTTGGAGAGGGTCCAGAGTAGGGTGTGAAGTGTGGCACTGCCTCTAAAGCAAGATACTAAGATGGAAACTGGTGAATTTACTTGCAGTAGCAGCACAGGGGAGGGCAGTCACTCGGAGCCCCATGGTATCAGCTCAGATATTCAACAGCAAAAGCCCACTCCTGTCACTGCAATATATATTATAAACACCAACTGGTCAAGTGGGCAGTATTGTTCAACAGCAACATCTAGCCAGCCTGTTGGACTCCAAGGATTGCATGGGCTCCTCCTCGAAATCCAGGCACTCAGGACCAGAACCCAGATTCTACAAACATATCCCTATGGAGACTAACAGAAGCAAACAATTGTGTGCCCACTTACTATTTCACATTTTGCATTATTATTACTGTTTCACACACAGTGAAATCAGGCATCCCCTCCCATCTGACATGCATAGCAGTCTCAGTGAAGTCCAATTATACTCGTTAATCCCAATCAGAGAGACTGTTCCACCTGCTGGTAGGTATATCTTGTTGTTAATTAACAAGGTGATAGATCTAACTATTAACAGTTGGTATCCAGCATTGCTCCCACCCCAAAATCTGTGTGGAGAACATGAGCATAGATAAGACTACCCAGAGCTTAATCTCCAGAGGGACACTCCTACATACATTGCCCAGAAACACCCTGCCTTTAATTTTCTTGAGTCAAATCACTAACTCAGCTCATTTGCTGACTTCTGGGTCTTTTTTTTTCAGCATGACAGCTCTCCTTCTCTCTGCTAGTGACCATCTGCATTTCAGATCACTGGACCCCACCTTCTTGATTTTGTGTGGTGCCCATTATTTTACAATGGCTTTAACATGTTCTCTTCTTGCTGGAGCTCCAGTCCAGTTGAATCACAAAGCAAGGCCCATACCTGGGAAAACACTTACAGGTGAAGAGCAGGACACAGCTGAGTGGCAGGAGTGCATGGCTGCAAACGGAGCAGAAGCCCCACATGAGAATCTCTGGGAAAGCACAAAGTAGCACGAGCAAATATTGGCAGGGTTTCTTTGCACTTACACAGTACTGCCAGCAGTAAGCAGGCAGTTCTGTAAAATAAGGCTTCCAAAATCAGAGACTGGTGTAAAAAAAACCCAGAGAATAGAAAACAATTGTAAATGTCTGGTATTTGACCCTGTAAGACCCCATTTTCACACTTTCTACATGGTCAAAAGATAGTGGGTATTCATGCAGTCTGTGAATACAAGAGCCAAGAAATCATCCAAGTATTTCAGGACTTCTGCTTAGCTGTGAAGAAGATCTTAATTCATCAGGCCTGGAATAAAGAATTTTAGGAAGATGGTGGAGAAAAGACAGGCCTTTCCAGCTTCCCAGCCCTCTGTGGGCAGTGATCTTACATCACATATATCCTCTTCCATTCATGCAAGATGTTTTAGTAGTTGCAGTTAAATAGGATCAGCAAGACTACAGCCTTGACTGCAACGAAACAACGTGAAGGAGAAGTGACAATATGAACACTTCCCATACTGACAGATTGAATCAGCAGTCCTCTCCTGGTGGTTGTTCCATTAGGCTGCCTGTCAGACTCTGGGAAGGTATGGAACCCTTTTGGAATGCCAAACAGCTTGTTCTGCCTTTGGTACGAGCACTTTTTCATACTCAGCTTTCAGTTACTTGTTTTTCTGATTTCTGCCTCCCAAAGATGAGCTGAGTATCTCGGTCTTCAGTCTCACTGTGCAGCTTCTGGCAGCCACCAAAGATTCCACACACACCTGGAACTGAGCTGCAGGTGCTGCTCCACCAGTATTTCCTTTAACTAAACAAAAACTGCAGAAGCAAAGTTTAGGAGCTGAGATTTACCCAAAAAGGCCACTGTCAGCACTGACTTGAACCAGAGAATGCTGTATGCCAAGCAGGTACCAGAAGTTTTAAATTCAGCCTTGCATCACATCTAGAAATTACTGTTGGGCCAGGCCAGCTCTCTACATGATTCCTCCTCTCTGTTTGTACAGATTGACAGGAGGCTTCTCTTCCCTCTCTAACCTTAACTTTGCTTTCTGTATTGTGCATATACAGTGCAGTGGGTGCCAAAAATAAGTCTACATTTCCTTTCCCAATATGCAAAAGTCAGAATGTAGGTATGACATGAGTTATTTCATAGTGCAAAGACTATCTATTCATAGCAGACTCTGTTTGTTTCAGACATGTGGTTTTCCTTCCTTTTAGATAGTCTATTGTTTGTCTTTTTCATTTGTATTAAAAATAAAATCTTTGAGAACTGCAAGCAAGAGAGAGAAAAAAAAAATATTTCTTCTGAAACTAACAATTCTCCAAACAGGAAGGTTAGCTTTTTCCTGTTTAGACATCATGTTCAAAGAGAGGAAGTTGGGATTTTCAATGATAATAATAATTACATGGTATGTAAACATCAGTAAGTATCAAAGAAGGCTTCACTCTTTATTTAGTGTGTCCCAAATGCTGTTCAGAGTATTTTTACCAGTTCACCAGTCTCTTGCAAAACTGGATTTATGAGCAGTCATTGCACTGGGTTGATCACCATATACAAGATCCCACAGTATAAGAAATCAGGCTGCCTCAAGCCTGCGTGGAGGGCAGTGATGGACAGGAGTGGAGCAAACGGAGAATCCTCATGCGAAACAACGCTCTGAGATGGCAGATTTGCAGATTTGGGGGGAGTGTTGAATCAGGATTGTATCTACCAGGCTGTTCATGCTGCTACCTAAAGCTAAGTACTTCAAGTCATGAAGTCTGTTGAGGCTGTTCCTAAAAATTGGATTGGCAAATGTAATTTCAGCACAGAGATCAGGTGCAATTTGAAACCACATATTTGGCACATGTGGGACCTTGTAGAAGTGAACCTGGAAGTGTTGTATAACAAGATGAGTGCATGTTATTATCTCCTCTCTAAAGGTGGAGGAACTGAGACGGAGAGAATGAAGTTGTGTACATTTGGTCACGGGCAGCACTGGGAAGGGAGCTCAGGTTTGTCAAAGCTCTTAGGTGGGTTTGCTCGGTTTTGTAGGAGTTTTACAATGGGCATTTTTATTACCTTCAAACTAAAGTCTTCTGTTTATCTGCAGAATTAATTAACAGCATAAGGCCTCCACTCAACGTGCTACCAGTCTGCCCATGTGGGGCAGAGCTGGTTTTACAGGGAGGAGAAGGTGGCTGAAGAGTCCTTGAGTGTCATCTTGAGTGTCAACTTGATCTGAGCCTATTCAGGATGGGAGCAAGAATCCACTGGGCATTTCACTGGGAGCTGCTAACACTTTCCAGGTACCCATATGGTATTTCTGACGAGGGTTTGCAAATTAAGAATGATAGGAAAAACCATGGAAGACATATGGCCCCCATAAGGACATTGTCCTCATGAAGGTGGACTTAGGGAAACGTGAGCAATGGAGTAGGGAGAACGGGAAGAAGGCAAGGTAATTTGAAATGCATGGACTCTATTTTGAGAACTCTCAGATACTAAAATTCATCAATGATCATGAAAAACCTTTGGAATGGGCCATTTGGATATGTTGCTTCAAAACAATGAACCCTAAGAATTTAATGTCAATAAGGAAAAACAAAGGCTAAACAATAAATTGCACAGAGTATGAGAAATGAACAAAACTATCCTAACTATAACCTCCTTTTTTCCAAAGATCTGATGTTCCGGAATTTATTCCCTTTAACTCATCTGAAAGGAAAACCCCAGGCTCATACACCCAGCTTTCCCTTTGGGATGGTGAGAAATGCCAGGGTGAATCACTTGCTTTGTGTAAGACCCTTAGCACCTGCAGCCCTCCTGACACAAACATTCAACACTCCCAAAAAGCAGGCCTTGAATTTCTCACTCCTTTCCTAGGGAGAACAGCCTTCAAGCTGCATTCCAACTGCCTGTTGGAAGCAATCTTGCAATTTTCAGTGTCAGCTTCCTTAATTTCAAACTTTAACTGCTTGGCAACTCCTTTTTGTAGCCTCCCTTGTTCCACATGGTCAAACACCTCTCCACCATCTTTTGTGACAAATGGATTTGCAGCCACCCAGGAAAAGCCCATCCTGTGCTGTAAGGGAGGACTGAGAGCAGCTGACAAGCATCATGAATGTCTGTGTGATTAAATACAAGTTAGGAAAGATCTGCAAACCACTTACCCAGGTACGTCCACCATACTCACTACCCAGGCTTCAGAGAAAAGCCATGGACTAATCACAGCCCTTCCTCATGTCTCTGAAGTCTGGGCTGCACCTCTCCTGCCAGAGGCAAGACCTTTTAAGAAGATGCCAGCTGAGTCTTCAGCTGTAGCAGCCAGTGCTGCCCCTGACAGACCTCATGGCACGAGGGAAAATACAGGCTGGTGTGGAACAAAGAGAAATCCAGAGCACACATCACCTTTGCCAAATCCCTTGATACTCTTCAGGGACACATCCAGCAAGAGGAAAAATGTAGGCTGTCTGTTAGTACAAAGCCAGTGGTATTTCACTCAGCTCTGTCTTTACAATTCTTTATCAGGAGCAATTTTGGAATGTGACTTGATGGAGAACAGACCCGAGCTGGGAATGACAGAGCTTGGTTAGTTTAAATAAAGGGGGAATTTCTTCTTTTTTGTTCCTAAACTTGAGACATGCTTTAGAAAAGCCCATGTAGTTTTCTGCCCTGTTTTCTATTTTTGTGCAATTCTCCTCACCTCCTCGCTGAAGATGGAAACAAATCACTTCATGAAAGAAAAAGTTTAGAAAAGATCTTTAGTCTGATTTGAAAGAGCTGAAGAACCCAGAGAAGCAACAGCTGCAGGAAAGGTAAATCTGAAGCCAAGAGAAGTTTTCAGTGTGAAGAAAGAGGAGCTGCACTACTACAGAGGGCACTGTCCCTGTCAGCTGTCTATTCATATTGTGGATGACCATATGAAAGACAAAGAATAGTATGAGACCAATAACCTGAAATAATGGAGACAGATTCAACTTCTAAAGAATCTTGCGCAAATCACCCTCTTCATGCCTCACTTTTTCATCTTTTTTGTGAGAAGACAGCACAAGCCCTGTATCATAAGGGTGCTGTAATTGTAAAGATGTTAAAACTGAGAGACAATTAAACAACATGCTGATGCAGCAATGTAAGCACAGAAGACAGGTAAGATCTTGGCCTTTTAAAATTTACTTAATTCCTCTTAAGAGACGAATCCATAGGCTTATCCTATGGCCATGAAAGTACACTAGGACTTGTCTTCACACCCAGAAGAACTTACCCTAAGGACAGACGTTATTTCAGTTTTTTTGCTAAAACTGGAAAATCTTTCCTATTTAGCATGACTTCTGAAAAGAAAATAATGTAGTTCACTAGAAAGTGGGAACCCACTCCCCCTGGGTGTTCTTCCTTTCGAGTATTTGCTCATACTTCTGTGGTCGTTTTTGCTAACAGTGTCCTTTTCATCAGTGTTCTTCTCTGAAGAGGCTCATTCATAATATTCTCATTTGGGTACACACACATTCGCCCCCTTGACACTTCAGAAATCCGCAGTTCCATTCATACCCCAGCACACACATCAGAAGGCTGTTTAAAAAGCCCCAGGAAGTTTGCTCAGACATGCTATTTTAGGAGACCTGGACTGGGTCTTGGAATTTTACAATATTTAGACGATTTGGCACCGTGACTGTTTCCACACCAGGCCACGTGTGCCGTCAGAACGCGGAGCATACGCCTCGTGAGGGAGGAATAAGCTACCTGCAAGCTGAGCCATAAAGAGGAAGGCCTATAAAATGCTTAAGAGTGGCTGTAGTAAATGATTTGGGGAAGACTGACCCAGCCAGCCAAGAGCCCGACCCTGGAGAGAGAGGCAGCCCAGGCTGCAGGTGGCCAAACACAGTGCACACGCTGGGGACACATCCGTGCCCTGCGAGGAGGGAGGGCACACAGGAAGGGTTGTCCCGCCTGAGGATGGGTTATAACACAGTTTGGAGTTATAACACAGTTTGGAGTTAGCTGAAGGGGCAGAACTAAACTATCTTATTCATGTTACAGCACTACAGAGCACAAAGCTACAAAGCCTGACGCCTCCTCTGCACAACTCCACTGGGCCGACATATGTGTTACAGTCCTAAAATCACTGGGAGATAAAAGGGCTGCCTGGTTGTATCAAGCCTGAGGAATAAGAACAATAATTGCAGTTCTCTGCAGAGCCCAACATTCTTGTTGGGAGCTGCCAGAGGCACCAGAGATGCACCTTTTTTGTCCATCCTGCTGATCCTGTGGTGAGGAGGCAGCAGTGGCACTCTACAAGCTTTATCCTTCTCATCTAACAGGCAGCCTGGGACTCCTGCACAGACACCACGGACTGACCTCAGAGAGCTGCACCAGGGACACTCTCATTAGTAAACAATCATTTCTGCCACTCAAGTTACTCTCCATAGGCTCCTTGCAGGGTCCAAGGTTTAGGAAGGATCCATGACTCACCTCAGGTGTGCATGTACTCAGTATCTTCAAGCCCTTAGGAAAGAGGCCTGACACTATAAATTAGGGACCTGGAGAATAAATCAGGAATACCTGGAGAAAAAGTATTTTACAAAGTAGGCTGCTGGAAGTAACCATTATGGCTGGGCTGTTCTGCCTTCTCAGTTTTCAGAGAAATGTGGTATTTCTCAGATGTCTGTTCTGCCATGGGAGCAGGACATTTATCCAGAAACTGGTTCGTGCTTCACATTCATGAGACACAGCAATGGGTGATGAAATTCACAGAACAGACCTGAATCAACAGCAGCACAACAGCAGCTCTTCTCAGCAAAGCCTCACCCTTGCTACTGCCATGCTGTAGACTTCCCAGATGGCCTCAGAATCCAAGTTTTTAGCTCAGTAACTTACTGCTCCCTGACCTTGGTTTTACCCCTTTGAAGGAAAAGCTTAGCAGGAGACACTCTGAAGGGCCATACTTGTACTTCACATATAGAAGCAGCAGCTTTCCTTCCAGTGACCCTTTGGTAGCCCTTACTGAGGATGGAGATCTCCCCATATCCTGTTGACTGTGCTTCATTGGCATGACAAAGCAGCACATCCTGCCTGAACCTATGAACCTGAGGCCAGACCTCATCCTGAGAGCTCCAGGATACACGCATCAATAATGCCTGATGATCTACCCCAACGCGTTTGGTGCCTTAGTCACTGAAACGTGGCATTGCAAAATATCGCTGTGTTCTCCTGGAATGTGCCTCTGGAGCCAGAATCCTCACTTAGAGCTGCTACACCCCCAAAACACCCTCCTCAGCAAAACCAGCACCGATTTCAGACAGGAGCTGCTGGGTTTATTCTGACTTCCTGCAAAGACTGGAGATGTATCGAGCCTCAGTTTTCAAAGTAGCATCTGGGATCAATGCAAACCTTTGTCACAAGTGGCTCAAGGTGCAAGGCTCAGGCTGCCTCCCACCGAGATCCAGCAGCTGCAGGCATCTCTGACAGACTGATAGCTGTTTACACAGCAGTAAATATTTTCTTACTCCATCTATTTATACTTTCATGTCACTTCAGAATTATTTATGTTTTTATTTTAAATCAAAGATACCAAGAAGGCTATATAATTCTGTGTGTTACTTCACAGTTTGATAGAGAAAACATGACCTAGAAGGGTAAGAGTCTGAGAAGTGAGACGTGATTACTTTAGCAGAAAGATTAATTAAATAAAATTCCTCAAGATCTAATCCCTCCTGCCCAGCTCCCACTTGGCTTTTGTGACTGCTCTGCATGTTTCAATCTACCCACTGAGAAGTCATTGAAGGGGATAAAGGTTGCAGCCCACCTGCCTGATATCCACTGACTTTGAGGAGGATGGGAAAAACATCTTTGACTGATTTTTTCTTTCAGACTTATGAGAAATAAACCCAGTCAGTAAGTTGGTGGCTGGCTAATGGGTGTTTTGGCTTTGATGAGTCATCTGAGATGTGAACCTGAGAAATATCTGGATGGTTGTAAGCTGGATGAACTGGGGAGGGTAAGTCTTACACAATTATGTTGTGGTAAAAAGAGAACCAGGGACCACAAGTCAGAAGAGAACAAAAGGGCTTGAAAATCAGAGAAAACTAGAGGAAAACAAAAAACGCAGAGAAAAACAAATAGGCTTTTTACATTTTAAGCAATCTAAGATCTGACCCAGCTTCATCACTAGAAAGATACCCAGGGAGTTCCCCAGATACCTTAGGTTTTTTTAAAAATGCATTTTTACTACATCTTGAGTAGATTAATCCTGCAGCAAGAAGTATAATCTTTGTTTTCCAAAATCTTAGCCCTTATTGAGAAATTTTCTAAAACAGTATTAGATCTAGATGGGGCAAGTCAGATGATCTCAGAGCTGGACCAGCTTTTGACTTACAGCATTCAAAATTATCAAGATTATTCTTCTGCAGATGTGGCCTTAAGCATTTTTAGAATATACAGCTGTCTATGAATTCCACATCTAAAAAGGAAAAAATTACAGAAAGGGACCAGCACAGTGACTCACAACTCAACTCTCCCTTACAAAAGAGTTGTCTCTGTCCCTTCCCAAAATGTGAGTCACAATTCTCTGACATGGGCCAGAAATCTGCCCTCTAGTTCTCAGAAAATGGTGTTTTTAACAGAGCAGTATCTAATGATTAAGGAATTGCAAGGCCTCTTGGAGAAACAAAAAGGGCTGCTACACCCAGGTTCCAAGCAAACTGCATGACCCCTGGAGTGAAGATTCATCCTTGTGGATGAATGTGGGATGGGAAAACAAAGATACAAGGATTCCTCTTGATAAGGCACAATCTCTGTGTTTTCCCTGTGACAACCACACACTTCCACAGTCACAGCAGGAATTCATTTGGCAACAGAAGCTTATTAATACATATTTTAAATAATTCCCAGGTTTTGATGCCTCCAGGAGCTTCTTCAAAAGGTGTCTTAGCAACCAGGCACTTCTGTTTCACAAATCAGAGCATCAAGCACACAGGAGAATCAACTACCCAGGAACTGCTCTCAGCAGGAGCCCTGAGCAACATCTGCCCTGCTACATTACCTTCCCCATTAGCCTCCTGAAATTAGGCTTGACTTTGCAAAAAGGAGTGTGCAGGTATCCTTGTCAGCTCCAGAGGCAGGATACAGGAATGGCACTTTAATGATCCACTTAAAAGTAATGAAACAGCCATTTATCAGAAAGTGGCACACTCTTAGATGGCAGAGTGTAAATGCTATCTAATCAAACTCAATGAATAGCTAAAGTGTCCTGACAGAGCATCTGTGCATCACTCATGCATTCCTCAAACAGAAAAATTGAGCTGTAGGGAGCTGATCTGGAACTGGAGGTTTTAAAATTTAATTATGGTGGCTGGATACATGTTCTTTATCTAAAAACACGTTCCCACCATGAGCCTCGAGGGATATTTTCCTTTTGGAAGAAATGAAAGTGGCTGGAACATGAGGGCACATCCAGTGTGGAAGGCCTGTAGTGGTTACTGGGAACAGGTGAGGCACTCCCTTCTATTCATGGGATAGGAGAAGGCTCAAGATGGCCTTTGAGTAAAGCCACCACAGCTGGTAAGTCACAGGGGTGAATCTTATGCTGAAATGTCTTTGCCTTCTCTCTAACTGGCTCCCAGCAAGCAGAAGAGATGCCTTTGGCACTGCTGCAGCGAGGAGAAGGTCAATTCCAGTATCTTCCCAGCCAGACAAGTCTGGAGGGCAGCAGAAGCAGAGTGAACAGCCCTGGGCTGGCACAAAGCACCTCACAAATCCTTCAGCCTCCGTCCTTCAGGACAGCATGGGGGCCACTTAAGCCAGGCTCTGAATGAGACCTCATTTGCTCTGCCTTAGCCAGGAGAAGGGTGGCTGGGATGCGAGGGTTGGGAATGGACATGAAACAAGGATCAGTGAAGAGGTCCTGGAGAGCACACTGGAGATGAGCACTCCTGGAAGAGGAGATCATTATTGCAAGGGGAGCACACGGGTCTTGCCTTCAGCAGTCACACAGATACACTGATGCATTTCTTTCTACACAGTGAGCTGGGTTTTCTGTGAGCTGTTCACCGATGGGATCCCAACAGCTATGAAAAAAAAAGAATAAAATCTTTGACACCTTTTAAAAAAAACCTCTAATGAGGAATAGCAGTGAATTGACAAAGTTGAAACCTCTGCCAATGAAAGGAAGTCATCAGAATTTGCTCCTGTGAGCAAGGTACAATGTTAAAGTCAGAAAACATTTACCCTCAAGCCACATTAGGCAGAGCCCTAAAATATTAGCAGAATTGGCTGCATGGAAGCCATGCAAACAGCACTGCGTTTATGTACTGAAGATGCCAAGTAAACACACAAGTCTTGACCAAACAAGTACTGCACTGACAGCTCATCTGGAAAAAGGAAAAAAAAAAAGCCATGAGGGATGTAATAAAACTCCAAGCAAAATGTGCCCTCAGCCAAAAAAACAAAACAAACCTCAACAACTTAGGATAAAAAGACATTCACAGCCTCTGAACGCTTACTGAGATTAGACATAAAAGCCTCTTCAACTTATCTTGAGTTGTGCTTTCCTCTTAATGTCAAAGGGTACCCTGCCGCATAGGAAGATGTTTATACCCTCTCATGGGAAGCCAGAGGCTTCAGATAAGGGAGTGTCTTTGGAAGAAGAGAGCTTTAAAGGCTTGGGAAGATAGCCTTTATTATCAGCCAACCCTCTATTGGGTTGGTGAGATTCCTGTTTGATTTGGCTGCAGTCTCTAGCCTCAAGTTCCTGCCCCAGCTTTTAAAATAGAACAAGATCTCCCTGCAGCTGAAAAAGGGCGAAGGGTGGAACGTGTAAATAGCAATTAAAGCAAAAATCTTGTTTTTGAAAAACCCTCCCCTAAAAGATACTCTGTGCTCTTCCCCAGTGGCCAAGGTTGGCGGGCTGACAAAGCCAAGCACGCTCCACAAACCAGCTCAAGTTAAATGTGACCTGCCCAGCTATTTCAAGCTGCAGATGACAACACAACCCTGACATCACTCTTTCTTGGTCTCAAGATTAGAGGCAACTCAGCCAAAAGGACAGACTTCTTGACTGGGGTTCATGAGTGCTGGGGGCTGTCCTGGCTTCCCCAGCAGCCTGCTAGGTAATAACCTTGGGGCATCTCTCTGCTTTCTGAGCTACTTTTGAGACCCATAAATAAGAAGTTCTGCATTAGGTATTAGTATAAATTCTCACAATCAGTGAGGTTTGTTCCATATAGGTTGGTGAGACTACCTAGAAAAATAAAACAGCTAAGCAAACCAAACTTGAATTGGGGAATAAGACCCTCCCCCATATTCCTTCCTTCCCATCATGGAATAGCCCTTGTCAGACTCATCTGAGTGTGCTCAGATCCCATTTACTGCTTGTGTTTTGTGACCTTCCCTCACCTGTTTCTCAGTTTTTCACTGTACTCTTATAAATCATGACTTTCTTGTCTCTCAGCATTTCAATCAATACATAAAATGTCAGATGAGATAACTGGTGCTCTCTCAATGCACACTAATGTAATTTCATAATGCAATTTCACTTTTCAGAGAAAGAATCAGAAAGGCTATTATTGGAACAGGAAGAACCAGGTAATCGATAAAGGGCACTTTAAAGGCAAAATTCTCAGAGTTTTTTGAGTACAGTATTTGGCTTTGGGTTATCCACAGGTGGCTTCTGTGACTTCCACTCCACTTGCACATGCTAATAACCAAAATTCCGTCCAAAACCTAAGCACATCTACAACTGACCTTGGAAAAAGCATCCACTGGGATACCAAAGTATCAGAGGATTCTTAAGTGGTACCTTGAGAGGTCAGTTAGGCCATGGATGTTTTTCAGCATCTATGATAACTTTTTATATAGCATTATTATCATGTGCTATATAAAATTTATATAAGGTTTATATATCATGTGGAAGTCATCACACTCCAGCCCATTGCCTTCTGTCTCATTTCCAAGCAATATCTGACACATGGGATGTATCTAAGGTGAAGTATCTCCAAGCATGACAACACTGTACAGAGCTCTTGGAGAGCTGCAAAGTGAGAGCTGTGAAATGGAATCAGCTACAAAACTTTGGGGAATAATTAAAGAATTCTTACTGGGGTGGGAACCCTCCAAAATTCAGGCTGTTGTTTTGAACCTGTGCTCCAAGAAAGACAAAGCCAAGATACAGACAAGACCTAATCTCAGTCCTGCTGGGTGTGGGACCAGAGGTGTGCAAGGACAAGACAAAATTCTGCTGATGTGTCAGCACATTTTCTCTGCATTTTTTCATGGCCATATCATCCCACTGATATTTATCAGCTGGGATTCTAGGGAAGATGGCTTCAGGTAGTCCCTTCCAGGAGCAGATTAGGAATGTCTGGATGAACTGTTGACAATTTGTGCCACGCAACAGCAGCCTGCAGTTCCTGAGCACTTTGTAAACTTCCCTCTGTTCCCTGAAGGATCAGCATTATCCTCCCCCCACTGCTCAGGCTTGAGAGCAGAGAAATTCAATACTACAAGTCATCGGAAAAGTCAGAGTCTGGGCTGTAATCACAATCCTTGTTTCTTGCTTTAACCACCACTTCGACCATCCAAAATCAAAAATCAAATAATTCCAGTTTTGCTCAGCTGAGTCATTGAACTCAGGTTTTGCCCATGGGCTGGCTGGACACACTGAACACCTCAGAAGGAAATACAAGTAACTTTCTGTGATTGCAGTTTCACTGTACAGTCTTGATGACCAGTCTCTTTTCAACTTGTAAAAGCTTTTGCTTCATAGTGGGGGAGGTTTGGTCGAGATTAAAAAAAAGTCATTGCATTGCACAGTTATTCTTATAACACCCCTAATTTCCAAGTGCCTTTGCCAAGGAAAATATCATAAACAGGTTTTGTGTGAAACATGGAAACAAGCAAAGAAGCAGAACTAAGTATTACTGGGATAGACTAATCTGAGATGGGAGGGAAACTGCAAACAGAAATTAGGGAATAGAGCCAGGGAAATTGGCACAATGCTGTACGGACATCTTGATGAGAATCAAAACTGCCCCAAAAAAATCACTGAAACCAGAGTGATCTCAGATACTTTTTAGCACTGATAAGCTGCGTGGATGCCAGCACCTGAACAAAGTTGCAACTTTTCCTAAGAGAAAAGAAGGAAAGAAAGTGAAAGGTTCTGCAGATCCAGGCATCTCCACATAGAAAGATCAGCAATATAGGAGAAAGAAATGCTTTTTTTTTTTTCAAATGCTCTGGTGCTAAAATTACCAGGAATCCAGACTTCTCTGGAGCTGCATTTATTTCCTCTGTAGCTTCTGCTCGCAGGGACTCCGTATCCAAGCATCAGGCACACATGGCAGAGCTGAGAAATCTGGGCAGTTACTGGTTTTAATTGTTACCTGAAAAAGCGTGGAAGGAGACTTCACCTTGAGGTGACAGAGATAAACCAGGCACCTTGGACACTGTTACACAGAGACAACTTAATGTCAGCGTGTGCCTTAAAGCAGAGAAGGTTATGTGGGCAATTTGACACAGGCATACCTGACATTCTTCCCAAATTGGAGTGAAAAGACCAGCCTGTGATTTATAAAAGAAAAGACAAAGCTGCACAAAGGCCAGGGGCAGGAAAGAGATCAAAGTCTTAAACAAAGCAAGCTTTTCTTATCAGATTGAGATGCTTTTTCATTTCAGAAGACATTTAAAATATTAATTTCCAGCAAAAATCATACATTCAGAATCATCTTCTGAAAAAAAAAGAACCCTCAATTAAAGAAGCTTCAGTTTTTTTCTCTTTTTTTTGTTTGTTTGATTGATTTCCTTTATCTCTTTTCCTCTTCTTTCACTTTTTCAGTGGCAAAATGGAAAGACTTAGAGAGAGATAAAAAGAGAAAATGTCAAGCAGCCACAAAGAAATGTGGACATTTTCTGTATAAATGCTGGTGAAATACTTTGAATTAATAACGTGTTTATGCTGTATGTAAAGGCCTTCAAAATGAAAATACTTTTAAAGATCATTTTTCTATCCTCAGCACTCCACAAGCCCTGTAATAACTCTCTGAGTGTTATGAAGCATTTCTGACATTTCAAAATTGTCCAAACTGCACTTGAATAAAATCATAGCAACAACATTTGAAACAAACAGCAATCCTGGAGGTCTGAGTCCCCAGATTCAGGTATCACTCAGCATCACTTGGAAAAGAAAGAGCAAAACATGCCAGTTTATTTCTTATTTTCTTTCCAGTTTCTCTTTTTAAAAATGACATTTAGCAGGGTACAGGGCTCACTGTTCCTTATTCCTGCCTAGTGCCCCACACTGAATAGCAAGCAGAACAAAACACTTGCTACTGCCAATCCACAGCCAGACACGGCTATAGACAATAATTTCCAGGGTTGATAAACAGAGTTTATTTCATTAAATGGCTAAATATCTTGTATTTGTGTTTTTCTTTAGAGTTTTCCAGTTCAGCCATGCTCTGAGGTTTTCGCTCAAAGATCAAGACTCCCGAATATTGCAGTTTCTGACAACCCCACTCACTCCAGGCCTGTGACTCTCTTAATTCTCTCCAGGCTGCCAGAAAGACAAGGTAGAACAGCAGTCAGTCAGAAAGACACACGCATTTTCATCTCTCATGCAGCTGATATCTGAGAAGAACATCTCAGTGAGGCCCTAAGGGCAACAAGGACTTTGATTTATTCCAGAAACTGCTTTCTTAGACAAGCTGCTCTCTTGGCAAAATTTAGAACAAATTCTTGAACTATAAAGGCTTGGGGAAGGTTTTGACTTCCTGCCTCGCTTGCAGAAATATTGTTTGCCCTGTATTTTGTGTGACCCTCTCAGCCCCCCAGCAACAACACTTAGCATTTCCTGATGGCACATCAATCTGTTTGCCTTCATTGTTCGTAATATCAATAATTATTATGCAAGCACAAGACTGAAGAATTATTTCAAATCCTTGTTAGCTTCAGTACCAACAGGAAAAGAAAATTAGGGCAGAAAAACCTTGCAATTACTGTTGTGGGTTCCCAGTAACATCAGTCACACCACATCAGTACACTGTCTTCCTTGTTCTTCTTCTCCCTTCTGCTTGGATATCCTCTGGCAGAGCCAGCTCAGGGAACAAAAGCTGGATTAGACATTGGTAGGAATAAGAACAGTATCTAATATTACACTGGCTAAAGAAAAATGGTCAAAGATATCGACTGTCATGCTTCAAGGGGATAAACTGATCACCAGTCATGAAAAAAATAGCTTCCCACCCTCACCCATACAACACTTCAGTGTAATTACAGTGGGAACACAACCAGCACTTAAACCTTTCTTGAAACAGCCACACCTGGGAGCAGTGTCATGAAAAATCTTGACCAGACAGCTCATTCACCCCTTCTGTACCTATAGCAGTGCAAAAACCAGGCAGAGCAGCGATCCAGACCAAGATAATGAAGGAATTTTGCCTTTCCACTTGAAATGCTGGCAGATGAGCCACAGATGGCTGCTTGCTGCAATTCATGCCAACACAGGAATGGGTGTCTGTGGAAGCACTCCAGTTGCTTTGCAGCACGCTGTCTGCACATCCACCAGGGCCCCGTGTCACAGCTCTGCACACGCTGCTCAACTCCAGTTGTTCCAGTCACTGGCCCTGCAAGGTCAGGCTGCCTTCATAAAGCCTGGCAGTTCTTCCTAACTCAACACATTAAAGGCCCCTACCCAACAGGACAGCAATACACACTCTGAGAGACAAATCTACAACTCGGGCTCTCCTCCTCTGTCTCTACATGTGCCTCTTTTATTCCTTCACTCAATATTAAATACACCTCTGAGCAGCCACTTCTGTCTCTGCTTTATTTACCAGGCAGAAGAAGGATTTGTCTGCCTGCCAGTGCTATAGATTTAACTCATTATCTGAGAATTAGGCCTGCCTTTTTGATTCATACATGATTTTTAATAACAATAATCATTCAATCACAGTGGAGATCTAGTTTATGAGATACTGCCTCCTCCTGGAGCTCTGCAAGTTCTGAATCAGGAGTAGCTAATATGAATATTAGTCACCTGGCTCTCCCTAATTCTTTCATCTATCCCTCTCTGGTAATAACCTTTCCTTCCAGAGCTGACCTTATATTTATCTGTAAATCCTGGAACATCCACAAAAGGCTGCAGAAGCAATACAGAACTAAAAAGACTGGACAACCAAACTATCTGCCTTATTTTGGCATTCTTTTCAATACTGCCCTATCTGTAACATTGCAGAGATGAAGCAGATACCATGCAGTGCCTTCTTTCTTAAAAAGCTGTGAGCGAAAGATTACAATTTTAGAAACTAATGTAAACCTGAGCTTCCTCAATAAAGTAGGCTGATGTGTCTCAAAATTTCAGCTGGCCTAAATACTGTAAGTAAACACTGTAAGAACAAGATTTTTAAATTATTTTTTTTAAACATTCTCAACTTTTATGACCAGATTAAGGAAATCCAGGGGTTTGCCTGCTAATTTAGCTTTTATTTTTACACACACACTTACAGATGTGTATATAATGATAGAACTTTACCAGAAAAACTGTTTTCCATTTAATTTCTCCTCACAGGAAAGGATGACTCTAAATTCCAGAGTCAGAGAGGTTTTGTTCAAAATCTAAATCAAATGATGGCTCTGACATAGAAGTAGAGGTGGGCATGAAAACTGCTCATTCCTAAGAACAAGAGTAGATCACCTGTATTTCCTAACATCTGTATTTACACACTGGCAGATTCTGAACTGGAAATCCAGTGTTTTAGTTTACAAAGAGCACACAAGATTTATAAAGTTTTTATTAATATGAGCATTGCACACAGAGCAGCACTACCAGCTGTCCTGGGTGAGTGCTGTCTGATGCCACGGATAAACCCCACGCCTTTTCCTGTTAAAAACTACACACACAAACAAATGGGAACAATAGATTGGTCAACTGAGTCCAGCTGTCCCAAGCCAGCACATGGCTGAAGGCTGACTGTTGGGAGGCAGATGAACTGGATTTGAAGCATCAACACAGGAAAGACAAGAGACAAGAGCTGGGCTCAGAGCCAGGGACTACCAAAGCCATTGATTCAACCCTATCGTGACACAGGTAACCAGTTACCCTGAAAAGGAGATGATCTGTCCCTAAAAGGCAGCTCCTAAAGACCATTGCATAGGATGGGTTCCCACAGAAGCCAACACTGGCTTTTGGTTTAATTTCCACAGCACAGAGATACCTGTGGGAGCTGAGTGCTGAAGGCAGGGTAAATAAACCAGGCCAGAGCTTGTCTTGTCCCAGCTGGATTCCTTTGGTAGCCAAGGGGAGCAGGGCACAGATCTCAGGTAAGGCTGTCTGCCTTTTCCTCTGCCTGGTCAAACAGAAGGATTTATGGAAGCCCCTTTGCCATACTTGCAACCTCAAAGAGGACAGAAGTATGTCACCCATTCCTCTGCTTTTCCAACTTTCCCATGTTATTCCAGTTTCAAGTCTCAGTGCGCTTGTCTGTGAATTAACAGGAAAGAGCCCATGCTGTAATGTCAGCAAAAAAAAAAAGACATTGTAACCTCTGAAAACCTTCAGAGGGTGATGTTCCAAGTAATGTATGATTTGCTGCTCCTGAATTAGGACCTTGGGCTCTCTGGAGTCACTGGGAAAAGACACACGCGCTTCCAGAAGGTTGCACCTGGATTGGTTGTCTGCAGAAGACAGACAATAGTCAGTAGCTTCCTGTCCCACATTTAATTTGGAGTTTTTTGCAGTGAGAACAGAGGAATTTCAGACAGGACAGCACAACCCAGGATGCACATCCCTTTTCTTACGTCAGCAGTCAGCTCTAATTGCTGTATCCACACCCAGACAGACTGGAGCTCCAAGATCTCCATTTACTAATTCACTATATGGCAAAATTTGGTAGCTGGGAGTCAAATTCTCAGTTCAGATCATCAGCTACAGATCAGCCACCGTTCTACAGAGACGGGATGGAAGGACTGAGTCTTTTGACACAGTTTCTGTCTTTCCCATCTCCCCTCCTGGTGTAGGAGAGGTTACAAACAAGAATTGCATCTAGTTCAATACACTGAAATATGACTTCAGACCCTCTGAAGTAAAAACAAACTGGTCTGAGAGCTGCGATAGCTTTGAGGAAATCTATATTCAGCCAGGCACACCTAAATGAAAAAACATGAAGAGGCTGTGGCTTCCTCACTGTCTGGGTTTCCTATGGAAGGGCGGATCCATTTCCAGATAGCCTGGGTTTGGGTGGAGGGAAGCGGGAAGACACCAGAGGCAACAACATCTGACATGAATCTTTGCTCTCCTGATCTTAAATTACAGTGTGAAACCAGAGCAAGTGTAGAAACTGAAAACTCCAGCAGGGTTTCACATCAGTCAGGCCTTTCAGGCTAAAGTGTATCAAAACCCAGGAGGGAGACAGCAAATGTGAGATGTCAGGACGATTTCTGAGATCAGAAGACACAAGAGGTTTAAATCCACAGCTCTTACATTTGCAGTCCACCTCAGGAGCTCACACCACCCCTGCTCTGTTCCCAGGCCCCAGGTGGCAGAGGAGGTGACCGTACAAACAACAGCCACCTTTGGGGCGAGGCCACTGAAATGAATGAATGCCACCAGCTCTTCTCCACTTAACTGGGGCTCCAACAAGGCTGCACACAACGCTGAGAGCAGCAGGGATCCTTCCTCAGCGGGGCCTCTCTGCAGGCAGCAGCAACTGCAGGGATTTGGGGAATGTGAGCACCAGGCTGCCCAGAGGAAGGGGAATAACTTGCAGAGTAGCACACTGGCAACGGACAAAAGGCAAATTTAGACCTAGTATCAGACAGATAAGTTGCTGCGAGCTCTAATCCTCAGGGATTGCGTGGCCCAATGCCCCCCTGCTGCACAGGCACATCACCTGCTCTGCTGCTTGAGAGCAATCCCTCCCTCTGCTCAGAGCACCAGGAGAGATACAATAGCAGCTCTTATCCAAGCTCTGTGTCTGGAAACACACTTAAAAAGCAGGCACACACTGGCACAAGTGCAGCCCCTTGGAAATGGTTGGCCCCTTGCAGTATCATAACCAGCTCTTGCTGGATGCAAGTCCAGGTACTCTGAACCATCTACACATCCAGGCCTAGCCTTGCAAATTCATTATTTTAAAGGCCTCATGAAATACAATCACGAAGTACTAAAACTGGTAAATTAAATCAGAGCTTATATGTCTCCACTGGTCTTGCCCATTTATAAAAATACTGAAGTAATAATAACATTAAACATCAGTTATAATAATAGGAGTTTAAGTCGGGCATGTTATTCTAGCTTTTATATATTTAAAATAAATATTAATTTAAACATAAGTGCATAGTGTTTCTTTGACAGCACCAAAGCAGAAATAGATCAGGCCACCTTTTACACTTAACAGGGTGAAGTGAAAAATAAGTAAGTTTGAACACTAGTAACTTCTTAGCTACAAAAATCTAAGTATTTATTTGAAACAACCAAAGAATCCCAGCCCATACACACAGTTTCAGCTACACAGCACCACAAGGACTTCATTGATTCACCTCTTGAGTTTTGAAATATCTATGCTGGGCAAAGTTATCAGCTTCTGTATTAAGGGGACAAACAGAAGTGGAGATTTCAACCTCCCTTCTCCATTGCCCACAACAAACCAGTGTCGGGCATAAGCCAAACAGGCATACTCACATTCTGCTTTCAGAGGTGGTCTCAGCTTTGAGCTGCTCATTTAGGAAGCACTTCAGTCCCCATCCCCATGGGGATCCATGTCCACCCATGGACACATCCATGTTTCCACGGTGACAGCCGAATTCACTGCACTGATGTACCTACGGACCTGTGTAACAGATGCCAAGTGGAATGTATCAAAGTTATAGCACTAAAAGCTATTTGGATGTACTTGAACAAGCACCAACGAGACCTGCTGCACCACTTAGGCACACCCAAGTCTGTGGGGCCAGATGGGATCCCTCCAAGGGTACTGAAGGAGCTGGTGGACGTGCTCTCCAAGTCACTTTCTACCATTTACCAGCAGTCCTGGCTAACTGAGGAGGTCCCAGTTGACGGAAAGGTGGCAAATGGGACTAAGCCCATCACTAAGAAGGGCTGAAGGAGTCTCCAGGGAACTACATGCCTGGAGTCTGACCTCAGTGCCAGGGAAATCATGAAGCAGATCAGCTGGGTTGCCATCACATGGCACACATAGGACAAGAGGATCAGTCCCAGCCAGCACAGGTTGATGAAAGGCAGGTCCTGCTTGACCAACCTGATCTCCTTCTATACTGAGGTGACCCACTTAGTGGATGTACTTACTTACCAGGACTTTAGTAAAGCCTTGGGCATCATTTTCCACAGCATTCTCTTGGGAAAACCATCTGCTCATGGCTTGGATGGGTGCACTGCTCACCAGGTAAAACCTGGCTGGATGGCTGGGCCCAGAGAGTGGTGGTGACAGGAGTCACATCCAGCAGGTGACCGGTCACTGGGGGCGTTCCTCAGGGCTCTGTATTGGAGGCCAGCCCTGGTCATTGTCTTTATCTTTGATCTGGATGAGGGGAGTAAGTCTTCAAATGCTTCATCCACTTCTGGGCCCCCCATTACAGGGAGGACATTGAGGGGCCGGAGCGTGTCCAGAGAAGGGCCATAGAGCTGGTGAAGGGTCTGGAGCACAAATTCTGCGAGGAGCAGCTGAGGGAGCTGGGGGTGTTTAGTCTGGAGAAAAGGAGGTTCAGGGAGACCTTATCACTCTCTACAACTGCCTGAAAGGAGGATGTAGCCAGGTGAGTGTTGGTCTCTTGTCACAGGTAACAGGTAATAGGACAGGAGGAAATGCCTCAAGTTGCACCACAGGAGGTTTAGATTGGATATTAGGAAAACTTTTTTCACAGAAACGGTTGCCAAGCACTGGAACAGGCGTTTGGGGAAGTGGTTGCGCTACCATCCCTGGAAGTACTTAAAAGACATGTAGATGTGGCACATGGGGACATAGTTGTGGTGGTTTAGTTTGCATCTTTTACTTTTTGTGAGATAAGAATTAGAAGAAGGGTAAAGCAGGCTCAAAACTCTAAAGAATACAAAGAAGTTTATTACTAACAGAATTAAAGGTAATAAGAAGAATGATAATGATAAAAATTAAAACAAACCTTCTCTTTCTTTCTAGCACCTTTTCCTAATAATTTCTATACTTGCACAAAGGATAACATATGATTTCAGGTCAGAATTGCAGTCTTTAAGTCTCATTCATATTTTAAAGAAAAAAGAGGTTTTTTTTGCTCCAGTGTGGTGTTTCAAACTGTCACTAACAAACAGACCCGCCCGGGGAAAAGAAAAATCTGCTGCTGTGAAATATCTCTCTCTCTCATGAACTTTGCAGTTTTCCCACAACTGCTATCATGAACTAAGAATGGGGTGTCTTTTTAAGGATAAAAATGAATTCCAGCCTGGAAAACAACAACTCTTTT
>VWZT01014168.1:682007-776299 GCA_013397055.1 Pachycephala philippinensis | reverse complement strand
CCGGCTCAGGGACCAGAAAAGAAGAGAGCTACTTTCCTTCACCAGTGCTCTTTTATATGCAAAATCGTGAGAAGCGATTGGTCCAAAACTCTGTCTATCAACTCAGTCTCTTCAAACCACCACAATAGTTTAGTGGTGGCTTAGCAGTGCTGGGTTAACACTTGGACTCAATGATCATAAAGGTCTTTTCCAACCTAAATGATTCAATGATTTACTCACAGAATGCTCCCTTTTCAAATCCTGGTGTTTTCAAATGCACAGACGTTTACAGTTCCCTAATTAAACATCAATCACATTATACATGCTATTGTTTGTAACTCTGTTTCATGCTTATTACTCTGAGATCATAAAAGCTATTGTCATTTCAAATATTGTGGCTTACACACATTTTCAAGACATTTAGTCCCTCTGTGTTGTGTACACGGGTATTCCAATACAAATAAGGATTTGGGATTATCTCTCTCTCTCTCTCCCGCTCTAAGCTAACTGAAGGTTACATATCTAAGGTATATAGGTTATATATCTAAGTTATCCAGTGCACCTACTGAGCTGTCTCAAATTCCTGCATACAGGCTTGAGTACCTTGCAGTCAAAATGTATTAGTTCAAGTCCCATAATACTTCTCAGCTGCAAATGATGAAAAAACCAGATTAACACTTGAATGATAGTTTCATTACAACACCTTATTTTGGTAAGGTATCTTTCTTTCCCCAGTCCTTTTATTCCACATACTCAAACTTCTCTGGAAAGTGATACTGTCTAGAGTTATCAGAGGAAAGTTTCTTGAATTCTCATTCAACAACAGCATGTTGTTCACCTGGGACATATTAAGCAAGGTGGTTTAAAAAGTCCTCATAGAATTGAAAAAGCAGCAGAGCTTACCTCCTGGCAAGCCACTGTAATCCAAGCACTTTTCAATTTTATGTTGTTTTGCTTAATACTTCCTGAATTATTTCTTTTAAGTTTCTTTGTGCAAAGGTTATGCTACACAAAAGAAGGTGAGAGTAAGTTATTATCTGTCATTTATGTTACAAGACTCATAATGCCTGTCTTTGTGAGGATTATACCCTTTCAGTGCTACGCCAAATAAAACACCTCCGTGTAATGTAACTACCTACTGCTCCAAGTATTCAAACCAGTGTCAGCGTAACACAGCCCTCTCCATCTCTGCCATATTCTCTAGTGCAATACTGCTGTGAAGTCTTAAAAAGCTGACATATTATACTCCCCGAACGTAAATAAAGCTTCTCTAATAAGAAAGGCTCAAAGAGATTATGCCACACCACTACAGAAGCTGTATTGCAGGCACTTGAGACAAAAGGAATCACCAAAAGGAGAGAAGGCCTGGTACAGGCAGTTTTATGAATGCATGGAATACAGGGAAAATTGGTTCCCTTTAACATACACCAATAACAGAATGAGCTACATTTGACTCTTAACAGATCCAGTACTATGTCAGGAAAGAAATCAAGCTGTTAAGGCACCGAAGAAAGGCCCAAAATTTTAGGGTCAGATGAGACAGAACCCTAACTAAGAACACAGAATAGAAGAAAAGGTGAATAATAGACTTGGACAACCTTGCTGCTGTGACAGCCATGAGTTCAAGTTCCGTCAGATTGACAAGAGCATTTTTTAGGGAAAAGGTTTGATGTTCAGCCATGGCATATCAGGCCACTTGGAAAATTTTGGGACAATACTATCATATATTATAAAAGAGATATTTAAAACATAGATTTTAAAAACATAATTTAAAAATGTATATTGAAACAGACTATTTTTGTAAGAAAAAGTGAAGGAGAGTATCTAATTTTGTACTGCAGGATGGCTCCAACAGATCTCTCCACTCAAAGCAATGCTAAACCTGCTTTTCTGTGCTGTCAAATCTTTTCAGGAGTGAGTTCACATGCCTTCAGTTGCCAGTTTCTGTTCATTTTTACCTGGACTGTAAGAACTTCGATGGTCTCTGCTTTTGCACATAAACATCTCTCCTCAAAAGTGGATTTTTGGCCAAACACTTTGGAATTTTTACGAGAGCCAATAACTCAGCAGTTGTGATACCTCTCTTTCTTATACTAACACAGCTCAAATAACTCCAATTAACTTACCTCTGATTTATACTACTAAAGCAAGAGGTGAATTATTGCTCCAGCACACAACACACTGAAGGGGTTTTTATTGCCAAATGAAGGACTTTACCAGCGAGGGAAGGGGAGAAGAGGCAGCTGATGCAGTTGCTGCCCCTCTGCTCCCCACCATGCTGCAGGTACCTGGCTGCTCCTCTGCCAGCTCCTGAACACTGCCACCTCACCCAGGTGATCTCAGGTGGCCTGCTCTGAGGGTTGAGTGAGGGCAGACAACCAGAGGTGCCACCTCGTCAGACAAGCTGTCCTCACCTGTCCTGAAAATGACTTCAAATACGCCTAAACTCAGTAATAATTTCACTATACCATCCATCTTACAATTTAAACTATGACATTTCCAATTACTGAATAATATTGTAAAAATATTATTGTACGCAGAAGACATGGCTTAGGTCAAATTTTTAAGGGCCTGCCATTACTGAGTGTGTATTTTAGTCACACTGTTTTCCAAGGATCAGGGCACTGTAATAAAGGCAGCATTACCAACTAGTCAGCCACAAATGATCTGCTCCTTTCCTAAGCCACGGAGAAACGTGCTAGAATTGCTCTTAAGATTAATCTACAGACAATTTTGGTTAAGGCTTTACAAGGGTTTAAGAAAGTTTGTTTAGGCCTCAAAGCAAAGCCATCCGTCTGCTCTAAAGACTCACTGCTGCAAGGGTTCAGCTTTGAACACTGCCACCATTGTGGCCAGCCCTCAGCAAGAGGGCAAGTGTTACCCTGCTGCTTTTAAGAAGACAGATGGGCATCAGTTTTAAATTAACAGCTTGGGAACTAGACTCAACATACATTTCTAACTAACAGAATCTAAATAAAAGCAACGAGCAGCTGCTCCTCTGGAATATGTCTATCCATTTGCAGGTAAAGTGACATAGATCAAAACCTAAAATAACAGAATCCAAACCCAAGCTGGACATAATTACCTTTAATACATTTCACATGTACCAAAATACTCAAAATTACGTGTCTCCAGGAAACACCTGACTCTATGCAACTTTCTAAAGTGGGGATCTTAGGCAAAACTCTTGGAATACAGGCTGCCAAGTAAAGGGAAACAGCAAAGTCAAGAGTCCTTGGTGTGTCAGACTACTTAGTATTCAGACAGTCCTACCTAAAACCTGCAGCCTCTCTAAGCTGTGCATGATCTATGTCACAGGCTCTGCAGACCTCAGAGACCATTTTCTGATAAAGTGAGTGAATAAACAGCCGAAGGATAACACCATTAAAGTGAGGGTAGTTCTGCAGTGGTGAGAAGGGATCCAAATCCATGAATCTGCAGAGATCTGTTATGAACTCGGAGAAGCTCTTGCCTTTCTTCTACAGGCTGAGCTTTTTATTGCAAAGGCGAGCCTTGTTTCGCACTGTGGGAATATGCAACACTTAGCAGGACGGTGTCCCAGCTCACCACCATAAATCAAATGCTGCATGTATAGGCACTTCAGATGTTATTGGCAGAAGTAAAATTTAATACACCTTGCCAGCATGTGGAAAGAATTTAAGGTCCAATTCAATGAAGTCAGTGTGATTCTGGCCTGAATCACCCATCTGCTACCTATATTAAGTAGTGTAACATTCTTTATATAAATAATATATATTCAATTTTTATCACGTTTGACATTTCTTACAGTGCTAAAATTTTTGTCATTTGTCAACCTGTATTTTTAGAGCTCTCTTGGACTGACTGCCAGGACTCCATCTGGCAAAATGAGGGTATTTCTAATTCAAAGCACTTCAAAGCAATTTTCCCACATTGGTTCAAAAAGATCAAATTAAAGCGATTATGGGTGATTGTAAAAAGATGGATTTTAATCTTCTTTAAAAACACAAACAGTGAAACAGTAATTTAAAACTCCTTTATGTTACTCTGTCAGCTACTTATCCACCCACCAATCCTTTGTGTGAGGTGCTGCATTTCCAGTGATTATACATTGAGCCTGGTTTAATATTTTAAAGGACTTACTGTAAATTTTTTTGTATCTTTTTTGTTAAACTAATCAATGTATTACCCACACTATAAATGTGATTATGACCTGAAAAAACACAGACGCTAAGGACAAGACAGACAACTAAGGTATCTATTACGTTAAACATATTTTTTTTTCCCCTGGGTGAAGCAAATTTGAGTGAGTTGGTCTCAGATACAAGCCCCACTCTTGGGAAGATTCTGTCTTGTAGTCTTTATTCCTGAAGAAAGCATACCAGCAACTTAAGAGCCACAAAGAGACCACTGTCTTCTCACATAAAGTCTCCTTCCTTCCTTGAATAATCAAAGAGATGTCACTTTAAAGACTGTTTCCATGTACCAGTTACTATCAAGTAACTAGACTTTGGAAAGGCAGAAAGCTCACCTATCATGTCTCAAGCTACATGTGTCATCACTGGCAGAAAAATTCCCAAACACCCCAGCATGGATTATCCACAGAAATAAAGCTCTGCATCTTCTAAAGCCAGGACCACATTGCTTCCTGCAGGATGCACGAGCCAGTGGCAGGTCCCTCATCCTACCTGGGCAACCTGTAAGAGAAGCACCTCCCTGAGCTAATCTGTGGGGTGTGCACATATCCACATCCCCCAAGCAACCCCAAAGCAAGGGAGCACCTCAGTGACAGCAAACTAGTTAATGGAAATTTGAGTATTTTAGGCTCATGAGCTTCCCTTGGGACTTGGCCATCACTGGCAACTCTTTGAGAGATGTCTCAGGAGGATGTAATGGTTCTTGTTAAGATTTCCTGGAATGGAACAGAATTCCACCTATACTCGCTTGCTCCCAACAGCATGTAAAAACTTAATTATTAGTATTTATTTATTTCTCTCCTGAGTTTTCTGGTGATAGAGTAATACGCAGCCTCATCAGCCTTCACCTGTCACTGGAACCGACTCCTGATCTCTTCCACTCTCCAGGGGTTGCATTGACTTGGATTTTAGAGTCTACACACGAATTGACACAGATGCAACGCGCACACACACACACACACACACACACACACACACACACACACACACACACACACACAGTGCTACATCTGTAAGTATCAAACTTATCCAAGTCTGTGATTACTCCTTGTCAGCTAACTGCTTTGGGAAAGATAAAGCAGTTTGCAGGGAGGAAACGGCTAAGTCACAAAAAGGCAGATACAGCAGTGATCCTGCTCACTAGCCAAGCACATCAGTTAATTTTAATCTTTCCTAAGAGCACATTACACCACAACTCCTTACCTGCCCCATTTTTATCACTGTATCAGCCTTTAAGAACATATAAATCATAATGGAAGCATAACATTAATCTCTGTCACTTACATCACCATTACAAAACCAGTTATTAATATAAGCAGTCGAAGGTGGCTTCCTTACTCAGGATGCAGGATGGAAAACTGGCTTAGGAAAAAAAATCTCATTTTGAGCTTATCAGCTAAGAAAGTCCTTTGTTCTGTACATGCACTGGCTGGGGACCTCCCCGAAGGCCCATGTCTCGAAGCTGTGAATGACAGCTCATGTGACAGGCACTACGTAAGCATTACATGCTGCTTTGGTCTAACAAACTGCATTCAAGCAGATGTGGTGGACAGAAAAAAAGCTGGACAACAGCATAGCCCAGTTGATTTCTTATTCCCTTAAATTTCTTTAGATTGCTAGCACTGCAAGTCTTAGCTTATAATTAGCGGCCTCTGTAGTGTAAGAAAAGCCTTGCATTGCTCTCCTTACAAACTTAAGAATCAGGCTCTAAATTGAGTGACAAGTTCCAAGGTAACTAAATCCAAGTTTTATTTTATAACTAAGAAAGAATGATACTGTTCTTAAACCATGTAAAACTATTTTAGGTTTTTCTGTAGATTTCAGCCTCTTCCAGTCCCTGGGACAGATAAGCACTAACATCACTACTCCCAGCCAAACCAAAGTGGTTTGTTGTATGACGTGAACCTTCTGCATGCCTTCAACATGAACACCAGGACACAATTAGCCAGGCTTTTCCTCCAGTGATTCATTACACGCCAAGTACCTGATATCGCATAGATCCCATGAAATCTATCTTCTGTGTTTCATAAATCAACATCATCAGCATGACCAAGCGATGAAATGAAGAGAGATTTGTCATTAAGGTACATAGCAATGATGACACGCTACACAGTTCCAGCTCTCAAATCCACTCTCCCTGAATGATAAGACCAGCAAGTATTCCCATGACTACCCACAGCTATCATGTGACTAAACCCCATACTTACACAGATACAACATCAGAAATCCAATGTCTTGGTTACATGGTTTAGCTCAGTATTTGTAACTTCATCTTGGAACTTCTCCAGAGAGAACACTCAGAACACAATACTTTAATTTATGTTTCTGAGCATTTTGAGTTGACTTAATCTGATACTGTTGGCAGTAAGTCTAGAACCTGTGCATTAACTACGCCTTTCTCCACAGCAGATTAACTCTGTGGGAAAAAGTTCAGTATTGCAAGGCACTTCATGCCCAATTTTGTAACTCTTGATTTTACATACATCTGTCAGCTGCATAAACTGTATTTTTGTTGTCATCATGGAGAAGTCAATAATGTTCACTGACTATTGTTTCCACCTGCATTCTCTGGTATTTAATGGTAAACTCTATACAGGAGCTTTAATGGTAAAGTCTATACAGGAACTGCCAGAAAGGCAGTTTAAAATGTTTTACTGCACTATATACACAGAAATGCAACAAGGGCCGTGTAAATACTGTAGACCTCCAGGAGCTTTTATTTAGATTTTGTTAGGATGAATAGTTAGAAATATTCCCCAAACAGGCTACCCTGCAGAGCTGGTCTGTCAAACAATCCTGAAAGAACACAGTTACAGTCCTGCTGCCGTTTCAAGGTGTGCAGAAGCCTGCCAAGGCAGCAGTAGAATAAAGGTAAATGATGTACTCAGGAAATGCAGCAATCTCAGTCTGCCCCAAATGTTATTGATCTCACAAGCCCTGGCTTCAGAACAGGGAGAGTTTCTTTGTAATGCTTAATTTCTTGAGATGGTTTATAAGAAAAAATCAAACACTAATGCCCTGGAACAAAACCTAAATGAAGCATAATCCACCTTAGGAGTTATAGCAAAAAAACATTCTGGACAACATCAGGTTTTACTACATGTAATGGCTTTATGAAATGTATAAATGTTATTGTTCTATAAAATACATTTTTCATTCCAAAAGGCAAATTATAATTCATATTTATTCAGGACTTTCCTTTCTAGCGCTTTAAGCTTACTTTTAAAAGAAAGACACAGGATTGCCGAATTAAAGGTTTATTATAGTGTTTTTATTAACAAACTTTCATTGGAAAGTTCTGGGCGCATTAACATAGGAGGCACATTGGCTTCAATGTTTGGCATTTGACAGTCAACAGAATTGCACTTCACTGCAATAGCCTTGCCACAACAGTGTGAACTTTCATGGCAACCCTCGGAGCGAGCCTCTCTCCCTGACCTGGTCAGCAGGTGCTTTTTATCATTTTGGTCAGTCTTCAAAACTCGGTCATTCTGCAAAGAACGCTGATCTATCTTGCTCTCAGCTTTCTTTTTCTGCTTTGACAGAGAGGCCTTCTTGCTTTCCACCCCATTCGCTTCTGTACCACCCTTTTCATCACACTTGTCTGTCTGCTGACAGAATCCCTTTTGGTTATTTGAGACGCTGTTCTCACATTCAGAGCAACGCACTATTAGAGGTGCTGCGTTTCGGCAGAGGAACTGTGAGGAGCTCATCACCTTTGGAACAGTCCTTACATTTTCCTCTGGGTTTTGATGAGCATGTGTATCTGTCCTGTTTATTCTTTGATGTGCCTGGAACTGTTGCACGGACTGGAGGAAAAAATTTTTAGGCAGAGAGTTTTGTGTCATCGTTCTTTTGAGCCTTCCTTGAAGGCAGCTGCAATGGAGGACGTGCTGGACTGGATGCACATAACCCTCGGCAGCTTGCTGTAAAGCATTTATAGGAGCTACAGAGCTTTGGATCTGCACGGTCCCTGGGGAAGGAGAACACTGGTAACAGAAGGTGTCACTTAACTGCTGACAGGAGTGCGGACTCCACTTCACTGCCACCTGCTTATATGCATCAGGACAGCTACACTGCCTGTTCTGAGAGAAAATCGGGCATATGGTGTGTTGGTCAATAGATGTCTGCAGCACAGCTGAACTAGTAACGTTTTTGATGCCTTTACTCACTTCACTATTATAGGCTGGATGCATAGGCACACACGAGTTTTGGGGCCTGCTGCTGAAGAGCTCTGAGCAGATATGAGTTTCTTCATACGTCACTTTCTCTGCAGGGTTACAGATACCGGTTTGTGACGCCAGAGGCTCAAGCTCATAGTGCTCATGCTCCATTTCTGGTTTTTGACTTCTGGAGTCCAGCTGATACTTGCTAACAGGATGTGATTTGTTTTGACTTCTGCCCCCTTGGGCTCCTGAAAAGGCCTGAGAGAAGGCATTACACCGCAGTTTTTTTGGTAGTGGGATCTGGCCACAAGTGCCCTGGGGCCCAAGGCATCGGCACATGCACTGGAAGAAGAAGGTTGCGAAAGCCCAACTAATGCACATTATAAGCATCATGAAAGTGCCAAGCTGAGTGTATGCCAACACTGTCGAGGGCATCATCATCGCCCCAGCTACAAATGTAGTCAAGGCAGCCATTGCAATAGCAGAACCCATACGGCTTAGAGAAAAAATGACCTTCCCCTCTCGGTCAGGGTCAGGAGCTAAGCGATAAGCCACTCCATAATGAACAGCAAAGTCCACTGACAAGCCAACAGCCACTGAGATTGTGACAGATTCCAACACGTTCAGCTCCCACCCAAGAAGAACCAGAGAACCTACAGTGACAAAAATAGTTCCAGCTATTGAAACTATTGCATAAAGGCTTATGATTATGTTCCAAGTTGTAAGAAGCATTACGCTAAATGCAACGGCAACTGAAAGGCCCATGGCAATCAGAGTACCATCAGAAAGACTGTCCTGAAGATCATAAAATTCAAGGTTACTCACAAACCAACCATTGCTAAGACCTTCAGGAGCAGAACTAAGCTCACTTGAAATCCACGAGTCCACCTCCTTGTAGAACTGATGCATTTTCTCATAAGCCAGTGTGAAGAGGTAGGTGCTTTGGAACTCCAACACCACTGCCCTGATGGTGTCATTAAGGTCAAAGCGAGGCCCTGGGGTTTTGCTATCTAGATGGTACCCTGTGCTTCTTTCTAGCTCCATTATAGCTCTCTTGATACATAATTCAAAAACTTCTTGTTTGTATGGAAAGCTCCAGTGGCTGCAGCAGGGGTAAAGAGATGGCTCATCACAGTCTTGATTTTCCATCCACTGCTTAAATGTTTCAATGAAGCAGCTTGTGAAGTCTTGTTCTTCTGTCTGATAAAAAAAGGTTTGATTTCGTAACTTCTGACAGAAACGCAAAATCCAAACCTGTGAGGCTGGGCTAGCGATATTAAAGCTGGTATCCAGCTGCAGCTTTCCTTTGCTTTTAGGGTTTAAAGGGTCACCATTATCCTCAGGTGTGACACCCCAGATTACTGTAATTGGCATGTGGAGCTCTTCTCCATGGTGGACACGTTCAAACATAAAAAGCTTTTTATATTCTGCATCATATCGTTCAAATGGGTGAGAAGACCTAAATACCTGAAACTCAGAGAGCTCCAATGATGGCAGTTTCATCTTTGGATTTACACACACGATATATGCTCCACCAATTGTTAAGGCAAGGAACCAGAAAAGCCAAATATACCGAAATTTGATAACAATGCATGGCAAAACTTTCTCAAAAAATATCCTGGATGCTTCTGAGACTGCAAAAATAATCTTGTGGAACATTTGGCACAACACTGTCCAGCAGTTTTTGTTGTTGTATACCCTCTGCTGAGGTTTCTTAAAGCAACTGAAAATATTGAGAAGATATCGTTCATGTAATACAACTACAGCAGGCAGCCACGTAACCATCAAAACATAATTCACCAGAATGGCAGTGCCAGCATAAACACCAAAACACCTGATTGCTGTGATATTGCTGACATAATTAGCATAGAAGGCAGCAGCGGTTGTAAAACTCGTGACGAACATGGAAAGAGCAGCGTGTTGCAATGTGATGCTCACTGTCTCAGAGGTTCCCGCATGAGGTTTATCAAACTTTGTGTAGTTCCACACATCACATAAAACAAAAGCATCATCTGCTCCAATCCCAACGAGGATAATCAATGCCGTGAGATTCATGAACGGAAAGAACTCAAAATTAAATACTACCCGATAGAGAAAATAAGAAATAATCAAGGAACTAATTATTGCAAACATAGTCATCAGCGTGATAAACATGGACTTGGTGTACACACACATAACTAACAGAACGATTACAATGGCTATGGCAGGATACACAGTATCCATCAACAGGTAATCTTGAAACAACCTATGTTTTATTCCGAACTCAATCCCCGTGACGGTTGTCACACCATCCGAAGCGTTCCAGTTCTCAAAGTTATCTAGGTAAATACTCATCATGCTTTCCCCTTTCTCGGTCGGGGAGAAGAGCATGCTGTATTTTAAAGCTGGTAAGACATAGTCAGCTGTCTTTGGGCTTAGGAAATCCTTGTCCACTAGGTAGTGAAGGATCTGGTAAACAGCGTTGTACTTGGTACATTTGCGAGGCACGTTAGTACACTTGAGTTGGTCCTTCCTTTTGGCATTCATATCCCAGCAGTCCGGCCCCAGGGTCCCGTTGTAGTAGTATTTGGCACATGTGCGAAGCAGCTTTAGGGTGTGAGAGACATCTCGTTCAACAATTTTCTGGCACGATGACCTGTTGTTTAGAATAGCAATGTAGTTGCCCAGTGTCCAGCTGGGACAGCACGAAGCAGCAGTGGCTCTCTGGCAGAGATCACCAAACTGGGAATGGGATCTGATCTGTATAAAGACAGGCAGGGAGAAAAATCCAATTTAAAGTAACAGTCTGAAACATTCAGGAACAAAAAAAACCAACCCAAAAAAAGGACTTAAAATTATGAAAATTCAGTGTTCAGTCCTTTGGGCGTTAACATTTTAAATTCTTATTTCCACACACGCTGCTTTTGATCAGTATCCTCTTACGTGCAGCTGACTAAACCAGCCAGTATACAGACTTGTCAGTGGCACAGAATTGGCAGAAGTGTTAAGAGTATTACTTGAAGATCCACTGAGGTGTTTTGTTTCTTTCCAGACTGAGGACTGTTAACTCTCTTCTATTATCTCATGCTATACTCCTGAGAATAAACAATCAGCCATAGATCAATGAAGTTTCATTCTGCTTGGAATCATATCCTGAAGTTCCTAGGAGAGGTAGGGACTTACCATCCAGAAACGAAAGATGTGACGGCTTTACGATGATTTCCATCACCTCACCTCTCTTCTACAACCCTGATTTTATGAGTCTCTTTTAGCTCTTGTACAGTGACAGGCACTGTCCCCAAACAGCTCTGCCTGCCACCCAGGCTCTGCATGTCCCTGAGCCATGCAGGATTTCCAAAGCACAAGCACAGGATAATTCACTGTCACGAAGCAGCCCAAAATAAAGGTCATGCCTCTGAATGCTGCACCCACGGTGGGACAAAGTCCTGAGAGCTGGCTCAGGAGTGGAGCAGAGGGAGCTGCAGCAGCAGCGAGGTCAGAGAAGTCACAGGGATGAGCAGGCAACAGCGGCAAGCCCAGAGGGGACAGAGCTGGGACATGGGGCAGCACTGCTGTTGCCAGCTCAAGCAACTGCCCAAAGCCCAGGAACTTTACAGAAATGATAGCAATTTTAACATTCCAGTTAAAGATTCTCCTGAACTAAATCAGTCTTAATCCCTTACGGGGATATTTTTCTTTTGCTTCTAGAATATTCCAGATTTAGTTGAAGACAGTAAGAGCACAACTTAGCTAAATCACCACAAGACATTTCTATGCAAACTGAAAGTAACTATAAACCAGAAGTGAAACTCTTAAGTAACAATGTTAGATCATGGAAATTTTCTCAAGATGAGAAAACTCAATCTTTGGAGAGCATGAGGAATAGAAGTCTCAAAAAACAGAACTTCTGTTATATGTGACAAAGTAGAATTAGTCCTTCAAATAGCTAGATATATGCAAAAGTTCTGTTTTAATCAAGTTACACAGAATGAACACATATTAATACAGACACATTAATAAAGCCATATGCTTCAGATTTTATAGGACTGGGCCCTGAAACAGTTGTCCATGTATACTTTAAATTTAGGTGACCTGAAAGAAACTACTTAGCCTCTTTTTACTTTTTTTTTCTTCAGCAAAATTGCACAGGTTTATTATTAGCAATCTTTCATAATGCAGACAAAAAAATACATTTGGGGATTCTCTCAGCAGCTATAAAAGGTTTAATATGGACCAAATTTTGTCAACCAGTTTCTGTACAATAACAAACTGGCATTCCAAAAAAACAGGATAATTCACATTTGATTGTTTCCAGATAAAAACACTCACACATGCAAACTCAGGAAAAACGGAACAACCTACTAAATAAAAGGAAGCACTGGAATAGCATATCTGTGTTTTTCATGGCACATCTCCAGGTTAGTCCTATGAGGATATAATAGGCAAACTGGGAGGAAAGGATTGTATTGTCTTCTCTATGTATTCAGGTTCAAGATGGGACAATGAGGTTTATATACTGTTCTTCTACACTTGCTGCAGGCCATAAACATTCACTGGCAAAGTAACTGCTGCCAAAGGTAAAGTAACATGAGCTGGCAGCTGGAAATTAGAAAGTAAAATACAAAACTTAGCTCCTGATAGCCCATTAAAATACTACGTAAAATGTTAATAGATTGTAGCATTGGGCTTTGTTGGTGATCCAAAGGAACTGAAAAGGTCATTCTGGTGTTTCCAGACCTGGTCTGCCACTGGCACCATATTAATTTATTTTGGAACAAGTAAGGAAACTAAACTGTGCAACCTGCACGCATCTGTGGGCAGATTTGCCCAAATAGGTCTCTGCAGTGACAGAAAATCACAAATCCATTGCTTTGGGGAAGCAGTCTGAAGACATAATATACAGTCTTTGAAGTTTATAAAATAACTGTTTACAGTTTATAGGGAAAACATTCTGCAATTAACAGGTGAAAAAAACCCCAACCCTTCTTATCCAAGCAGTAAAAAATGAGAACACCTCCTATAACTATTTTGTATCTAAAGTTTCCGTGAAGATTTTAGGACTAGCATATGCTGAGCAGCTGCAGGATAGAGCCCCTAAGTGTCAGTAAAACCTATAGTTAAAGTAGTTACAAGCAGATGGGAATACAATTAATGCATAAAGGATATGCTCTTAGTTCCATACTAAAGCCAACACCAGTCGGTGCAGATATCCTGCTTATCATCAGAAAAATACATAAATTCTAAGGCTTGTGTTTCCAGAAAGCAGTGCCTGATTTTCCTGTCTTGGAATACAGAAAGCTTTGCCACTTAATTCAACAGAACTGTGGCCCTAAACAAGCACGAACTCAAAACCAAAAATAACTACAGCCAGAAAAGAGTTTGTAAGACCAGGAGGTCACCAAAGTCATGGATTTCTTGTTATGGCTGGGGTGCAAGTCAGCATCCTTTCCCTCCCTAGGGACTGGCTGCTAGCAGAACCTAGCATTCAGAAGTGGGACGTAGCACAGCACTTTGTGAGTTCTAAGAAGTGTTAGAAGTACTTAAAAACTGCTAGAAAGTGTTAAAATAATTCAAAATGTTATTTGTAAGTACCAAGCATTTAAAAAAGAAACCATGAAAGAAACTTCATCCCTTTCTGAGCCCTGAGTATTGAATTTTTATAATAAATTTACATGCACAGACCAGCAACAACAACAAAACCTAACCACATTTGTTTTTTATACTAACTAGCTAAAAATCAATGCTGCTACCATGACGCGCTGCTGTTCTGCTCAGCTGAGGTGTTCAATTACTTTATTCTTAACTAAATTACAAATAAAGATCTACAAAAACATTATTTACAATATATTCTCAATAAATATCTACACAACTGTGGGTGTAGATGACACAGCAAACATTTCATTTTCTGAAGTGTTCTTATTTCAAAGGAAGAGCTTGTTTTATGGGGCTTGTTTGTTGTAGTAAAGTAGTTTCATTCCTTCAGAATGTATAGCAGTATTTGAAATAGCACATTATTATCAAGGTGAGCAGACAGGGAGGAACAAAAGAAAAATTCTTAGGAGTAATGCAATCATTACAGAGATATTCTTCAGAGGTAATTAACTGTCTTCTGGTAAACAGAATGATGTTTTTTAATTCAGACAGCATTGCTTAGCAATGACCTACACTGTCTGGGATTTACCTGCATCAGCTGCCTGTGTGACCAAACTTCTACAGTTAAATGCACAGATTAGCATCTCCTCCCTCAGTCTCAATTTTACCCTTGTTAAAGGTTATTCTCCCCTGGATCTCCTGATGGAACTGGTGATATGATGACTCCCTAGCTCAGCTCATTCAAAACTGAGCTGGGCTGCTTTAGATACTGTACTTTGCTCACCTGGCTCGCTCTGATTGCAAGAGATAAGGGATAACCATGATAAACATGAGCCATCCTGTCAGTGCAATCATCTCTGAGGGGGAAACAAGGAACATTTCATGAGCGTGTGAGGACAAAACCCACTTCCACCACGGGAGGCCAACCAGGACAAGATGCCTGTCAGCAGACTGGCAAGGAAGAGTCATTATACAATGTTCCACTACACCTCAACATTTTAAGCAAGTGAACGATGTTGTAGAGAAAACAGTTTGGTAATTTGCTAACTTAATACAGTTGTCTAAAAGACAATGACCAATCTAATAATGAAGATACTTCTCATTAAATAAATGTGGTATAATAGGAATTAAATTGTTTATGATTGTTTTTGTTTTGGTGGAGAGTAAAATGGAAATAAATCATTCAGTATTAACAAAAGAAAAACATATTGCTTCATTTCCATGCAAAGTCATCAGTATGTGAACCAAAAGTTCATGGTTACTCAGAGGTTCAAAGGAGTTCACTCCAGCAAGTGACAAGCTCATATTTTACAAATAAAGTTTAAAGAGAAAATTATTATTACTCTTTAAGTATCATTATCCACATATAATTAACTGGGCTGTATTTCTAGCTGTTGTACCTATGTTCCTTTGTTGTCCATTTGCAACCTATCCTAAACTAACAAAAAAAAATTAATTTGAGTGACCCACTGGGTGTCAGAGAAAACTGCATATACTATGAGGTTATAGCTAGTTCACCTGAAGGTGAAAAAGCAAGAAAAATCAACTATTTGCTGGCAAACAAGAACAAAACTCCATGGAATATTCTATTAGGAAACACACAGTAAAAGTTAAGATAGTCCTTTCCTGAAGCAACCCTCTTCTACCCCATTCTGGATGCCATTAGTAGAAAATCCACAGAAATCCCCCTATAAAATCTGATTTACAAATTGAAAGTTGTTTTTTAACTTCATGTGCATGCTGACTGACCATCTGGCAGGAGGTGAACCACATAAAGACCTCTCAAATGCTACTGGATGGCAGTGGGCAGCAAAACGAAGTTTCAAATACATGCTCTGTATCTGCAAGTTAAACAAATGCCGTATTTACTTACCCTCAAGTTGTCTACATTGCACATTGACTTAATTGCATTCAAATTCCATAAATTCTCTCCTTCTGTTGATGTAAACACCACTCGTGAATAGCGATCACCTGAAATTACAGAAGGGGGTTTTCACTCATTGTTTGGGTGGGCCTGCTATCAAAGGCTGAGGCAAAATCCCACCGTTCAAATGACACCCATGAAATCTTTGTCGAGTCATGGGAATTCACCTCCTTTTCAAGATGAGCTGTTTATCTGTAAGACTCACTCCACATGAAAGTTTCCATTTCCTTAAAGTGCTTATAGTAAATATGGCATCTTCAATACTATATGCCACTCAGAAGCTCTACAGACTTCTATTCAAGCAAACTATCTTCTGAAATATGACAAACAAATAAAAATCAAAAGATCTAATCAGCAAACTACAAAATTCTTGGCACAGCATAATGGCAGTACACTGATAATAGTAATCAAAGGCTGATTTAGTAAGTCATTTGGGAATATAAATAATAATTATAAAGCTGTTTCTACAAGAATGTTTTTGCTTTAGAAGCAAATGACTGCAGTGGAAATTGTTGTGATATCCTTGAGGCCATTTTCAAGAATTCCACAGTTTAGACACATGGAGCTTAAATTACAAATTAAATCGCATTTATCAGAAGACAGATTTAGGAAAGGAAATAATTACTTAGTGGCAGTGAGATCTGTCTGCAGAGCTCACAAGGGAAACAAATGTACAAACACAAATATATAGTACTGCCTAATGCAGTATGGTACTTTGGGTTAAGAAATATTATCACATTAATTAAAATATTCCAAAACCCCAAAAGGCTGAATTTTTCCCACTGCTGTGAAGCTGCAGAATTTTTGCCTTTCACAAGACTGCAATGAAAAGACGCAGGGATGGTGCTTTGTGATCTCCAACCATGCTTTAGGATCAAGGGAACTGAAATCTAGAGATCCTGGAGCAAAGAAAGATACCAGGAATGACAAAAGTGGGTCAAGAGGAAATCAGCTGTTTTCTTTACATAATGGACTGGCAAATTTTCCCACAAAAGCACAATTTCTTCACGACTGTCACAACTGAGACTACACAGAAATGACAGAGGAAAGAATGATAGTGAGACTGTGCAGGAACAGCAGCCTGGATAAGAGGAGTTAATTCTGCTTCAAGTTAATGCTCAGCAGAGTTCCAAGCACATTTCCTCTTCCTTACTCATGATATGCTCAGTCTAATTTGGTTCTGTTCACAGAAGCAGAAATTATGACCTTGCTCCCATCTTCCTCAAGACCACACTGTAATTGAAAAGACTAAAAATCTGTTCTTCACTCTGGTTTTCCCTGGTCATTGCTCTCTTAGACCAAGTAATCTAAACAAATAATTTACAATTGTGTTTTTGTGCTCTGTTATCAGTTTTTACATGTGGAAGTAGCCACAAAAGAGCTCAGGTTGTTCTATGAATAGAGGCAAGATCTACATCTCTAATGCACTTTCTGCCACAATAGCACTTATCAAAGTTCTGCAGTGTGCCCTGTAAAAAGTCAAAAGACTTTGTCTTTTTTGTCCTCTGTTTAACTTAAGTCAGCTTCATAAGCCTACAGTGCTTTAAGGTGGGGATTTTTAATTTTTACTTTTGTTTCTTTGAGGGGGATGTTTTCTTTGCTGGGTTTTTTCTCTGTGTGGTTTTTTTTTTCCCCTAAACAAACTCCTAAATTCTGTACAAAATATAACTGGTGGATGCCTTTTAGGACATATACAGTAGAAGTATTTTGGTTTAGGTGTTTTAGAATCAAGTTAATGGCACAGACAAAATACAACTTCTTCCCTAGTGTGAATTAAGCACTATCTCTCTAGTCACACACAAAACACTGATTTTACAATGTTCAGCACTACCAAGAACTAATAACATTCCTTACAGGAAATGGAAACACTTAGAGGAAGCACTTGAACTAAATACAGTTTATTCTGAGAAAGGACCAATAGAACACAACATTTCAGCCCAATTTACTCAAGATTTCTGCACACAGAAAGAAAGTGCTTATTGTGTGTATATATTAAGTAAAAAATATCTTCCTAATATGGCATACAATATACAGAAGAGTTCAGAAAACATTGAACTGGCAAAAGTTTTTAGCCTTCCTTCCATCATTTCTCCACTTACTTGGAATATCACAGAAAAAGGTATCCTTGTGGAAGTTCCAGTCTGCTTGCCTCTTCTCTCTTTCATAGTGATCATCTGACCATCTGTCATCTTGATGACTAGAACAGAATAAAGTTTTGCTTTACCTTAACAAAGAAATTATTAAAAGAAGCACCATCCAAACAAGTCACACACCTTAACAGCTCTTACACATGAGAAAACATATTTTAACAATGTGATTTTGGTATACAAAAACTGAAACAGCAATTTAATTTTTTCTTTAAATTAAGGGACTTCACATGAAAAGACACTGAGTCCAGTACTGAAACTATCCATAGAGAAAAGTAAAATCATACATTTTTTAAAAGAGCTTGCAATGGGAAATATCTAGCCTGATATGAAAGGCCTTAAGAACTGCAGATTACTTGATTCTCTATTTATTGAAATCAGTGGCAGTATATGTATTAACTTCAGAGGGTCCTGGTGAAAGGACGATGTACCTACAAAAACCACCAATAAAACAAAATGCATTTTTAATATAAATTCTTACCTTTTAGCTTGCTCATCTGCATATTTGAAAGGATAGTTTGCAAGTGTTGCTTTGTACCCTGTGTTTTTCACCATGTTGTTCCATGTGACCAATCTCTGTCCTATGGCTGTCCCTCTTGGTTCAAAACCCTACGGGGAGAAGCACAAAATTCCATTAATGCTTTTCATTCTTCGGCTCAAACGGGAGAGCGGAAACACGATCAAAGTGATGGATAGTTTTCATTATGAAGCATAATTACTCCAGGCATCTACTTTTAGAGGTAAAATGCTTTATGACAGGTCAGACAAAATAATGACCGACTGTAGAGAGTGATGAGGGATTAAGAATTCTTGCACGTCCTACTGCTCTCCCTGAGAAGAGATGATGATTTAGTCCATCAAATGTTCAACACTTGGTTTTCAGAGGAAGGGCATTCTACAAAGTCCTCTTCTGTATCTCAATTATCACTCTCTATTGATTAAATATGATTAAAAACTGTCAAGTATATATTCTCTATTTCTCCAAGAATAAGGCAAATCTTTAAATAACTTTGAAAGTGACTTTGAAACAATTTAAACAACTTCGCTGTTTTCAAAAAATATCCATTACATATGGATATGTACAGATACACATACTACACTATAAATACCAATAACTTACAGGAACAGTTTATTTTTATTTGAGGATAATAATTAGATGCCACATTTTTAATAAAAAAATCCTGAAAGCTACTCATGCTTAAGAGAATTCATGGAAAGTAAAAAATGAGTGCAGTATTTAATAGAATCTGTTAAAAATTACTTTTAGTCTTTCAATACGGCTATCACTTCATCTCCATAAGGCACTTAGAATCCCCTCTCCTTTAACAGATCCTGGCCTTCACTCTTTGAAACCTGATTTAGAACGTATGGTCTGTGCTGTACATCTAAAACTGGGATGAATTTACATTATTCAATCTGAAGCAGTCCTGTTGAAGGACACATGTCCTTAGCAAAATGCAGAGGGAATTGAAACTAGTGGATAACATTCTCTGATGGCAACTGCAGCTTTGTATTATTATTTACTGCTCCAATGTCAGCATTGGTCAATTGTCAACACTGTGTGACCGCTGCACTTGCATTTGCTGTTTACTGGTTCCACTGAAAAAACAGCAAACAAAAAATACTTATTTGACAGTACAACTGATTAATATTGACTTACCAGCAGTGGATCAGAGAAATCTGGAAGATCTGGAACTAATATTCCCACGAGGGCACACACCACTATGAGCACAGTGCACATGCCCAGGACCACCACGGGCCAGTCGGCGATGAGCGCGGCGTAGCTACGGGAGAGGAGCAGGGAGAGGTGCTACAGCAACCAAAGCTGCACACAAAACTAATCCATACTTCTCTACAGAGCTTTTCATATCAGACTATTATTTTTCCCCAGGATTCTGACAAAATTGCAAGCTTATCCATTATTGCGGACCACTAGGAAAAGATGCTTTGTTAGAAATTTAATGAGAGAAACCATCATTACTTCCTTTTTTTTACAAACTTAAGTATTTTAAAGGAAAAAAATAAAAGGAAGAAAAAGATCAGTTTTAAAGTAGAACCCAAGAAAGCATTTCCTCTATTTTTAAAACAGCCAGTAAAAAAGGTTTCAAACCCTACATACTTATGATCCATGAAATCTTTTGTAGTTCAAAGATGCAAGGGATTGGCAACACGATACATAAACTAATCAACATTAATTGTCTAGTTTTACAGCATAACATCCATCCTTGGATTTTAACACCTAGTTCATTCTAAATTTTATGAGTGGAAGAATTTTTATATTCTAAAACTACAAACCTGATTTTCATTATTTTTGTAAAATATTTTTATTTTTGTTAATTCAACAGCAAAGTTCAGAAAATTAAGAGAAATCAAGAAATCTTAATTTCTAAATTATTTTTCTTACAATAAAGACTTGAATTCATAGAGTTTATGTTTCAAAAGCAACATTGTCTAATACTGGGAGCAAAGAGAGTATAGAATGTCCCATAAAGGCATTAGAAAAGTAATTATAGGCTATGAATCCTTTTATACAAATGGTCTCTGTACACACTAAATATTGATCAAGAAGATCTCCACTCTTATTTCCTCCTCAACTTACAAGCAGCATAACATCAAAGTTTATAGCAGAGAGCTCCTCTACTTATTCCTACTGTCTTAAAAGATTATGGCTCTTTTTCAGTTTTAAGAGCAACTTGCTAATTAATCACAACACAATTATCAGCTCAACAGAAATTTTCTGTCCTGCTGCTAAGAAGGGAGGGATTGTCCATCTCCGCACTCCAGCAGTGGTTTCCCAACATTCTGACTGCAAAATCAATGGCATGAGCAAGCTTATTCCTGTTTTTCCATAGCATGTGGACATAGGCACCTCTAGGGGTCTAAGTAGAGCTTTAGGGACCAAGGAAATCCAAAGCACTGGGTGTTTCTCCATTTCCCACTAGGTAAACATGGAATAGCTCTGACATGCTCACACAAGAGGTTAATTAGCAAAAGCTCTAAAAGCAATCCGAAGTCAAAGTTTTCATTAAAGTCAGACACAAAGGGGCAGCTTGCCAAATGAGCAATTGTACAAAGTAGAAGTGAAGGGAAGTAAATGACCTAATAGAATTTTCCTATTTATAGGACTAAATGTTTTTATAAACACCAAGCTAGACTGACTAGCCATTACAGACATTTGCTCTGAAGTCATAAAAGTTAGACCCCAAAGATTTATTTTCCTATTCATCACTAGTGCCAGATTTACCACTTTGACATGTTGTCTCTACACTTCCATTCTCAGCTGAGCACTCTTAAATTGGGTAAATTCTTTCAGCTGTAAAAGAAACTCCATCCTAAGTGTTTAATGTGATAATAAGCCACACACAGAAAACAGTAAATGCTTGTTTACACCTGCAAATTTCTCCTGTTCCTTGTACCACATACTGAAATTCAGATGAGCAAAGCTGATCTGGGCTGACAAAAGGACTGACCACTCTATATTTAATTTAACCCGTCTGAGCATCATTCAGTGCTGCTGAGGGCTCTGGCTCCAACCAAGTTGCCTAAAAAGCAGCCTCAACCCCAACCCACTGTATGCGATTAAAGAGATGGCAGGTTTTTTAATTTTTACCCATTAAAAAGCCATAACATGAATTTAGTTACTTTTTCTTTTCTCTGTGAAGAGGAAGGCACTGCCCTGGCAGACAGCATAAATGACCACTTGCCTCAAAATGCCTGAGTCCAAGGGGAAAATGCTTAAATCAATTCCTCAGTGGAGGAATCATGTTCAGAAAGGATATCCTTAGTGCTACGCACATCCTTTAGTAATTTTCTAAATCAGGATAAAACCTCCCACTTTTGGATGCCTAATTAAAACTATTTTTTGGTTGTGCAATGACCTAGACATATAGCCACACTTAATACCTTTTCTTCTTTCTTTTTCATCCAAACTATTCCATCACTTAATGATAAACTCACCTAAGTTTGAGACTGAGTAAACACCACTTTTTATGCCATTTTGCCCTGTTTTCAGTCTGTTAGAATGGTACTAGTTTTAGCTAGCTACGTACCATTAAAATGCATATAGCTTCCATTAATTTATTTCTTCCTGATGTTTTTCACACACCTAAAAAAGGTTTGGTTTTGTTTTTGTTTTTCCTTTGTGCTTTAAGTAATTCAAAATGCTTAGGAGATACACTAATTCAATCTATATTTAGCAACACTAAAAGCACCACTGTTTTCAAGCAATTTGTCCAAAGGTGATCCAAGACCTTAGATGTTTTCTTCAAAAGGAGAAGGTGAAAAAGCTAGTGTTTAGGTCTTCTTCCCATTTTAAGCTACAGTATAATGTGTGGCTAGAGTTACACTTTTCAATTCAGCCCCTGAGATATATACAGACATATACAGATGTCCTCAGGTTCAACCACTCCTCAGCCTCATATAGAGACCGAAGTGTACCATGTACAGTTTCTGTACTGTAAAAAGATCACTCTGAGCAATAGATATTTGTGTGACCCAAATCATACCAACACACAGATTTCTGTAACTCAAACCAGATACTTAACAAACAGACCTGCTCTTTACTGACAGCAAATCCTAAAGATGGATTATGTTTTTAATATATTTCACTTGAGATGGTTTCCTGTTGCCTTTACTGATGCACTGACAGTTTTAGATACAATGCTCTGTTATTTTCTATGACCCTGCCATGCTACAGGTCCTATACAATCCAAACCCAGTGTTCTAGGTTGCATGGGGTGTTAGGAAGAATTAAAAACTACAATGATGAAATTTCCTGAACTTATCTGTCATGGTTGTTTATCACAATTGGTGATACAAGCAAGCCACTTCTCAGAGCAACCCTTCATCAAAAAAGTACTGAGGCATGGAGTTTCCAGGCAGAGATTGTAATAAAAATGCCACAAAATAGTTGAAAACAAGAAGCATGGAAACCTGCATAGATTTTTAAATTCTGGCCTATTATTAATGAGGAAAATGCTTTTCTGTCTGTAAACAGAGCCTGAGTTTGGCTGCCTTGTGTGTTCTATCCTGCTGCTGCTCCCCCAGGATTCACAGATGTGTTATTAGGGATATTAAGGAACTTGTCCTGGCTCCTTGTTTCAGTGTTTATTTAGGGACCCACTGCAGATCAGTTCTTTTAAATGTTGTCTGACCTTGCTGATGCTATCTGCCTTCCCAGTCTCCCGTGGCAGTTGCAGAAGTTTACTACCCACTGCCTAGAGAAATACTGTTAAAATCTGCTTTAATTTGAGTGCTTACTATTTGCTTTGAATATTCCTTATTCTTGCTTTGTATGGGGAATATCAGCTTTGCCATCACCTCATCTACCACCTTTATAATTCCACAAACCTCAGCTGTGACAGCACTGGACCTTACCTTTTTGGTAACTTGAATGGTCTGGCTGGCCTGAAAGAAGGAAAAAAAAGAGAGTAATTGAGAATGCATGAAATATGCATGCACATACCAATTTGTTTCATTATTCCGATACACGGGTAAGCAAATAAATTACAAAAATCAGATATTTTAGGATATGAATTATTTTGAAAGGCCCACAATCATATTCAATTGAGTCTTTGCAAACAAGTAGTTCAGAGAGTAATTACAGCTACAGACAGCTGGGTTTTCAAAAGTGGAATTTTATGCAGCTGATTTTTGGGATTACTATTCCAGAGACTTTTCCAGTTTTCAACAAAAGACCAAATAAACTAATATGATAAAAATACTATTGAAAATCATGACAAAGTTTGCATATGATGGGAACAGACAACCACAACACCATGTTCTGACTGTAATTCACAAAACTTCTTAATTGTCCTTTGTAATTCCATTACAAAGAATTATTTTGGCCATAAATTCTGTCTTGCCATAATACAGGAAACAGAATGACATAGGGTACCTCTATAAAATATTTTTATACAAGTTTTTGTTACTTCTTAAAAGCATAATATAAAGTATATTATTTTGAGGAGGAGATAGCAGACCCATGTGAAAATTATTCTGATCTGACACTGTTCAGTGAGCACCTTCAATTTGTTAGCTACTGGATCATTAAGTTTCACATAAATTCCACTTAAAAAAACTAAATGAAGAATGTGCAAATCCTTTCAAGAATGCAACATAAAATCACTCCAAAGTTGTAACCATACTACAGCTTCAGTTAAGTTATGCACTTGTTTTACCACGAAGGACGTATTTAATATTACTTCTTTAAAGAAGTCCAGAAAGCACTGAATTAAGAAGCAGGAACTTGCATAAAATAGATCACTTAGTAACATCACACCGAGGTTGCCAAAAGCATAGATTTGTATACTTTCACACACAAATAAACAGTTCAAACTTCAGACTCCTCAGAGATTTTCAGAAAATCTTAATCCACTGCATAGAAATGAAATTTGCTGTTCTTCAAAGTAAAAAGAGTTGTTTACTACTACACAGTAGTAAAATTTGCTCCTTATAGCCATGAGGAAGTTGGAGAAAAGCAGAATAACCAATCTGCAGTTGCAGTGACTCGGGGATTAAGGAAAGGTACAGACAATGATTCTCTGTTAAATTCAGCCACAAAAGTTAAGACTAAATTTATAAAGTGCCACCAACCCTCAGGCAAGATGCACAAATCTGACCTGTAGACATACTGAACATGCCCAATTTCCCAACTGATGCCAAAAACTTCTGGTACCACTACAACAGACTCACCAGCAGCCAGAATGTAGAGAAACCCAACTAAACTGAGTTCTGAAATGCCTTTAAACAGTGAGGTACCCCAAGGCTGAAAAGAAGTTGTGGCAGGCTCGGGGGACTGCTGGCTGTCTGATCTACAACCTCAACCACAAACCCACCTTTTCCCAACTCAGGCTAGACTGGAGGACAAGAAACCAGGTACTGAAGTCAGAACTCACTCAACTTGAATCTGAAGTGAGCAGTAACAGAGGACTCTGGATGAAGAGTCCCTTTCATGGACCTGGACCAACACAGAGCACTCACTGAATGTGCCTTCCCAACTGTATGGAAAAAGGGGCCAAGCCACAGTGTTGGGAATAACACTTTTTTAAACTGCAGCATAGACTCCTGGGTTTACAGATGAGAGAGAAATATAAACAGACATATTTACTGTTACTGTTGTGATTCGAACATGAATTTCTAGCTTTCATTTGTAAAAATATGAATTTCTATATATAGTCAGTCACTTGTTTTTGTCTGTCCCTTAATGGGCTCTGCCATGAGCAATAATATCAGACAACGCTTTAGCACAAGCAAGGCCACCCAAGGACAATGATTTGTACAGGCTTTGTATTTGTGCTGACTTCTATAAAGGTTTCTATGACAATTCCAGCTTATATTAGCAAATAAAATTGTTTTCTTCTGCATGGGGGCTACTTTAAAATTAAAATTGTCTAATTTGGTTTACACTAAATGGGTAAAAATACCAACACAATCATTCCTCATCCTTCCCCTTTCCCATCAAAACCAAACTACATTTCCCTCTGTTTCCTCCACCTGCAAAATATATTCAGTGCTGAACAAATGATGATGATTAAGTTCTTCAAAGTTAGGGAGGGTTAAAGGTCACACCTGCTATCAAATAGTTTTGTTTTGAAAAGCATGCATTGAAAAAACCTGGGTACACCCGGGTGAATTCCAGCAGTGTAACCAATCCCTTGCAGCTGTTGTGATGACTCTATTATATTGGTCAATAGGAAAAGTTATCCCTGAAAACTATGCCCCAAAATTCTTTAGTTATGCTCTAAAATACAAAAATGCATGGCAAAACCAGATCTTTCCCACTTAATTAATGTTGCTGTATCTAATTTTTGAAGTATTATACTTTCATTGAGCCAGTTTATATAACACCACCAGCCTCCAAAAAAAGTGTGGACAAAAGAGTCCTCATCAGTTTTCATGAGAAAGAAATAGTGAATTCCATTCTTTTGCCGGGACAAAAGCCAAGTTGATCTGTGTATTAAATTACCTTTGTACTTAGTTCTCACAAGTCTGATAGCAGAAAGTGACAATCACAGTTGTTTGTGACAGGACCAGCACAACCGAGTTATGACACAGACTGAAGTCACTGATTAAAATCTAATGAACACTTTGCACCAAGAGGGGAAAAGGGAAAGAGGAAGAAAAGGACAGGCTCTGTTCTACCCCCATTTACTGCAAGTGTCAGCCCCTGCTCAACAGATGCTTTGCTTCATCCTGTCCTTTCCTAATGGCAACTTTTGTCTGAACACCACACAATTAAGAAATACATAAAAGATAAACAGATTGGAAACCCGCCAATATTTCTCAATACAAAATGTTTTTTGGATGACCAGCATCCTTCTGTGTAACATGGTGAAAAGGAGGAGCAGTGTCTTTAAAAAGGGCTCCTCTAATACCAGCAAGTTTACTCTAGGAAATAAAAGAGTATCAGGAGGATTGATCAGGTTTGGACTGGAATACTACAGCTCTAATTACTCACCTTTCCAGCCTAAATAAGCACTTAACCGCAGAGTTTCTACCAATATTTTAAGCAGTGAGATAATAAAAAACATTTGTTCCTTTGTGTACAAACCTACTTGAATAGGGGCAGTTCACAGGTATAAAAAAAAATGATCACGTTACATATTTTTCAATCTGAGAAAGACAATGACCAGTGCTTGAGCTTCCTGAAGGGGAGCAAGCTGTGCCACATGACAACATCCTGACTTCGGGTTCACAGGGAAGCCAAAATCTCTTTTTCATTACAGCACTGAATGAGTTTTCCCATGGAAGTTAATAGGGTATATCAGAGAGGGGAGTTTGGTCCTAATTTCAAGAATCATAAAGGAAAACAAGCTTTTGGAAATCCTATGCAGTATTAAATCTAGTTTATGACCTTTGTGTCACCTGGACATCACACGGCACAAAGCAATGTTTCAAAAAGCTATGTTCCTCAGCGTGGGACTGCTGCAAATTAATTGAACACTTAATAATAACACTATGGCTGGTTTACTGCACATGCAGCGTGTTTCATTAATCTAACGCATTTCAGGGAAATACAAACCTGAATGTGTCAGAGGACAATAAAAGCATCTAGATATTCCAAGACATTCTTTTCCAGGCTTTCTTCATAAACCTCAGTTGTAAGAAAGATATCAATGGAAGCAACCCCTTGGCCTCACACCCCACAGAATCAATGTTTGCTGCTTCCTTAGTGGGTGCAAAAAACCCTGCAGAACGTAGCCATGAAATAGAAAACTAGGAGAACAGGCTGTGCTTTGAAGCACACTTTGAAGAGTTTTCTAGCTGTTGTGAAGCACCCATCATTTCAAAAAAGTGTTATAAAGGTAGCTATCAATAACCTGGGAGGTTGAAAGAGATATTAATACAATTTTAAATAGGAACAATTCTGCTTACACTGACAGTAATGTTAGTTGGGATTTTTTTTTGAGTCAGTTAAAAAGCATCAACACATTCCAAATCATATCTTTGTACTAACTTATCCAAACATTACCTTCCTAAAATTCCTATTACAATTCTGGATACTCCCCTGGCTAAACATTTGATTTCTGATTTATTTCATGTCACTTAACTGCAATTAATTTCTATTTTACTGTGTGCAGATGTAGAGACCGGAACTCGGATATAGAAGGGCTTTTCCTCCTTTTTTCCTGGGAGGAACAACAAGCCAGTTAGACTTTTAGCTGAAATTAATGCCTACCAGCCTGACACAGGGCAGCATAAAGACACTCCCTGGGATTGTTGTGCCCTATTTTTAGGTGTAAGGAAACAACAAACAGCATCGGATAAATCCGAAACTGTCAGTGTGAGTGCTTCTCCTCTGTTTCATTCAGAGACAGGAGCTAAGGGGAAGCAGAAGCTGCTCTCCCAGCAGTGATACCCAGCTGATTTCTGGTGCTTTGCTGCAGCTGGGACCATCTCCCAGCTGAAACCAGCACTAATTGAGAAGCACTGCTCTTCTTCACACCACTGCCTGCCATGAAGCAGTTTATTAGGAAACCTCAGCTGACTGGACCATCTCAAAAAGATAGACACCTTTGCAAGGTGCAAAGTCTTTGACCCATTTTTCCTATTTAATTGCAGGAACCAGTGTCAGATAGAAAAAAAAGTACTGACTTGCTGGACAAATGCCATCCCTCAGCAAATCCGGCTGAGATCCATGCTCAGCGACATTTGGATATGAACAGTAACAGCCAACCATAATTTCAGGGCTCAAACTCAGGCACAAGGGTAACACGGAAAAAGTCACTGACAGAAATTTGACAGTTTGGGAAAAGCCCTATTTTTCCAAGCAATCATCCAGAGACAACTGGTCAGGCGGCTGGTCTCTGTCATTTTGGTGCTGAGCTGCACAAAAATTTGAAAATAAATGTATACCTTACTGATATTTATCATAAAGGACTTATACAGTATAGAATCATGGAATATCCTGAGATGGAAGGAACGAATCAGGATCATTGGAATCCAACTCCTGGCCTGGCACAGGACAACAGATTAATTTTGCACTCTTGCTTTTCACTTAAAGATTCACTGGAGGCAAAAATGGTAAGTTGCAATAAATAGCTGTATTGACTGAAAAAAAACTCCAACCAACCAACCAACCAACCAACCAACCAACCAACCAACCAACGGAAAAAAAAAAAAGAAAAAAAATATACTCTCCTGTCCAAGGATTATGAGGTGTTTAACCTCAATGCTTTATTTTGCCAGAGGGAAGCTATTCCCTTTGTTGGTAGATCTGGTTACCAGAAGTGATAAAACATAGCTTTTTGTCATTATTACACCTCTGGATAAACTAAATCCCTGCAGGATAGAATGAGATATGCATCATATTGTACATTCTCCATCAGAACATACAATACAAACTAAATCCCTGCACAGAAGAAAATCTTCATGGTTTCAGAATGTCATTGACCCAAGAGAACAATCTGAATTGCTCCTAAATATCAAGCCAGCTTTTGCTGCTATATCAGATATAACACCTATGTGCTTTATCACTTTAACAATCACTCAGACAACAAATCCAACAGATTAAGTTGCCAAAAAAGTTTTTATAAGCCTCCCAATTTAATTTTTTTGCTATGATGAGTGGTTTTCCACGATTCTAATAATGAACTCTATCTAGATGTTTTTTAAACATGCAGTGTTCATTGTATTTGTCTGCACTTAGCTTTATTTGTTTACATCTCTAAGGAATAAGACAACCCACAGCAAAATGATGTTGTAAAGGAGATAGAGAATTCAGTTTTCTGGTAAGTTGCTTTTTAAGGTTTTATTAAAAGCAAGAAGAATGCAATTCATTTTTATGGGTTTTTTTCCCCACATAAAATATCAAGGAATAATCCAAAAGGATTTTGTATTTTTTAATCTCTAGATTATCAAAGTGAAATTATCTGACACGAACTGCTATTTCATTCCATTAAAATGTGTGAAATGTCAATGTTGCAGCTTTTCCTAATGTTGTACGTATGACTATTCTTTTGCATAAAATTAAGCAAAATGCAATTTAGCAGACCAAAAATCGATACGCTATTTGGCAACTGTATTACAGACGTCAATTCACATTTTTACAGTTGAGACATCAAGCTTTATAAAGGTGCTTTTCCTGTCTTCTTACCTACCTCTTCAATTCCAACCAAGCATCTGCTCTATTTTCACAGCAAATATGAGCAAATAACATTGCTTTTCTGGGAGGAAAGCAATTGTGAGGAAGGTGTTAAAAACTACAAAATCATTGTCTGAGTGATTCTTGCTCTGTCTGATTTAGAGTTAGCATAAAAGTGTAAGCTTTACTGACTTACAGCCCACTGGATAAAATCCTATAGAAAAATGGGAAACCCTATATACTTAACTAAGCCAGCATTTCACTCACTCCCTTTCTGCTATGAAATCAATATTAAACTTTATTATCCTACTCTGCAAAAGTAACAGGTAATTTTGACATCTCCCATGGACAAACCTGCGGCTCATGCCAGAGTACAACAGGGAAATACGTTTCCATCAAGGCACCAGAGATGGGAGAAGGCCAATGCAATCCTATTGACATCCAGTAAGTGTGGATTTTCATTTGGAAATTTAGTAACAGCACTGGGAGCAATGTCCTAGGAAGATGGATTGAGGACTTTGGACTTGTCTAATTTGGAGAAAAGGAAGCTGAGCAGTGGTCTCATTGCTCTCTACAGCTCCTTGAGGCAGGGAAGTGGAGAGGTGATCTCTTCTCCCTGGAATCCAGTGCTGGGACATGTGGGACTGGTTCAAAGCTGAGCCAGGGGAGGTTTAGACTGGACATTTCTTTATCTAGAAGGTGGTCAAACACCTGAACAGACCTTCTCAGGGAGGTGTTGATGTCCCAGTCCTGTCAGTGTTCAAGAGGCATTTGGACAATGCCTTTAACAAGGGTCAGCCCTGAATGGGCCAGGCAGTTGGGTTAGGTGATCCTTGCAGGTCCCTTCCAACTGAAATAGTCTATTTTATTCTATCCCTGTATAATTCATTAGATGCTAAATTAAAACTTCTATAAATTTATAACACACAGGTGATTTGAAACTGAAATGATCCTACCAGAATCATCTCCAAGTCTGGGGGATTGTTGGGGGTTTTTCCCCCTCTCCTTTTCCTCACTGCTCCATAGGGACAATATCCACGTAAGAGCCCAGGATTTACTGACCAAGTCTTCAGTTTAATGTTCCTTAGAAATCCATTTTTGCAATACTGACTTCTAATGTCTTTCCTCTTTCATGCTCAATAACTGACTAAATACTATCAACTACTAGGAAAGCTGGCTCTTTTCCTTTATAGAATCTATTTGGTTGACTTGTCTTGAAAAGGAATTTAAATCATCTCTGTAGGAAAATCTGAGAGCATATGAAGGAGCCAAGTCATACAGACCCTCCAAACACTTATCTTGTATTCTTCTTTCCCTAAACTTTGCTCCAACGAGTGTAGCCACTTTTAAACACTGCTCCAAAACTGTCAATAAGAAAATTGCCATCAAGCATACTTAAACTGGATTTTCCCTGCTTTAAATGGCAAAGTTTATACACAATTTGAAGTATATACTTCTTCAAAATGTTTAATTGAGGCTATATATATATTCTTTTAACTTTTGAAGCGCTGAAGGCAGGACCACATAGAGCACTGCCTAGCAAATTAAACAAAAGTCCTGAACTATTTAAGAGAATAAAAAAAAAAGCTTAGTAAAATACCACCATGAATCATTATTTGAAAACAAGCCAACAGCTAATTTGGAGCAGACTAATATTATTTCAAGATCCTTCACAAGTCTAAAACCATTAGTCTTTTCTCTTTTCTTGGTAATTACAGTGAAATTAATAGATATGTTCTGGGATTTAAATGATGACTAGAGTAGTTTTCAACATTTTTACTGGCAAAAAGTCCCTTCCTTACAAATATTTTATTTCAAAGCTGTTTTTATTACACTTCCCAGCTGAATGGAGCAACGTAAGGTCATGGCCACGTCTTGTATTTCTCTGACAGCCAGGAAATTAACATGACCCAAGGAATCACAACATACACACAAGAAAAACCCCATCTCATGATACCAAGGAGAAGGAAAAAGATGTCCAAGAGTGCCTATTTTTATCATGGCAACTCTCCAAATAGGCTGAAGTGCATGTTCTTGTAGGCATTAATGACTGACATTAAGCACATGGAAGTTTGGCTCTAGACTAGGGAGACCTGGACTGTCATAAATCACACCTCAACTTCATGCTTCAGTCTTCCTTCCTGTGCAGAAGGAAGAATTTGTGATTGTAAGTCACCAGGGGGTTCAGTTTTACTACTTTGACCAGAGAGCTTTTCTAAAGATAGACTAAAAGCACTTCTAAGTTCTCCAAATTGTTCATCTAACTATGGGGATAAGCACTAGTTTTCATCTTTCTCCATATTCAATCTCTTGCAGCAACTGAAAATACTGTTACTTAAGATTTTTGTTCTAAATTTAGTCAAGTATTTCTCTTCAAACATATATTTCAGTGTTGAACTATTCCAATAGCTGTGAATCTAGTCATTTAGAATGTCATAACTTTTAAGTGATATAAAACATGTATATTCAACACAATTAATATATTTAAAAGGATTTAATATGTAATTGCACAAAGGCGGCTCTTTGGCTTTTGCTGGTGCTAATGAAAACTTGTACATATATAATGCAACGTTATCTTCAGTATCTCCTGACATTAAATTTGTTTTGTATGCTCAGTAACAAGAAAGCAAAAAAGGAAATATTTACTGGACATTTAAGGTTTAGAGTATTGTAGCTAAGACCCCCAAAAGAGCACTCTAAGATTGAACAAACTATCAAACAGATTTAACATAATCAAAGCTGTTCCACAAAATGTTTCCAAAAGTTCATCCATTTGACAGAACAAACTAAACATCCTACAAACTGGAAATGTAGCATCAGAATTTTGAGGCAAGGTATCCCATTAACGTGATAGAAAATACGAGAGAAGTGGCAGAAGTGATGCAAGTAAGCTCTTCTAGTCCAGTACTTTAATCTATTTATGATTTTAGTAGAAAAGAACAAAATCACACCCTAATTTGCAAATAGTGAGGCTAAGCTCTCTGAAATATTGCTAGGATTTCTACCTGTAACTTCCCTTACCTGCACTGATCTGCCAGTGGTACCATCTCATTTCTATTTTGCATTGATAGTCCAGGCTTTAAGAGATTTCTTTATTCAGCAGAATCTCACTGCAATTTTTGTGTAGCAAAATCAATGCCAAATCGCTCAGGCATCCTCTGTATTCCCCTCTTGCACTCTGTTTGGGGTTTTGTTTTGTTTTACTGTTCAAGCACCAGTGACTAATTAAAAGCATGCACATCAATTATTATTCACTAGGAGATAAAGACAACCCTGAAATATCAGAGAGGAAGAACAAGTGATTTAGGAAGGAGTTAGAGACAGAGACAATGATGGTAACTCATAAAGAGCTTTCCAAAGTCAATGTTCATCATTCTGCACTTTACCCCTTCATAAGGAAGACTCAAAATTTTTAAGTAGGAATACCTAAATCTTTCAAAACCCATCTCTTTAAAAGTGATGAAAATCAGGTCATTTGCCATGCATAGTTTAGACTCTTGGTCTTTGTTATCTGGTGTTGTCTTATTCACATTTTAACCTTACTACAACCTCCTCCTAAATTAAAAGTACATGAAAACAACATCGTCAAAACATTCCAACAAACTGCCATCATTTTGGAAGTCGTGTTTTTTTTTCTAACTAAGTGTACATAAATGCTCAGTTTTAAAAGTCATCTCAAACCCCATAGCAATTAGTTCTTTTCCGGAACGAGCACAGCTGATGCTGGTTTTCCAGTCAATTTAGTACAAAAGAAAGCAGCCACGTTTTTTACGGTTTCCCTCCCATTATCAGCTTTACATCTTCTGAAGACAGCAGTTCAAAGGCCCAGCAGATTGCTAGTTATGAGAGAGCTCTTCTGTTGTTCGGGGAAAGGGGAGGGATACAGGGCACATGAAATTCATCTTCAAGCACACACAGGATCTGAATTCTCTAAGGAATAGAACCTGCACGGCAAAACAGGGCCAGGCTGGATCTCAGCTGCACTCAGACCAAAGCAGGAACCTCCAAGCACCTCCTTCCTATGGCAAAAATTCTTGATTCCAAACAACCCGAAGTCCAGACAAACACTAATGTTTAATTAGTACAATTAAAAAGCCTGCAAAAATCCCTTGGACAGCCCAGAATACCAGTTTTTTAAGTGCACTTAATACTTTCCTAGCCATGCTATTTTTAATTTGCTCAGCCACCGAATTATAAATGGTATTTTTATTTGTATTCTGATCTCTGTGTGTCAGCTCTTTGCTTCCAGCTCCAGAAAATGCAGCAAGTTGTTTGCACATCCAACAATGCACAATATTTATCATGGGAAGAATAAATGAATTAATAAAACCAGAATAAAACTCTTAAGGTATCACACTCTGAGATAATGCAGGACTAAAACAAAAATGTGTGAAAATGAGGAAGTGCAGCTCAAATTAGACTGACATGAAAAAATATTTCAAATAAAGAAAAAGAAGCCGTTCATTTGATCACAGGGAAAACCTACTTCTCCACATGTGCACAACTGAGAATCCCACGTTTGGACTCAGAGGGCTGCATGAGATAGCTTCACATTCCTTTTCTTTTTTTTTGCAACTACATCAAAATCCCAAGTATGCCATTGGGTTGTTAATGCTTCATAATAAGAAGAGAAGAACTTCTATTTTGGCATAGAATAAATGGCTTAAATGAGAATAGAGGCAGAATTTGTATTGTTTCAGAACTCCTGATCTATAGCATGAACCAAGAGATTTGAAACACTGAACACTGAATGAAGTGATGGTAACAGCTTTTGCCTTTTAGCTGCTAAGGTCAATGAAAGATTTCAGAAATCCTACTTCCAGAAACCTGACCTAAAGGTTTCTTCCTAAAGATTCCTATATTTAATCTTCCTAGGGGAAGGCAGAAAGTCTCCTTTATTACTTTTTAAGTTGTTATACGCATATGCGTTTTGCACAAAAGACATTAGTATACAATTCATATAAAAAGTGAAAACAAAATTTTTTTAATGCATCCAATAAAGCAGAAGCTAACAACTTTCAAAACAGGATAGGTTGTTTAAAAAGCTCCATGGAAAAAAATTTGTGAACAGTTCATGTTGCTGAAATGAGGACATTAGAAAATATTTTATTCATATATATACACATAATCAGCTCTGCAAACCATGCAGAATGTACTAGATAACAATTATCCTTTTCCTGGAATCAAGCAGGGAACTGTTTCATAACAAAGTCTTGTTATTAAGATTGGTATTTGGCAAACGTTCCCTTGCTTTTTGAAAAAACAGGAGATTTTTATTTTTTTCTGTTTCTAATCTAAATGCCAAGTAACTAGAAGGAAAAATATAAAATGGGTAAGAGGCAGCTGTAGTGTTCTATCCTCACTTCACAGCTTTTTCATTTTTATAGAGCTTCTTTTTAAAGTATTAAATAACATGTAAGTATTCATGAATATCTGCAGTACTGTTTAAACAGTGTGTGGCACAGAACTCTGAGACACAGCAGAACCCAGAATCCCAGAACCGCCACATAAATCTGCAATGCCAAAACACTTCAAAAGAAGGTTTAAATCTAACTGAAAGGAAGATGTACAGTAAGTCTGGATGCTTTACCAGTTTCCTGACACTGGTTTTTGCCTTCTTTAGAATATAAATTGGTCTAGCAAGCAAAAACTTTGAATCCAGCAATTTAAACTAACTAAGCTTTGGAGCTAAAACCTCCAAACTATGCTGGTGGAGGACGAGGAACAATTTACATATATCCCAAAGTCTTAAACTTTAGCCAAAGTAAGGATTCTGTGAGGCTTTAAACAGATTTTATTTCCCTGTTCCAGCTTGAGATGATTGTATGATCATGAAGAGATCATCCCATATATCCTTTCAGCCTGTTTTTTTACCACAGATAATTCAGATGCTTTTCAGAACAGTTTTCTTTACTTGTCTGCTTTAGTCAAAAGCATTAACAGTATAGGCTAAAAAAGTAAATAACAGTGGGTGACATAAAGCAGGTTCACCCTGAGCCAAGAGTGCTTGTTTGAATTTATTGGTCTGATAGTGCAAAAGTGCAAGCACTGCACACAGGAGCACTTTCCTTAGCAGCAGCACCAGCAGTTCTTTCACAGCTCCCTGACCTCTTCTGCCCTGCCTTTTGTCTCTGAGTCCACAGACCTCAGTTTTCTAAACTTTATCACCAAAGAGAGATTCCAGCAGAGTAGGCATCAAGATTAACAAGCCTACAGGTAGCTTTTAACTGGTGTTTTCCCATTAAAATCTTCACATACACATCTGAGGGAATCAATCTAATTTGGTACCAGAGACAACACCACAGCTATTCCATGCCTTCCACAATCCTGAGACGACTTCCTGAATGTTCTCTGCACATCCTTCCTCTTCCATTCCTACTTATATGCGTATGTTCCTATGTAAAGAACAGGTTTTGAAAAATACCAGGAAAGATTCTAAGAGTTTTCTGGCTTTTTTTTAGTGGTAGTATTTAGTTCTCCTAGAGAACTATGTAACTATTCACTATTTATTTTATCCTCCTTTCATCCCACTAAGCATGCTACTGGGCTGCACAGTTTTACTTTTCCCTAGTGACTCCTAACTCAGTGCTTCCATTGCTTCCAGTCGTTATGGATCAATCTTCATGCTTCTTTCACAGCCTTACTTGGTTGGTTTTCCCCATTTCTACTCCACCCTGGTGAAGGCTGCTGATGACTACAGAAGCAGAAGGCAGCAAAGGAGGGACAATAACTACCCATCTTCCAGTGGCTCTAAGCCCCCAGGTTTTTTGAGATACATAAGTGCATTCCAACAAAAAGGGGTACTTCAGCATGAGCTCTCCAAAGGGGCACAGTAGGGGGAAAAAAAAAATCATCCAACAGTACTGAAAAGAACTAAACACACCCTGCTCCAAACAGGTAAATTTAGAAATGCTTAGAAAGTAAATCAAACCCCCAGACAACTGCAATCTGATATGGAGAGACGGCTAGAATCTCCCAGGGAGTGTTTGTGTGGTCAAGATATTACAGCCACTGAAAAAAGAGGTATGAACATATTTACATCAACTACTTCTTAAATACGTGCACACAATAACACAAGAAACTTTACTCAAGGTCTTCCCACCGCAGAAAAACATCTAAAAATCATCAGAATCATTATGACCAATAGCTAAACTATTTTACCTACCTTTACAATAGAATTTTTACCACAATTATGCTGCAAAACACCAACCATTAAAAATATTTTCTTTTATGCTACAGGACTTTTGCACCAACCTAAAAAAATTAACAGTTGTCCAGACTCTCAAGATATGATGGATAGATGACACTTCCATGTAATTTAGTTAAACTTCAAAGCTGAACCCTCTACAAAACTCCACATCCAGCCAGCTTTAAGAGGACAAGTGTGGCATTATTTCAATCTGTCTTTACACACTGCTATCTGCAATGATATACCAGAGCCACATTCCTTTAATATTAGGTCACTGACAAATGTTAAGCCTTGGGCTTCAAAACCTGACAAAACCTGTCGTGCTGAAACAATTGGTTACCTGCCCAGAGCTGCAAGCATCAGTGATACAGTTTGCAAGGAGTGTTCGTCCTCCTCTCTCTAATCACATCTTTTCTCCCTTCTTAAAATCGTAACAATATTTGAACGCATTTTTTAAAAATAGAAAGAAGCAAAATTAAGTGTAGTTTGACCACATACTGAATTTAATTAATGTATCATATGAGAACCTGCATTTTAAATAACCCTGTCAAAACATGCACATTTTCTAAAGCTGGATGATTTCCAACTAACCTTGTAATAAAAATATCTGGAGAAGAAGCTGCTGTGCAGATTATAAGCTCAAACTCCAATAAAATTAGAGTGTGGAACAATGATCACATTAAAATATCCCACACCTAAGTGTTACTCTTCTGTTTACAGGAAGTTACCCGAGCATGTAAAAAATGAATACACATTTATCACCTATCCTTTTTAGCACTGCCAAGTAGCTACAAATGAGGCAGTTTGCTTCTTCCTCAGTGCACGTCCATCCACCTGCAATGCTGCATCCAGCTGCTCCCAGTTTTTACCATCTCACAAGATGTCTACATTGACAGTGGCCTCTCCGGGTGATAACTTCACAATGCAATGAGGGACTACTGTATTTAGACACACCTTGTTGAGTGTGGAGAGAGAAAAGAAGTCTTTGGTTGCATGCTAAGTGATAGTCAGATGTATATACTGTCCATTAATGCAGCCACGGGCAATTTAAGGAGTGAAAAGGCATGCAAGCAGCCCAGTAATCATTTGATAGGGATATGCAGAATTTGCTAACACATATACCTTTACATAGCTTTAAAGGTCAGATTGCATCTTTGTTTTGACTGCTAGCAGCAAGACAAACCATTTATCATAAACCATTATTCATAATTTCTGTACATTTTTGTAGAAGTGTATGGTGTGGCAAGGAAGTGCAAGATGAAAAACCAGCATCTTGGCTCAAGAGCCCAGACAGAGCAGTTCAAACAGTATTTGTGAAGCACAACAGAAAACATTATTTTACCATATCCAGAAGAAATTTGCAGGTTTTATTTCTAGACTAAAACCAGAAACCCAGACTATGGATGGCATTTGTTCCCTTCCTCATGACTGTGGAATACAAATGAAGTTTAACAGCCCTGCAGCATAGGGAGAAAAACAGTGAAATCAGTGCAACCATTCTGACAGTTTGAAAAGTATTGACTGATCCTACAATAGTTCAACTTCCTGCATACCTTTGCATACAAAATTATACAACATCTTTGCTTGACATTTAAACAAGTATGGGGTGGAAAAAACTTCCCTGATTGTAAGCAGTTGTGACAACTAAGATTTTTTCCATTTGTAAGTGGAATAACTGGCAGGAGAAAGCTGATTTGTGCTCTGTATTATCATCCCTATTTTCATCTGCTTTTACCTTAGGGGAAAAAAGCTTTATTCACTTTGAGTTTTTCCACATTACATATTTTTCCCAGACTGGTATTTTTAGAAGTTTAAGATTAGTTCATGTATTTCATCAAGACAAAAAGCATTACAACTGACTGAGAAACACTTGTAGCTTCAAGTTCTTGAACAAGGTTGTAGATGTTGGAGAACAGGGAAAAGGGTAGTTTTTAATGCTCCCATGAAAATCCACCCCTTTTGGCCACACTGCAACTCAGACGAAAAAAAATAACCTTGCTTAAAAACTTCAAAATATCTTCCTTCAATGGGGAATTTGGATTTTAGAAATTGCCTCTTGGATTGACTGATTTTGCCCAGGACCAGGAGGCTGTAGAAGATTTTTCTTCTGTTTGCTGTTCCTTGAAGCTAGGACTACTGTCACTGGAACTCCAAAGCTAACAAATACAAAGATGTAGGTTCATATGAAGTAGAGAACAGAAACGATTAAAACCTGGAACAATCCAGAATTTCTTAATCTGAGCACAACTTTGAAGTTTAGCAGATGACCGACACTGAAAAGACATGAGGGCAACCCACTGAACCTGCTGACCTGACAGAGAAAAAACACCCTGTAGACTTGAGAACAGGATTGTTGGAAATATTTTTCAATGTATCTTTTTAAGGAAATATGTGTTTTGATTGGACTGTGGAGACATACCAGATCTTTCAGTGTATTCTTAGCTATCTCTGTATTGGTTTGTTTTACACAATAGAGGTGTACATTGTGTCTTGCAAAAGAGCTAATGAGCTTCCAAACAATTCCCAAGAAGAAAAAAAAAAAAAAAAAAAGCCTTTTTTTTTCCGCCAAGAAAGAATTAATTCACTTCAGGAATATTCATGGAGCCCAGCAAAATTAATATAATTTGGTTTCTTCTGGAAGTAATAACTTGGTAATGCATTGAAGATTAACCTGTAAAATCACTGGGGAAGAAATTTGGTTCATCTTCCTTTCCGATCTTGTACTTTTGTAAGAAAATGAAACGGTTCTGGGAAAGGTTACCCCTACTGAGAACTAAGAAATAACGCAACCTGCTTACCTTATCCTGGCTATGTGTTGCTGCACAGGCTGATGCTGGAAATGGTCAGGCCACTGATGGTGAAGGCAGAAGGATGGGGAGGGCTGAAGACAGCAGGCAGGCTGATAGACTGGGGTGTGTTTTTGGCAAATAGAGGCTGAGTACTCAGTGTGTGGCTGCATGCAGCACGAGGTCATAGGAGATGGCGCTGAGCTGCCAACCACTGAATGACATTCTTGCTTGCTATTATGGCTACTTAAAGAATGATGGTAGGGACAAGGGTGGCAGCATTGCGACAACATCTGCTGAGTTCTTTGGTTGTCTAAAGGCAGAAAGGATGGTTTGATTGTACCATTAAGTTGCAGGCAGCCATTTGGACTTGGTTTTGTTCTTGGTGTTTCCTTGGATGGGAGCTGTTGGACCGTGATGTCTCCGTCATTCGCTGCAACAACCCCTGGGCCAGCAGCATTTGACAAGATGCTGCCATTGCTCAGGACCACAGAGTCACTGACGTTGCTCATAGCCATGCTCCAAGTTCTCAGTGGATACGTGATGTTCCTGAAGAAATAAATAAAGTAAAGTTTAGAGAGCTGCATTGTTTTCAGATGCTCAAAAATAACTTTAGATTAAAGCGAGTAAAGCTCCACTCTGAGCTTCACCTTTCGCAACACGGGAACAGAAAGGAGTCACACACACACTGCCAGGAATGTTTCAAAGTAATTAAATTTGTTCAACAAAACGTTAAGAGGGAAATTATGTAAATTCTCGGTGATTAAACCAAATTATAAGTCAAATGAATACAGATTGGACAGCGTCTGTGTCACAGCTAACAAGTAATGGCTGAGATGCACAGAACAAGCTCATTGTGCACAAGACTAAGTTAGAGCCACTATTTACAAAAACAGGTTTTGGTATAAATGGTGTAACTATCTACACCTTGCACTGCAATTTACCTATGTGCTTAACAAACCTGCCGGAGACAGGTCCACACAGTAGAGATTGTTTAATAACCATTAATGCGCTGGTTTCAGTAACCTCCTTCCCAATTTCTATTGAAAACGAGTCATATTCATGTTTATAAAGAAATTCTTTTGAAATGCCTTATTTGAATAAATCAAGCCACTTCAGCAGACATATCAAATTTTCTGAATAGTAGATTAGATCTTTAGCAGAAGCTCAAAATGAACTGTTATGAATACTAAAAAGATGGAATACAACCACATGTTTTTCCCAAGATGACAAAAGAATAATTCCCAGGATTAAATTACTGCTGACTGAGAAGCTCTTGCTTCTCAGTGACACGTATTCTGAAGGCAGTACATAATGTACTATGCTGTAAATAAAGGATATTAAAAGATTTTCTCCTAAAGTTTTTCAAGCAGTATGTAGGTAAATGGGAACTACTAACACTGTAGAAGTGACCACAGCTCAAGATCAAAACTTGTGTGAGGTGCTCACAGCAGCCAATTTCTGCCATCTTAACTATAAGCTTGTTTTAATAAGATATAAAGGTAAGTCGGAGATCTTTATTTTGATAAATAACATGAAAGGTCAAACACCACACTCAGATAAGAGATTTCTACCAAATTTACATGGGCCTGGGGGAGGGAGGAGGAGAAAGAGGAAGAAAAACACTAATTATGTACTACTTAGAAGAATAAATCAACACTTGCTGAAAAAAACAGAATCAGTTAATTACAACTGCTTTGACATTTTAATACTGTATTTAATTAACAGCATTGCAAGTCCAAATTGCAAGGCTTGCATTACAGACACTGAGCTTTGCAGAAAGACACAACATACAGATTAAGGCAGATAAGCAAGGAAGTTTCTAACTCATTTTCTTCCCTGATACCTTTGCTGAGTGCTCAGAGAGCTAAGCCTGCCCAGCCAGCTGAGCTATTTAATTGCCTGAATGCTAATTCTGAGCAGAAAGTGCTTTGCCGACTGGAATGCTCCCCCTGGCAGCCCCCCGCGCAGCATCTCCCCGAGACCGAGCTAAATCCTCCACTTCTGAAACGAAAATTAATCCTCTGCTATTTGTTCTAGATCATGTGCAGAGCCAGACGCCCTGGGAAATCACTTTCATTTAGATAACCACTCAGAACAGGAGAATATGCTGCTTTGACAAGCAAATTCTTCCAGCCTTCAATTCCACACATTCTTGCCGGGTACCCCCTCCCCTGGCCCAGGCAAGTCAAGCCCAAAGAGAACTTTCTGCTGAGCACAGAGAGCAAATTCAAGTGGCTGTCTAAGCTTCAGTTTGGTCTGAAGAGACATATTAGTTATGTGAAATTCCACTGTGTTTGAGCAGTCCGGTTTTCTCTCGCACTGCAGGCAATGTCAAACCTCAGTGGACAGAGCGAGAGCTGGACATCAAGGCAGAGAAAGCTCCTCTCCAGGTGTCTGGCAGCATTTTAAGAATTTCTGGCTGCTTATTTTCACATTCACTCACATAAGAGAGAGGCTGCACGGTGATGATGTTACATTTGTTTCTAAGTTAGTCAGACCCATCCATATTTATCACCTGAAACTGCTGTACACTGATCGAAGTTACTGTCTACTGTAATTGCTGCAAAGGCACAGAAAGACTGCAAATATCTGACATTTCAGGAAGACAGACACGCCATCCTTTTGCTTTAAACCCGGGACACTTGCAACATAATTTTTAGTAGTTGTTTTTAATCCCTTTATAAAAGAAACCACACATCTCTGTGCCAGGCACACACGGGCCAAATACAGGTGCCCAAACTCGTGCCTGCAGCAGCTGGGCAATCCCAGCACAGACACACGGGCTTGGCACTTCAGTGTATCTGTGCCCCCTGAGAACACTGACATGGGAATTTTAACTTCTGTCCAGACAGCTCAGCAGCCTCCATTTAATGTGATCAAAGATAAAATGCTTTTTTTCCTACGGATGTAATATCTACCTGTGTACCTTTTGTTTAGAAACTTTTTAGAACTACTAAATTCAAAGAAAAGATCATCATCAGTACCGCAACATATAATTATGCCTTTATTCTCCTGTTGAACAAGCAACTCATGAACCATTTCAAACTATTAAAATTTTAACAGATAGAGCTGATTCTTTCTTTTTTCCTAAGCCCTGAGGAACTCTTGAGTTCTGTCCATTTTTACAGAGTCTTTGAGAGTGGCAATGGAAGCACCTGCTTCCCTTGAAGTTCTTTCAATGACACATTAAAGCAAGATTACTTTGCGTGCTAAGGTAGCCACCTGATTAAATATTTTATTCAGTCACAGCTAAGAACAACTGGGACTCAAACCAGTTCTCTAGAATGTGAGCAGGTCTGTACATTTTCATTTGGTTTGGTAGCTTTTCTATTTCTTAAACAAATGTAAGAGAGTGATTGAATTTAACAAGACTAATGTCATCTAAGTTTTGTTTCACTCATGTTTGAGGGTATTAAAAATTCTGTACTACGGTACTTCATTTGTGTCCCTCTCTACAGAAATGACTGTAAATCCACTGACAGCAAAACTTCACCTGTAGCTGTCACACCGAAATTCTCACATTATATTCTTATCTCTCCACTGCATTTTGTCTCTTCTGCCATAACTGCAATGACTGGGAACAGAGTGATGCAACAATGGCCCAATGAAATAGTTAACTGAGTCTTTTCTTTAGAGGATGAATAAATACGCCAACTAAAATGCGACAAGTAAAAGCACAATAAGATTTTTAAAATGACATGGGCATGGGAAATCTAAGAACATACTGATCATGAAAAAAAACCTAAGAATAAGAATCTTTGAAAATTCAATCTTTGAGAATTCTGAAGTCTTTCAATGTTGAAGTTTATTTTTGCTGCACTCCTCAGACTGCTTTAGGATCTGATATTCTCCAGCAGAGCGGGGTTTTCAGGTTTTTTCTAAGTTCAGTGGAACTTAGAATACCAGTGGACAGGTATTCTAAATAATGATATGGTAGAAAATACAGGTTTTAATGCAGACAGCTCTACTTAGCAGAAGATTACATACAATTAGAAAAAGTGTTAATCTACATGTTTAATACATCTCACTTTGGTACCCACATCTCTAGCTGGACACGAGGTGTTTTAAACACGATCATCTCTTTCGAAATTATGCCAGCTGGACTGCTATGGGAAGAAAACCGGAAATGTCTTTAATCACTGCATTCTTGATAGCAGTAACTGCTCAGAAAGCACTTTAGCCATGCAGTTCAAAACAAGTCTTGGAAGAGTGTCATATCTGGAACGTAACATGGTCTGAGCAGTGATCTTCCTTTGTGACAGTTTTATGGAATAATCCATCTATTATTTCTGCAGTGAACACAGTTCACCCAGCAGACATCTGCCATCTGCATTGCAAGCCCTTCAGGAAATAAACTAATGCTGTACCACACAAATTATGTAGAATTTGGTGTTCCCCAACTACCACGTTCTTTTAAAATTTGGATTAAGTTCACCTGTTCCTTTGGCTACAACTGAAAGAATTTTTCCTTGATTTAAGTTTCTTAAAAAAAAAAAAAGTCAACAACAACAAAAAAACCCAACCAGACTTAAAAAAAACATTGGTTCAACAAATCCCATCTGGACTCATAATGCCTGCAATTGGGAATGACAGAAGTGCAAATCCAAGAGGGAATGACGTAGTGGAAATTTAGCATAACCTAGTATATTAGTACAGATAATTTATAGATCTTTAGAAGACAACGGAGAACAGCCAAGTGTTGAGGGTTGTTTTAACTGTATACGAAAAAAATACCCAAATATGTAACTTGCACAAAACCAAAACTAAACTGTTGTCAGGCTTTAGATTTTTCATTTAAGATAGGACAAAATTCAAATTTCATTTCAAAGTTATCTAAAGCTTTTCAGCTGTAGTCAGCATTGCACCACTCAGCCAGCTGAGCTAGCCCAGGCTTTATAGACTCTGCAGACCTGTCAGCTACGAAGCATCATAGTTCTGAGATGAACACGATGTCCGAATTAACAAAAATGTCTTCTCATGTTAAAATTCATCCAAACCACCTGGATTCTAGAAGCAGTGCATTTCTGAAATAAGCAACCTTTAACAATCCCAGCGCTACCTGTTAAGGCTCCTTCCAGATGAAATACCATAATGGCCTTGCAGTCCTTTAGGACACTGGAGTTTTCCAGTGTGGCCAATGGGTTACATGGAATCACATTCTGTAAACTCAGTTAAATCCCCTCCAGGCTTCGCCTGCTGTGCCAGCCAGTGCACAGCCACTCTAAAGGAGGGTTTGCTCCTCCTTCACATTACCAGAATTCTTTGTATCTTTGCTTTTTCTCAGTGCTCAGAGGAGTAACAGGTGGTGCCTGGTGTTTGATAGCGCCTTTCATGGGAGATGTCTGCTTATCTATCACTGCAACGGTCTTTAGCAAGTCAAACTGTTTTTTAATGTTTTATGGTTGTTGATCTCCATTTTGGCTCTCAGCTAGACATTTTTCAAATTCTCCAGCTCTTACTCCAATGCTATCACACATGATGCTTGGTTTCTCTCAATACCTCGATCCTTGCTTTTCCATTTCAGCTGTTAACCCCTAGGTCTTCCCTGAAAAGCCTAGCCTACAAAATACAGGCGCTTCCCAGAACAAGCCATCCCTCTGCTGTCCATTTTTTCCCCCCAGGTATTTCAAGTATATTAAATATATGCATTTCAGTTTCACGAAATCTCAAATTCTTATTTCATCAACAAGCAAGTTTACCTGATATATTTATTAATGCACCCATTTCTCTTTGAGGATTGGTACAATGCAGCTCCTATTTTTGAGAGATGCCATTATGGTCAGTTTATTTTCTGCACAGTCTATAAATACCCATTTTCACAATGAATGTCACCCTATTAACCAGGAGATTTTCAGCAATCTAAGTCCTTGTTCCAGGAGGTAGTAGTTAGCAGACAATTATGAAGCAGAAGAGGTTTGCAGAAGGGAAAATTCCCCTCCTCCAAGTGTTTTGAGAGCCAGCTGTCCCTGCCATCCCTCTCCACAGCCTGCGAGGTTGTGAAGCTGTCCTGTCCTGAACCTGAGACTCCATGAGTTCATTTCCTGTGTCACAGGCTGGCTCGGGAACCGCAATTCCTGTGACAGGGAGTTTCCAGATGTCACCATGCCAGCACCACAGCTCACGTACAGATGGGCACTGGCAAACCAGCCCTGCCAAGCTGGCACAGGAACGGACCCACCAGCGACAGCTATGGGGTGAGGGAGCCGGGAAAGTCTGCAAAGGCTGGGAAAACCAGGATTCTTCAGACCCTCAGAAACAGATTTTGCTTTGCTTTTAAGCTAAAGTTACTTCTCCTGGCACAGACAGCAAAACAACAGCAGACCATTTCCAGAAATCATTTGCAGAGCTTCGACTACAGAAATCAATGGCAGTGCTTTAACTACAAAGTCTTTTTGAAGTAAAAATCTACAATAGATATAATTAGACTATACACAGAAAACAACAAGAAGCTCTGAATTCTCTTCCAGAAGTTTTGTATGATTCTAAAGTTTTAATTAAGGAAAAAAAAAAAGCAACCCCCCCCATATCTATGTAAGGAAAATGGAAAAAAATGTATTAAGACCTGAAAAAGCTTCAAATACTCTGAATTTTGGAATAAGACACAGCTACTATCAGAAATGATTGGAACCACACTACTTCAAGAAAAAATGTGCGTAGTTCTGGAAAGCAGGTATACCTCAGCACAGTTTAAGAGCTCAGAAAGCTGTTAAAAAAACGCCAAACATTGCTTACAACTGCCACACTGTCATCGCCCTAAATCTTATTTATACAACTTACTGACTTTCCATTACCATATGAAAGACTTTAAAGTTTTGGTAATTGCAAATATTCTGATCCAAAATAGCTCTAATCCTACTTACACAGAAGGGGGAGAAACCAAAATATGTCTCTTTCTGGCTGTAAGAAAAGTTACTTGCATTGAAAGTTCTACAAGTTTTTACTTCATCATGCTGTGGGATTAACATTGAAATTATTACAGCTGCAAAGCGACACAAAAGCAACACTCTTTTACGTACAGCCCCAGCTATACCTACCATCACCCTGGCTATATTAGCGTTATGTAAGAGGTTAAGAAACCTCTCCACCATCTGCTTAGAATCAGATTTTTTGTTTTCTGTCCAAATTTAAAAGCTATGTTTGAACACAGTAACAAGAATTGTTACTAATATTAGCATTTTTCTTCCGATTTTAACAGAAGCACTAATATAATTGTACCACTACAGTACATTAAAGAAGGCAAAGAGTGAGAACGTCAGGGCACATCAGGCAGGTAATCATTGGCAGTCACATCTATTTGATAAACACAGAGCATTCTTTGCATTTGGCTACAGAAAACACAGCAAAGCACTTTTACACTACCAGTCCAGCAATAACTTTCTTCAAAAGCTAAACGTAAGAGAACTGATTTTTTTTTGTTTGCCGCTTCATTTCCCAAGCGTGAGTGGGTGTAAAGTCTCCCATTTGCTGAGCCGCGCTCTGAAGGTCAAATGATAAACCTCGTACAGCACTTTTATCACCGCGCATCTGCTCACAGAGCCGGATCTCGAGTCCGGGGTGTTTTGCTTTCTCACCAGGCACTTCAGCGCTGGCAGGGTCCTGCGCTAAGCTCTCCGGCATTTCTACCCAGCAGAAAAGTCTCTCACAAGCCCAGGAGCCCACTTGCGTTACAAAGTGACATTGAAGTGCGAATAAACACGCTAAGTTAAACCTCCATCCTCCAGCTTTCTGAAGGCACGGCCAGGTCCGAAGCAACCCAGCCTTTCGCCACTCACCAGCCGGGGCAGATGGGCAGGAAGGAGGCGGCAGCCCGGTCCCGATCCAGGTATCCCTCAGCGCGGCGCCGCTCCCTCCGCAGCCGCCGCTCCGCTCGCCCCAACACTGGCCCCGAGCGGGGAGCGCCGGGAGCCGGGGCCGCCCCTCCCCGCGGCAGGTCCGGGCTCTGGCAGCGCCCGGCGGCTCCTCCCTGCTCCTTGTGCCGCCGCGGGAGCCCCGGGCCGCTCCCCGCCCTCGCTCCCAGCCCCCTCGGATCGGGTTCGGGCCGCGGGGCTGAGCCCAGCGCCGCAGCTTCACCTGCCGGCGCCTACCGGGGCTGCGCCACCCGCGGGCTCCGCGCCAGCCTTTGCACGTGGAGAGCGCGAGTGGCATCACCGTGGCACCGGATTTTGGAAAGGGAAAGAGCCGAGGAAGGCGGGAGACTGAAAACAGCACCCGGGGTCATTTAGAGTGCTTTTCAAACTCACTTCAGCCCTCATTAGCTCCCGGCAAAGGGCTTGTCCCCCAGCACCAAGCTCTTACTTCATCCTTTGGTTGTCAGGCATTTCTTACAAAATATTGCTCTGTGGCTGCAAATCTCTAACAGGTCTCCAGCAACAAAATACCTACTGGGATTTAAAGGCTTTTACCCCACCAGATTTTACAATATTTGTACCTAGAAAAGCTTCTTCAGTACACGAGTACTTGAGGATCTGGAAGTTCATCTCCACGTACTTCTCAGATAACATCTTTTTGTACGACTTTATAAATACAAACCTGATTATTACAGACTATTAATGCAAAAACCTGAAAATTTCATAGTTCACAACTCAAAATGAAAAAATAGAGATTACCAAAAGCTGGGGATACCTAAACCCTCAGTTCTAGGACCTCAAGAATAAAGCAGCAGGTTGACTTTTGAAAGAGCTCAGTATCAATGTGGGGAACACAGTACTCAGCAGAGCTGTTCTATGAGGAGCTTAAAACCCTACCAGAGGAAGTGCTATGAACTCATCTCCATCTCTGCTACACCAGGATATTATGTTCAAACTAACTGCTGAAGCTCATGTGCTCACATGCCTTGTGTTTTGGGAGCTGACTCCTGTTTTTTCCTCAGCTCTGTGTATCTCAGATACAAACCTCAGAACTGGTACCTTTCTGGGACACATCTTGTGAATCAGTCACCTGTAAATCCAAAGCAGATCACAATTCACAGATGTCTGACTGGCTTATGGAAGTGCTCTCCTTACTCTCTATTGAAATACAGGAGCTCTGATTTCAGGGTCAAGTTGAACTGGTTGAAGCAAAAGGAATTTCTCATCTATAAGCATCTTTACTCTTTGTAAAGTGAAAGATTTAACCAAAGGAAACATCGAGGTTCAATTTCCCTTAGTGTGACCTTAGAATTATGCATTCCAACTGTTATCCAAGTTTTTACACAAGGCAGCTCTTCTTGCTAATTGGATCTGGTCTTTAACAGGTGGTGAGAAACTGTGCTGCTTCCCCACCTCTAACAGGAAACTTTTTTTTTAAACCTGTGTTCCTTGACTTTCTCACCGAGCTTCAACTGGGAAATTTCTCTGGCATCAGCTGCTGTCTCCACCTCCCCCACACCATCAGCATCCTATCTAAAACATCATTTTTCTAACATTAATATAAGTATTTCTGAAATGTGTAAATATTACTGTGTATCAATTCACTGCAGATACTGTATCCCTTGTATTTGCTAACCACCTCAAAGAAGTAACAAGAGGCACATAATATTTGCTCACTGCTTTTATACCTAGGAGGAAAAGGACTATAAAAATCTGAAGGATTACAGTCTATTAAAACTCTTAGATTATATGTACTGCAGAAAATAGTGTTAGTTTCTGAGCACATAAATTTAATGCAGATACTCTGTTCCCAAGGATGACAGTAAAACGAACATATAATGCATGTTCATAGATACGCTTAATAAAAGTATTTGTCCAAATGGGATTTAAATAGCATCATATATGAATTACAGACTTGTAGTAGATTATTGCCTTTACAATATCTGAAAACCAAACCCAACACTGAGTGCTGAGAAACCTTTTCCCTACGCTACACTCAAGTCCTGCAGAGCCTTGGTTGCCCAGGGCCTCCCCAGCAGATTCCTGGTATGGACACTTCCATCATCCACCCTTTAACATCCCCTTCTGCATCACTTCTAATGTTGCTACTTATCCCACCATTCATCTCCAGCAACATCAGACAAATGCTGACTTCTTTACTTGCAAGGGATTAGAAAATACAACTGAGCCCTACAGTATATGGAATGCAGGTACAGGAAAACCAGGGGAAGGTGAAAAAGGATGGAAGAATTTAGAGTGATTCAAGGCAGACCAGGAATGTTAGATTTGATCGGTGGAAGCCTGGAGAGGATAAATGAGTAACACTCTGCTCTGTTCACTGCCTGGAAATGTGTCTATGCAGGGAATCTGGAGGACATCTGCACTACTAATTCAGCCTTGATTTAAGTCAATATGATCCTCGACGCATCAGGAAGTTCTGTCTACCTATGGATCTACCAGTACATTTTACAAGTACTTTGCATGTTCCAATCAAAGCAAAGTTCTGGAACTTAGTTATCATAAGAGATGCTTTGTCCATTTTTCTATCATAAGTGGCACTTTTTTAAACTGGTATTTTAAAATAACATTTTTCACGGTATACTTCATGCTTAAAATCAAGTAGTAATAAAAAGACTAATACAGTTCCCAGGTTTCTTTTTACAATACTTAGGAAAAAGGTAAATACTGTTATGAAGATAACCATGTTAGAGACTCAGAGGAGCTGTAGTCTACGTAAGAAGATAAGCCTAAAAAACTGAAGCCTGATATACAAGGTAGGACTAACAGAGTGTTGTAATGCATGAAGTTTGACTATTCTCTCTCTTCAAACATGATACAAAGACCTGAAGTATTTGGCTGTGACCCTTTCACAGCCTTTCCTAAACTGAAGACATCGGGCAATGCCACTGAGTGCCAGCCACTTCTCCAACCTTTGGCTGCCCATGATCAAGAGCTGTGACCAAGCTGCCACCCTTCCACCACAGGAGGTGCAGCTACACCTTGTACCTTTTCCTGGCTGGATGCCTTCACCTGCCTCTCTGAGCTTAATATGACATTAATCACAGGTTCTTCTGTCACAGTGTCACTCTTTCAAAGAGAGAGATTCAGAAGCTGAAGACTTTGAGCACTTAACATTAACAAGAGAGGTGGTGGCAGTCTTGGGTGTTCTGGGGATGAACGGGTGATGAAGGACTAAGCAAGTGCTCAGGAAAAAAGCGCAGAGGCTTCCAAAATCCTTGTAAGCCAGACAGAAGGCACAAGAGGTGCAGTAGAAATTCTGGTGAATTGCTAATGAACTGGGGAGAATAAGGGAATACGGAATGAAAGAGCCAATTAGAGGTTAAAATGACAAAATGAGTTCTGCACGTGGCACATGTACTCTGCACATATTTTATTACAGCTACATTGAATTTTTATTACAATTCCTATCCACCTACAGAATTTCCTGGCTGGTGTTTTCTTTTTTCTTGGATGCAAAAGTCTCTGTTGCCTTTTAGATGCCATAGCACAGTACTTGCAGTAGGCAATTTACCAAATGCCTTTAAAAATAAACAATGTAGCAGGAAAAATATGCTAGGAACCAACCAGTCATTTACTACTTTTCTTACTAAAGTATATTTTTGTGCAACACTTGAGATAATACTAAGATAGCAGCACCTCCTTTAATTATACAGAGGCACACATGTCACAGACCAGGAACTTCCAGCTTCTGGCAGCACATGGGACATGCCAGCACTGTATTGAGGAAGTTAACTGGGCTGAATCAGCTTGATCCATCAGAGATTACAAGGTCTAGACTGCCACTGATCCTCACACCTGACAACCTGCAGAGAGATCCAAGAGCCTACACCGTGTTCCCAAGTGTTCTTGGGTCCAGAAACATGAGGCAAAGACACAAAGTGACCTGAGACTGCAGCCACGCAAAAATGAGCTGTCTGCTCCTAAGCATAAACTGAACCTGAGAAGAGAATGGCTGTGTCCATAAGGAAATGGAGTTTGAAACTCTCAAAATGGACATTTGGAAGCCTCTGTATACTGCAGCTAATTCACAACCTGCGTTACCCATCCAGAAATGAAAGAAAATATTGCAAAATATAAAAACAAAAGCACCCAGCAATGAATATCTGGCACTTCAATCTGTAGCTTTATTTATTTGAGATACAGGATGAAGAAAAGGAAGTGATTGAAATTCAAGGTATTACAATTTGCATCCTCTTACACTGGTATTCTTCTATACGCTTTTTTCTTTCCCTTGAAGTGTAAAAGACAGACCTTCTTATAAATACAGGTTGTAATATAAGCAAAACTGATTCAATATCATCATATATCTAGGGCAGAAGCCTTAAATAGAGTCCTCCACTTACAGACTGCTGCCTCCACAAAGATGAGATATTGTCTGATCAATAGAAGATGTGAAGTAAATTGAGTGTCCTTCTCCAGCTTCCACTCATGCAGACTTTATCACAAAATCTTCCTTAATTGATAACCCAGAGAAAGGCTAAGAATTAAGTGAGTTTACAGGCTGAAAAATCTTTAAGCCTTGCAAAGCAGTCTTTCTCCAGCACTAGTGAGAGGGGAAAAGTTAGGACATGCTTGCTGCCCGTGCTCTATTCATTGTGGTTGTTTTTTGGGCTTTGGTTTGTTTGTTTTGGTTGTTTGGGTTTAAGATATGCAAAGGACATCTGGCTTGGATTTGGAAAATTTAATCTCCAACACTACATTCAATAAACCAGATACCAACGCATTCTTTTTAATATGCTGGGAACTGGACATTTAAGGCCACATCAGCTTAAATAACATTGAAAGTCAAAGCACAGAAATAAATTTCTGGGGGCAAAGAGGGTCTTTCATTGTCCATGAAGTGCCTAGAACAATGTCCTCTCAGTCCCTAGAGTAATGAAAGAGTCAGTTCAGTATGAATCTGCAAACAAATACTGCCTGATTCTAAACTATTTACTTTATTGATTTTTTTTTGCCCTTTATTGATTTTTTTTAAAAGCTCTCAAATTATGATAATGACATTTTACAGCCATGCCTCCTCCCCCAACTGAAACAAGACATGAGCAACATTTCTCTAACTTTTTTTCACTGAGATCCTGAGATTTTAAATCACATCATGTGAAGGTTGAGTTTTATGATATATAAGACTGTCTTGTTTTATCTACTTAGAGAGCAGAAATACTAACATAAATTTAATGACTTTTTTTGCTGGAGATCTAACAGACATAAACCTTTTATTTTCCATGTTTTCAAACCACATGTACTCTGAATTGAAATGCGTATCTGAGGCTCCCCAGTAACTCAAGTCCCACATCACACAAAAGCCGTGAAAAGCTATTAAGTTTTAAAATTGCCCACACTGGATGAAATTATTTACATTACTAAAATAAAACTGAAAGTTGTGTATTGATCATGAAAAACAGAAGAAAACATTAGATTTAATACTCTGCAAAAAAGCTTTAATATGGAACGTTTATAAGACAGTTTTATTAGCATTTCAAATAGTTTTCAGATACTAATATGAAGAAAACTTGTTAAAAAACCAAATAAATCTGGAAGCAGAGTTGCATATCTATACTTCTGATTTATCTACAGCTTACAATGTTTTGAAGGAATTTTTAATAGCTTGTCTTCAGCTATAAAAGTTTCATTCTCTAAACAGAGTGCTCCAATAGTAAGTTACATTAAAATGCAGCTGCATAAACATGTTTACACACAGTTATATTTTCTCATTCACATTCCTTTCTCACAGGTGTACCTTTTCCACTATGAAGTAACTAAACTTAAGTGTATCTTATGTAAGCGCACACATGTATAATGTCACTTGTAAAACAGTCCAGACTGACCAGGGGGAAAAACTAACAGAATGCTTTATCTGAACATAAAATAAACAAGTGACATAAAAAGCAGTAATTCTACCACTTGTACAACACCAGCACTTAAATTACAACCAGCAGCCTGATGGCAGTGAAAGCGACTATTGCAGGGTAATTTTTTTTTTTCCATGACAGGAGAAATGTATTTTACTAATACTGTTTTAATAACCACATCAACTTGTCTATAATCAAAGAAATAACAAAGAACTGCATTTCTCCCATCATTTGGAGAAATTCATATAGCAACAGTCCAGAAACCACAAATACCACTATTTCCATTTCAGTTAGGGAAGCAAAGGACAAGACACTTAGTTCAGAAACAGCAAAGTCTTGCAACAAACAGGATTCTTTCAGAAGATACCAATTATTTTTAAGATAGGGACCACTGTTTGGAACTTAATTTAGGGAAACTAAAAATGTAACTACTGTATTTATCACAACTGCATAAGTATTGCCATATAATGCTTACGCAATATGAACAGCTGTGTGCAAAATAAACTTTTATGTTGCAGATATCAGAAAACTATTCCTTTTGCTGTTCATTTCATTCACTTACACAGCTAAGTAGAAGGTTCTTGCTATTCATTTAAGAGTAAACTAGGTAACAATGGTAATTCTGAAACATTTCTTCTACCTATTGCATGTTCAACCTTCAACCTAGCCTAGCTCCCTTGGCTTAGTAAAACTAACAGGAGAGGAAATCCCTACCAGCTTCTTAGTTGTTCATTTTTTTAATAAAGATTTTCAAAATGAACTGCCTAAACCTTCAAACAATACATGAAAGAGCTCCCCCTCCTTTTGCGCTCAACCAACATCACACCTTCACCTTTCTTCATTAGGAAAGGGGAACAAGCACCAGAGCTAATTTTTTTTTTTTTTTTTCCCCAGAAAAAAAAGACAGATCTAAGTGTTTGGAGTAAACAAGCATTGCTAGAGCCCATAGAGGACCTTTTATTTGAAGTGAGCTTTACTGACACACTAAACGAAGGCCTGACAGACAAGGCAAGAGAAAATGGTATTTGAGCACAACCTCGATGTTTGCTCACCAGGCTGCTTGCCTGCCACAGGCTTACCCAAATACAGCCCCTGCAATGCGAAGTCAATCTTTTCTGGCTGGCTCTTAGCAAACAGATGTGAGCCTGGGAATTCCTCATACACTCAGATAAATCAAGAACCAGACCGTTCAGAGCCCCATCTCAATGGCTTTAGAAGGAGATGTCAGATTTCTCTGGGAGCCTCTGATTTCACACTACTTAGACTAAAATACAGTTATTGCCTATCATATGCAAGTCACATACTTTCCAAAACTGTTCACCAAGCTTGATATGTTTCTGTTTCACCTGCTACTCCACGGGAAAAGCCTTGAGACAAGTCTAAACTATGAAACACCTATGTAACATTCCCCTGTGTTGGTTTTTTTAATGCTGTATCTATTCATTTTGTATTATGCCCAGGGGTAGCGAGGCATGTCTTCTCAAAAAACTGATTTGGCGTTTTCTACTGTGCACAGGTTCCCTGGAGCCACACAGTTCTGACTGTACAGTACAAAACTTGTGTCGTCAGTACAAAACTGCAATTGTACCTTCCTGATCAATGCTCAAATCAAGAAATCCTTTAGAAAAGCACAAGGTACACAAACATTGCATTACGGTGTAATACAAACCCAGATAAATTGCTTCTCTGCATTAGGTACATTTAACAAACCAGATTTTTATGTAGGAGATGACCCAATATTGACCAAAACGTCTACGGTGATGTACTTGAGTGCTTTTCAAACCTAAGGGTACCTCTTGAGATTTACATTCAATAAATACAGATGGATACCTACTTAAAGATGGAATTCAAGAACAGACTTTGACTAGACTATATATTCTGTGATGTACGTAGAAATTCAGTTGGACAATATTGCTTTTACAATTTTATCCAATTACAATACAGGCTACACACGCTCAGTTTCTAGGAGATTCACTGGAATAGGATTTGATTCTCTACTGGTTACATGAACTCTAGTATCAGATTAACTCTCTTCGCACAAGAATTAAGGAAACTTAGGAGGATCAGCTGCTGAAATGTATTTAGGAGTACAGTATCTTCCCATACCCAGGATTTGAGGACCAGGACTCTGAAGCAGCAAGACTGATAGAAGTCTGCAAAGGAAGCCAGGCTACGAGAATTGAGAGAACACTAATCACTTTTGGACATTAGAGACTACAACTGTGGAGGGGTTTTTTTAATATCCTGGCAAAGAGGAGTGCCTGGGTATATGCCAGCAGTACCTCAGCTGTACAAAGTTAACACCAGCAAAGCACCTCCATATCAGACATGGAGGCAAGGAAACAGCAGCTGTGGAAGACTCCTGGCAGCCTCAGGCAGCAGCAGCTGCACAGCCCTTCCACGGCTCCAAGGAAAGTTTGGTCCCTTTGCAATTCCCTCCCTTCCAGCTCCCTTAATGGGGCTGTGTACCTGTTCCAGGGCATGGGCACTGGTAATTTTAATGAACCTGAGAAATCCGTTTACTACCGAGCCATTGAACCTTTATAGCAAGTGTTCAGATATTAAAACCTGAATATTCTTTTTATAATTTTAAATCTTATTTCACAGAACAGCCTTGTTTAGTCTACAGATTTAACAGTCACCAGCAGATAGCATTTTAAAGAGCAATGCATGCAAAAGATACCGACCTTCCCAGCAAGAACTCACAGCCTAGCTATTAAAAAAAAAAGACCAGCCACAGTAAGGGTTGCTCCATTTGTCAGAAGATATTAATCTTTGCATATGCCCTTTCCAAAACAACTTTGGTATAAATCTACCAGCAAAAAAATCTTTCCCAAAGAGTCTGCTTTAGAAACAAAGCCAAAAATAATCTAACCTTGAGGGAACCATCCCAATGAATTTTGCATAACTTGTTCTTCATACTTGTATGACACATCCATGTTTTTCCTCACAGTGAACAAAAAAAGTGTCACATGGATCTGGTCACAGTACTCAAAGGCACATGAAGTTACTGCTAGGCATTAGAAGAGACTGTTATATCAACCAGTGTTCCTTCCACCTTTCCAGTAGAGCTGAGTGGGAGCGGCCAGGCAGGACCAACACTCTGTGCACGGTAAGTGACCTTGAGCTCCTTGGTTACCAGCACATTACAAACCAGGGGTGAGAGCAAGCTGCTCACACACAGCAAGGGGAAGGGGGCTGGGAAGAAAGGAGAGAAAGGAACCTGGAATGCCTGGCCCAGGGTCGGAGGACAAAGAATTTCAGAGCTAGGCGGTAATTTTAAGAGGCAAGTGCCTATCACGCAAACATGTGCTCATCACGCTCACCCACAGACTTCCTCTCAGAGATTAGTTTTAATCCCAATAAATTTTCTAAATTCAACTCCCCACATACTTGCACAAGCTTGTTTGCTGGCATAAGGATGGTGGCTATAACAGACAAGGATAACCAGGTGGGGGAGATGCACTTCTTTCAGTGGCAATGATGATTTAGGTTCACTTAGGAGAACGTGCATATAATGTGAATATTGGAGTACAAATTGCAAAAGCAATAGACTTTACAAGATTAAAGAGAAACTTCAAAAAAATGCTTAAGAAAAAGCATGCAGTACACATAATATAACTAAGAGGCAGAAATGCAAATCACAGGGATAGGCATGATGCACAATCTCTGGCCGTAAGTTTTCTGTATAACAAGTTACTGCTGAACTAGTTTTGAATTCTCACAAAATAACAAAGCAGAAACAAAGGGCTGTGTTTAAAATGCTTACAAACTGAAATTCCAGTTCCCTACATACAGGACTTTCTTTCATTAGGACAAGATGGAAAACAAGTCGGTGATTAGCATTCTAATTCAATACTAAAACATAGTAGGGTACAATTGGTAAAGGCATTGATGGGCATTTTCCCAGGTTTCTTGTTGAATGACTGCACTTTTTCTTTCAGAAAAAACAAGTCAACAGTTCAACAACATCATTATCTGCTATGACTTTGTTCACAAGTGCTGCATTACTGAGCTACTTGCATGGCTACTGTAAACACTGAGCAGGAGCATCAATGCTCTTCAGATTATCAGTCAGAGCATGACCGAGGAAGAAGAGTCAGGCTTCTTGTGCACAGAACACACCCAAAAGACTCCAGCCATCAGGAGCTAGTTTGCAGGTAAACATGTGAGTGACAGCAGTTAAAGCTGTATTCCATTAAAATGGCATGGGTGAAACCTGTAGAGGGAGGTAATTCAAGAAAAACTGTGCTGTGCATTCCTGGATTCTGCACAGCTCTTCACAAAAGCCTCGTGACTTCAGAAATAAAAGAACAGGTTCTGTTAAATTTGCTATGCTCACTCCTCATATTTAAAGGTGGAAAGAGGTATTTCCCTCAGGGAAGGGGGGCCCAGTTCATAATTTCTGGATTAAACCCATTACTATTAGCTGCAGAACGAAATTATTAGTGACAGGTTCACTGAATTACCTCTTTACAGAGGTCACCAAAGCTTCCTAGAAACCTAAAACTGCCACTGTAAATTTAGCTAATAACAATTGAGTTTTTGAAACCACCTAAATTAGAGGTAAACATAATAAAGAACCTGCTTTAATAACCTAATTTAGTCATGCACTGTAGTACAATACATTTTCATTTTTTCACTTTGAAGTTATAAACTGAGAAATACAAGAGTTTTGGCATGCACCACTATTACATCAACATTTTATATCCACAGATGTGGATGTAGAATTTCTATTGATTTTAAATATGCTCATTTCTCTTTGAACTACCACACAAATCAAGAATGATTTTTCTGGCAAGTACACAAAACGTAGCTTGATTAGCACATTTAAAATAAGATTATACAGAGGCTTAAAATAGGATTAAACAAAAGCTCTCACCACGTAAAATTCTGTTATGAAACGAATCAATTTTGCAATATCGAGAATCTGAAAAAAAAAGAAATCACATGTACAAAAATCTTACTTTCATTCTATGTTTAGTACTGCCATTTTGAAGTTTTGCTCAATTATTGATGAAGGACCTTAGACAGAAATTGTTCAACCCACCACTTTATAGGCTACACTTAGTTCTGCTTAATCTTCCAAGACAGTTAATAAACTCTGTGCACTGCTTCATGTAAAGTACATACAGATCCTCAAAGTCCAGCCTGTGTTTCCCCTTCCAAGGAAGTGACCTCACCACCAGATTATAAAGTCCTGTTTCTCTTACTGGTGCTCTCCGTCACTCTGGTCCTGTAAATTTTGCATGCCTGGTAGTACAAAGCATGCCCTTCATCCCAGTCCAGTAAACAGCTGAGTAGTTAAGAGTCCACTACTTGGTGAGTAACCTCAGCTTGAAATCCTTCAGCTGGATTTCAGCATTAAATCCAACTCTTCCCCTTTTAAGGGTTATCACTACAGCTGCCCAGCAATTACATCCCAGCTTTGCATGTGGAGACACTGCTGTGGTACTGCTGCAGCGGCACTTGGACACTGGGGCACTGGCAGGAGCAGCAGTGGGCACAGCTCTGCTCCCCAGCACACCAGTTTGCCTGGCTGCTGCGACCACAGGGGCACTGGATGTTCCATTTGCTTACACCAAGCTCTCCACTCCTCCCACAAGCAATGAGAACCTTCATCCCTGCTGTCCCTCCCAACTTCTGATCTACTTTGTCACAGGTTACTTCAAGAACTCCAGAAGTAATGCCATTCCATCCTAGCCAAACCCATTTTGAAATGCCTGTTTTCACACAGTGTAAAAATAAACACCTTGAATTCTGGTGATTCATAAGGAATTGACAGGTAAAGTGGTGCTATAACTGAATTACCAGGGAAGAAATGGAACACCCCATGAAATGGTCATGGTATATCTTACACTAAAATGGGGGTCACCTGTCACAACTGAGCCTACTAATACTAATCTAATACAATACTAATCTGTTCATTAGTATTGAACAGAAACCTAATAGCGTTCTCACAGTGTCACAAACTTTAAATAGATTTAAAATGTGGTCTGTTACGATTTATTTTACCAGTGGAACACTATTGTGCAAAGATCACAGAATCCCACTGACCCTGGTCATGAGTTCCCTGGAACTATTACCAAAATTCCACAGTTGCCAAGAGCCTGCATCTGAAGTAGACTGATACTAATTTGCAATTAAGAGACTAACCTATCACATGGTGCAGGTTTCTTGGTCTAAATTCAGTTCCCTTTGTAATTTCTTTTTTCTGCTTACCATTGTAAGGGGTTTTGTTTTAATAACTAACATATCTCAGGCAACAACTAGACATACCCATTAACAGATAATGATGCAAAAGGCTGGAAAAAGAGCTTGATTAATCAGCTGTAAGATTTAATATCACCTTTTGCATAGGACACACCTGATTCTGAACAAGGAAGGCAAACATGCTTTGTGCTGTGCAAGTCTCTGTATCTTTGTGGTAGAGAGTAAGACTGTATTATTCAACTTCCTCCTGGCACTGGGAGTCTAAATTGAAAAAATGACCACACTCTCCAGGTGTCTAGGTTGATCAAATGACCTCATTGAAATAACAATTTCTTTGAATTGTTCCAATTCAGAATTTGCAGAATATTCTCAGTATTCAGAATTTGCAGAGTACGGTCAGTAAGATTAAGCCAAGAAAAGACAGGCACTTAAATACTGAAGTGTTTCTCACCCTGCAAAAAAAAACTTAGAGGTAACGTATTAATTTACGTAGGTAACCAAAATGCTGAGGAATTTGCAAGTAAACTGAGGCACTGAAGTCTTGGAGTGGTCTAAACTATCTCCAAATACTATTTTATATTGTATTTCAGGAGTCTAGCTCCTCTTGCAGTGTAACTTCTGCTAGCCTTCAAGACATTAGGTGATCTAAAATTGAACAAACTCTGTCAGGGGCTGTGCTGAATTATCTACCATCTGGAAACTGTAAAAATCAAAATTGTATGAAGGGACACAAAAAATACTATTAAAATACAATGGTGATGGTAAAGCTTGACAACTTTCCAACAGAACTAACTGGAAACCTGCCTTTTCTGAGCACCCATATAACTTAGAGCAAGCTGAGTGAGAGCTAAGAGCCCTGAGGCATCAGATAAGGCTGCCCAAGCAGAGTCTCCTACCTGTGGAGATTAAACTCTATTTCCTTCTACAATGAAATGCAGAAATTTTTTGTTTTAGCTTTTAAATTGGATAAAAAATATAAATCTAATTTCAAAACACTGAAGTGCTTTCCAAAAGTATGGTTCTCTTTATCCAGCTAACTCTCTATAGTCTCTTTCTGAAAAACATAGCACTGCTCAAAATTAAGTTAAAGGATTATTTGGAGTTGTCTTGCATAAACACAAGCCAAGTATCAGCTTAAGTTACTATAATGGTCTTTATACAGGCTCATAAGTCACACGGCAAATACTGGCAGAAACAGACTTCAGTCTTTAGACACGTTTAGGTATTTGAACATAGTGCCAAAAATCTCCCAAAGATAAGTGAAACACACCAGGAAAACTGGTTTTAATATCCGAAGAGTTACTTAAGCTCAACTGAATTTATCAAGATAAAGAATACATTTTCCTTGCTATGCAGAGGACAGATGAATCTTTCTGCTCAATATCGAACAGCTGTTGAAAACAACAGATGCTGAAAATTCTCTAAGAGATTCTACAAAAAATCTTTTATGGAGCAAATTACTTTGCAACCTAAACACTGGAGTTCCTATAATGAAATCAATTTCTATGCCATGGTCTTAATTTCAGTTTACTTCATATATCCATTCAACCTACAGCCCCATAGCTTTATATTCAAGAAGTTCTCATACCAGCAGTTGTCTTCCATAAAGAGCCTTGTTCCCTTAACAGTGCTAGTATTTGCTCAGTGAAATATTAGTTCCTGCAACCTGTCAGAAAGGAACTGAACAACAACACACTGTGGTCTGACCAAAAAAAAAAAAAAAAAAAAAAAAACACACTATAAGAATAAAAAAAAAAAAAAAAAAAAAAAAAAAAAAAAAAAAAAAATAGTAAAGATGCCTAAACAAGAATAAAAAGGACACATTTTCAAAACTGGGTGTTTTACTCTACACAGGACAGTTCTGCTTATTCCACACGCCAAAGCTGAAAATTGTAATGTTTCACCAATTTACCAAAAAGCTTTTATTTTTTCACCCAAGGTTTAAGCCAAATGTGTCTCAGCACTGGATCCCAAACTTTAATTTCCTTCTACTTCTGCTATTGTTATGCCAGCACTTCTAAATATTTACCCTTCCCAGATTCCTAAAATGGAAGAAGCCGGGGCTCTTTTGTAGTGCAGATGATTTGCACAGACCCCAAGCAGTGGAGAAATTCTCACGCTTTCATGGGAGGGAACTGGATTTAGGGGACACTTTGCTCCTGACAGGGTAAAGTAATCTTTAATAAATTTAAATTGATGGGTCTTTCTAACACAGGGGGATTATGTATATCTTCCTTATGTACAATGATAAACATTAAAGGTATTAGGAGACATTCCTTAGAGAACTGCAGATTTACATTTTTCATAAAGTGTAGATGTGATTAAACTGCATCTAAAGCTGGAAATGTTTAGCACTAAGCTACTGAAAAATTACTTTTCTGTATATGGCACTTCAATTTATCTTCTGAAAAACTGAACTGTTATTATAGATAAGGATTCAGTAAAAGCTAATCAAAAATGTGAAGGCAATACTAACAAAATGCAAGAATAAACAACATGAAAAAGAAAACTGCATTTTTATCCCTACAGAATCTTTTGGAGTCTCCACAGGGGCAACTTAGTCCTTGGTATCAAAGAGGGAAGTCAGCTTGGTCTTTGCTGGCATCACACATTCAGCAAAGTGACCTACAAGAGAAATGCTCCATATACTGTTTACATATTAAATCAACCCCATAGTCTAAAAAGTCATGCTACAGTAAATCTAAAGGAGATGTAAAAATGTAAGATACTATGGAGTCATCTGAGACAAAAGCAGTTTTCCTATTTTTGTAAGCACACCCTGAGTTACATCCTCCTACTTAACAGAAATCTGTTGCTAAGGATAGACAGAAGGCTATTTAAAACTTGCAAAAGTCATTGATTGTGTCATTTTAGCTGAAGCTGTGAGTAAAAGTATCAATATATTATCATATTCTTTATTTTGAACTTGTCAAATTATGCACTCTAACTAAAGAAAATCCTTCCAGAAAATCTTTGTGAGCACTGAGCCTCTTTTGTTATCAAAGTAAACATTTCTTTGTGTGTCTATTCCATCTGATAAAGTTGGATTTTGCCCCCTTATGGATGCTTAAAACTTGGGGGATAAGAATTTAAATGAGATCATCGTTCCCATGTATTACAGAATTCCTTGAGGATCCGTACAAGTGTGTAGTAATCGACAGACGAATATAAAAAAACTTAAAACTGTTTTTCTGCACAGTGGGGAGCTCTACAGTTTCTCAGGATCGAACTCAGAACACACGGGCAAATCAAAAAGGAGGGGAGAAAACAGAGGCTGTCCCAATCTGCTTTTCAGTCTAAGGCAGTGAAATAACCAAGTCATAATTTTTAAAATAACAGGACAAAAATACTTCAAAGGAATGGCTGTTAATACCAAACCAATTTCACACAGTTCCACCAGTCTATCAAAAGCTATCTCTCCTTATCCTCTTGCTACTGCACCATTCCTCCTCACTTTATATGGACCTTTGCTTCTTTCTCATCTCCTGCTTCTGTTTTTATCTCCTCTCATCCTGAACTTTTCTAATTACAAAGTCTTCTAAATCAGCAGAACCAGAAACTCGGGAGAATAATTTCCAGAAGCAGCAGTCTGGATAGGGAAGAGGAAATCTCTGCCTCTGTCCTGCAGGCAATCTCCCTGGGTAGAATACCTGTCTGCATAAACACCACTTACCACTGCAGGAAGTTTAGACGAGCAGGACAGTTTGAATATGTAACCAAGGAGCTGCTGTGGGCACCCAGGTTCTACGGACTCCATTAACCAGTTTCACCTTTTAATCATTGCAGTGACCTGCACTGCACTTGCACCTCACACAACACTCAAGTGCCAGTCACCATAATGCTCATTCATGAGGTGTTCCCTGAGTTCTCCAATTTAGGATAAGATTATTTCCAAGCTATTTAACCCCTAAGGGAAAGAGTTGGAAAACAAAATCTGAAATTTTGTTCATGAGACTGGCGAGAAACTGTAATATTCAGTGTCTTCATTAAAATGACTTTGATTTTACAGACTGACTTCAAGAAAATACTTCAGAAAATCCTAACTTCACTGGTAAGCTACAATACAGTTACATTTCACCAATTTCAGATCAAGCCAGGCAACTACTTTAAGCTCTCAAAAGACCACTGAACAAGCAATAGCTACTTATCACAGAAGCCCCTATCTTTAGAAAATATTCAAAACCAGTGCTGGAAATTTAAACCATTAAAAACAGAACTTTAGAAAATAACAGTGAATATTGACAAATCGTAGGCACTTATTTTTCTTAACCTTTTTTTTTCATAGTTATAACAGTTGCTTTAGAAGTCAAAAGAAAAAAAATAAAAGAACAACTCTTTACGTCTACAATTTAAAACTCATAGCTGAATGGTTCATGTTTGGTGCATCAAGTAACACAGCTGCTGGCTTCAAAATTCGTGATTATGAGAAAAATTTTAAAAGCTGAAAAAAAAGCTAAACTTTTCATAGTCTCCTAACTGCAGTAATCAAAGGATGAACACTACTGAGGATTGGACCAAACTTTTTAATACTCTTTCTTCTGCCTTTCCCATTTATCTAACTTAAAAGGTATGCTTTCCCCAAATCTGAACTAAAAGCAGAGAGGTAAGACAGCTAGCTAAACTGGAAAACTGTAACAGCATCAAAGTTGCATGGATATGCAGCAAAGAAATGCATTGCTAACTCTGAGTAGCAAGGTAAGATCCCTACCTTCAGCTGGAAGCAAGTTTTAAAGAGCAGTCAAGGTAAATTTGCATAGTGAGGAACAGTTTTAAAATGGGAAATGTTTAGAGAGGGAGTTAGCAGTTCTGTATATATAGTAAATAACATTCAGACAACAGGCCACAGATACAATCCTTTCAAAACAGTGTCTGCTATTCTCAGGAATCTTGCCCTCTCCAATGCAGAGTGGATGATGTTACTCTGGAGAGGAAAGGCAAAAGCGAACAGGAGGAGAAAAGGCACCTGGAAAGAAGTAGCACAGTCTTAGGTGGGATGGTAACACTCTGAGAGCTGCTGCATAAGGAGAAAAGCATTCTGAAATAGCTCTTTGTGTCACTCTCTAATAGAAGATTTTAATGATAATGAAAATAAGGGAAACTGGAAAAAAATTCCAACCTCAAGCTACATAAAAAAGAGAACATGTTCACAAGAAGAGATGCAAATACTTATTGCCCCTTCTTCCAATCAACAATGCAGAACATGACATTCTATGTCCATATGTCCTACAATCTAAATTTCCATCAACGCTCCTCACTAAAAGCAAGAAAGATGTCCCTTTCTGGTTCTGGATTAGTTACCTTGAACACAAGTGAGCTGACAACTGTAACAGCACCTTCTCAATGCAGCAGAATTAAAATCATTAACTTCCCAGAGCCTCCACAAAGCAACCCCATCTTTCCTTACCCAGCCACAAGTGTGACTCTTGAGAAGCAGCTGACTGCACACAGAATGAAGTCTCTGCTGGAAACCAGGCTCGTATGTTACATTTGATGTACTTCAGGCAAGTGAAAAACTTCATTAGAACATTCCAAACAGGTTTCCAGGAACAGCAGCACACTGAATTAGGGGCTAAAGGAAGAGGAGTTGTCGGCTGTAAGTGCACCAGAAAGAAAAACAGGAACACACTTCCTGGGGCTTTTTAAATTACACTTCAAGAGCTATTGTTACTAATAGCTGCTCTGAGCTGTAAAAACTGCAACCTTGGAGGGCAAAAGTCAGAGAAACCCTACTGGTTTTCCCCGGATTACTCACAGAATTAATAAGATCATTTGGAAGGCAGCCTTGAGGTTATCAGAAATCTCCCGTCACATGCCCACAGCAAACTTTTCCAGCATTTCTGCTTACAACTCTTTAATGAACTGCAGCACTGAAGCAGAAATCCTCTTGCCTGCTAGCAGGTCGTGCTGGAATGCAATTTGGCTACCTTCGTGTTTTGTGTTTCCAACAGCAAAGTTACAAAAAAAGAAAAAGGAACAGATAAGTCTTTAGCAGTTTTCCACTACATGATTCTGAAATAGCTTTTGAAAGTGTATTTAGCACTGAAAAAATAAATGATACAACTTCTGTATCAATATTATTACTGACAATATAAGCAAATTCTCTTAATTTTTCAGTACATAATCAAAGAGAACACTGCCTTAAAGTGCCATAGGAAGTGTTCCTTCTTAAAATATTCTATAAAGCAATAGCACTGGAACAGGCTGCCCAGGGAGGTTGTGGAGTCTCCCTCCCTGGAGACACCCACCTGAACACGTTCCTGTGTCACCGGCTCCAGGTGACCCTGCCTTGGCAGGGGGGTTGGACTGGATGATCTCCAGAGGTCCCTCCCAACCCTACCAATTCTGTGATTCTGTAAGGTCGCAGGCAGGGAGAAACAATCTGAACAATGACAGTTGGTGGTTGAATTGAGGACTGCTGTTTTGACACACAGAAAATCCTACACATCAATGGAACTAAATGGTGGATATGATTCAAACAGATTCTTGTCAAGGAAGGAATTGTAGGATTTTAGCTACAGGCATGTTTTCACTACACCATGTCTAGGTACTTGGAGGATTTTGGCCCAAGCCACTATCTGTGTACAAGTATCTCATATTCTCAGCACCTGGTTCAATGAAGTTCCCCACAAAACAGACACCAAGATGGGTATCAAAAATACAGCTTGCCAGCCAGAAGCTCAGACATTCACTGCGAATTTGTGATGGGAGGTCAGCAGGAGAACAACCCAAACTGGTATGCCCACTACAGGACAGCCTTTCGATAGGGCCACAAGAATAAGCGGAATCAGGTAGAGATCAGACAAATAAAATTGACAATACTCGTGGCAAAGCAGGATTTCAACTTTTCCTTAATGTGCTGGGCTTGGTCAAACATCTGGCATTGCTGGTAGTGTGCATCTTAAGTGTTACACATCTGAAAATTATTTTTTTGACCTTTTGCACAAACTTTCTGAGAAGAAAATGAAAGGACTTGAAGAGGGTGAATCAGTGTGGGAGCCAAAGTAACACTACAGAAGAGCAGAGATTGAATGTATGCCATCATCAGGTTGGAACCCAAAGAAATAATAAAACATCAAAACTTATTTCCCTCCTTAAAGGTCAAAATAGAGGCCAAAATCCCCAAAGCAGCCTGCCACGGGTAAGAAGCTGAGTTAACTTTTTCATCAATTTGAGAGAAACCAGTATTTGTGGAAGGCTTTTGCTGGTTCAATCAGTACACTCATTGGAGACTTAAGATAATCAGGCATTGACTGTCACAGCTTAAAACAATGTTTTGCAATATTTGACTTTCCCTCCTACATCCCAGGCAATCCAAAATGAATTCCAAGCAGGCAGAAAAATTAAGGGTCTTTAGCCAGTCACATCTGTTTTACTTGAAAAGTTATCAGCAGCACAAATCCAACACATCAGGAGGCAGAGGGAACACACATACATTCAAAGACACTGCTCTTAGTTTCCACAACAGAAAGTTAAATCAGAATATGGAGTGAGGCTGTGTGTCTCAACTGCTGTACGTGGAAGTTCACCGTCCTGAGACGGGTTAACATGGAGAACTTACTGACCACTTGAACATGCAAACTGGGCATGGTTTTTTGCACATCAGAAACAGCCTTAATGCACTGTCTGAGCTATTTTAAGTCATAAATCCTATTACATTAGATGCAGTTTTAAGAAATGCCACGAGACTGCTGTTGTCTGCTATCTGGGCACTGCTGATTCACTGTTTGCATCCACGTGCCCCAAAGATTGCTGTCACATGCAATGTTCTGCGTCCGAGTTCAGCATCTTGTTTGTGTTGGCAGGAACTTTTGCCCACTCTTGACACAAAAAGCTTAATATGAGGTTTAGAAATTCCTTGGTCGGGGCAGATTCTCCCTTCTCATACAACCCATGTCAAGGAGCAGGGAGGAAGGAAGAGAAGACAAGAGAAACCAACCTATCAATAAACTCAGAACAGAGAAGCATGGGTACGTAAAATTTTGATAAACCAAGTAACCAGTTATCTACACATTTTACTCCAAAAAAGATGGAACAAAGGATACCTGTTGCTTCCCCTGTACTGCTAAATCACCAGCTCAGAGAGCTGTGGAAATCACTCAGTGATTTCCATCCAATCCAAACAGCAGCTCTTGGCCCTGCTCTTTTTATTTATTTATTTAGTACCATGTTCTCTCTATCAGCAGTGACATGAACCAAATTTGCCACCTGAACAGGTGGGAGACAGCAGCTTGCCTGTCTTGGGCCTTCAGCTACCTTCACCTTTTGGCAACTGCTCAGTACGGACGTTCTTCTATGTGGATGATGCTTTCTAGGTTCAAGCAGCACAGTGTCAGCTGGAACACCCAACAGAGGGGACAGCTATACACTGGCTGGTGACATCCATGGCAGTAGGGATGTAGCACACAAGTAAATGGTTGTAAATCATGGAGGTTATGAAAGAAAACCACTGTCTTCGAGAAGTCACTTACAGTGATAAGATGTGAGGATAATTTCCATTATATGAAAATAACAGTCACATCAATTTCCTCACCCATCAATCTTGAAAAAAGACAAAGTTTTAGACCATGAAAACAGGTGTCTGTCTTGGAGCTACTGGGACTGGCACCACAAAAACGTAAGGTAGAAACGGACATTTTCTTTTCCCAAAAGCCTTGTGGACAGTAGCTAGAGACATCCATTAGCTTTCTTACACTTTTTTTTGTAGACTTTTTTTAAGCCAACCATAGTTTTGCCAACAAGTAAAGCTTCGTCCTGCCATTACACAGACAGACCAACAACTACAAGCCCAACATCTGTACAAGCCCCTAAAATTTGCCCTGCAGACCCCTCTATCAGAAAGGTTAACAATTATTTTTCTTCCTTTTCACGCTGCTTCACCAGTAACCCCTTCTTTTCGGTTTGTCTGATACAATTAAAATCTAATTTCTACATTTTCTGGATGATGACTTCTTGTCAGAACTGTGTTAAATTGAGACTTTTAGACCAAGATGCAATTTTTACACAAGATTAACAGGAAGTATCATCACAATCTCATTCTCTCCATAAAGTAATTAGTATGGATTTATTATTTCGTCTACAGTACCTTCAAGCAAAAATTTTCGAGTCTGAAACAACACAGTGAAAGAAGACAACATCTACGCTCCATATTTAAGTTTAGACATTTCCAACAAACCGGAACAATTACCAACAAGTGTCTAAATATTTAAATATTTAAAAAGCTGAGTATTAAAATCAAGGAAAATTTTAAATGCCTTAACCTGAAAACAAGGATTGAGAACTCACAGATGCCAAAAATGAAATATATGCATTGGAAATAGTTCAGAAGAAAATTACAAAGCTTAGATATTAGGAGTAGGAAAGGAAGATCTATAACATGCTAGCTGATAGCCAGCTTCAGACAGTATCCACTAAAAAAGTTATCAGACAACCTTTTGACTGCTCATGCAAATTGAATGAATTACTTGATTTTAGAACTGAGAGTCTCAGGGGCAAGAAATTCTAGGCACAGAGTTGCCCGTTCCCACTGCAGTAAACCACTAAGATGACTTTTTTTCTTTTTTAAATAGAAAAAAAGTAGTTTCTCTACAGTAAAAAGTTTTAGTCAGTAGAAACCTCAGGAGTGATGGGAAAGGGAGCAGACCTGCCTTCACAAATGGCCTGACGTTATTTCAGCATCCCTCAGAGATTACCACCAGGGCAGAAGATTCCCAAGGATATTCCAGTCAAGGCCTCTATGATGCAGAGTTTGTGCTCGGTGTGGAAAGCCACATGAATTAGCAGCCCAAGGAATTGTAAGCACCTTGCTGATCTTGCCTACTACAGGAATATAAAGTACCTTACTCAACACCCAAAATGTAGTCAAATCTGTGTAATTCAAATAATCAAAAGGTAAATATTTGTGTGCAACTGATGGCAGATTTCTAATACTCTTAATACCTGATTTACATCAGGAATATGATCTTGTGTTTATCTATTCTTTGAGGTGGAAAATAAACTAGTTCAAAGTATTTGTGCTCATTTAGGAAAATCACATCTCTGCAAAAGATACTTATGAGAAAGATCAGAACAAAGTTCCTCATTATCAGAATACCAAGCCACTTTACACTTTCTACATAGTTTTTCTAAGAAATCCAAGTTTTCTTAGAGTTTGGAAAAGAGTGAAAAAGCAGTTGTATCTGGATTGAAAATAAACAGTCTGAACTGATCAGCCTCACGAGGGAATCTCAGTGTAAATTTTTAAGTGGAGCTCTGCCTGGAATTTCAACACAGTAATTAGCTATAGACCACTTCAAAGTGGGACATGTCTATACTGATCACTGAAACACACAGTATTGCAGAAGGGGAGCCAGTACTTCCATCAACATTTGAATAAAATATGGATTTTTTTAAAAATCTGTACTCTACAAGAAACGTAAGAACAGACTGAGAGAATAGCTGAGTAGGTCTGCTTTTCATTTTTTTCAGCTAACATTATTTATGGCCATATCAAAAGCTTCTTTGGAAGCACCAGAACTTAGCTGTTGCCTCCAAATACCTTAACATAATTAGAACGGTTTTAAACTTCATTTATGCCATGCTTCCTAACCCTTCTGTGCAGACTGCAGGGGACTGCAGATGCAGTTTGTCTTCCCTCTTGCTGACCTTAGGCAGCACCACAGCTCAACTTGTCCTGCTGGAACTCACAAGTGTGTGTCCAACATCTCTCCTCCACATCACACACTACTACCTTTGCTGATACACGACCTGTGCCAACATCTCGGTTTCTTTCTTCTGTCTGCCCATTTTCTACTTTCAAACTCCAAGCTTTTGTGACAATCAAGGGGAAACACTGTCCTGGGTCACACCTATACTGCCATACATTGCCTAGATTGCCTGAACATGTATTGTTTTCTAATAAGCTCTTCCTCTCTGCTCACTGACTCCCTCAGAGGGTTTCCAAGTCACAACTCCTCTTCACAAAAGCCAAACTGTCAGTAGATTATTCTGTCTAGTGCAGAAGTGGGACTTACACCATCTTTTCCCCTCTGTCTGCAAGCACAAGTAGAACAAGTGTTTAGTCACAGTATCTGAGAAAAGAATTGGCTGCTGAGCTCCAAGTTAGCTGACGTTGCACAACAATAGCTAACACAAGTAGTAGGGCAACTATCCACTATTTTAGTAAAAAAAGACTCCTGTGTGTTACACAATACCCAGATCTTTTTAAAAGGAAAAGCGAAAATTCACTTGTCTTTATCCTAAAATAGAATTTCTACTTTTCAGTTTGCTGGTTTGGGTTTTTTTTTTTAATAACTAAATCTGCAATTCATACATATCCCAATGCCTGAACATACATTTGCACCGAAAATATATTTTGTAGACTGAGGTGCACAAACTCAGTGAACGAAACGTTGCCTGTGATGACATCAGCCAGTTGAAATGGATTCTAGGTATACTGTCAGAACTGGGAACACAGGCCAAAAGGCCTGGCTCTCTCTCTGGAGACACAGACAGAAAACAGAATTTCACTTTTAGGATGGAATACACAAAGAAAAATAATGTACCTGCCTTTTACAACAGAAAGTTATTTGGATAGGTGACCAAACAGGTCATGCCTTCAAATTACCACAAGATTCGGGGTGGTTTTTTGGAGCTGTTTGTTTGTTTTTAAAATATAAATACACACACTCTTTTACACTTATATTTTGCTCAATGAGCTTTAGAAAAAATCTTCCATATTCTGCAGCTTTGCAAACTGAGACCATATGTGAGCATTATACACACCACAATAAAAAGGCAAGCTGCCTGCTCAGCTGAACATCTCTTCCTGCACATGGACACAGATGGAAGCAGCTGTTGCCACTAATTAACTCAGAGCTAAAATGCATTTGAGAAACTCTGCTCCATTCCCCAGGCAGGACCTGCTCTTACGGACTGCAGCGGAGCTGGATGGGATAGGAAGTAAATGCAAGTAGTGAGGTGGTTTGTCATTCCCCCCTCATCTCCTGAAACGAGCTCTGAACACATACCCATCCAGCTTTGAGAAATGAAAAGACAAATACAAACACCACTTCCTTCTGTAATTGCTAAGCTAAGCAGAAACACAGAAAGTGCACACTTTTATTTTACAGCACGGCACAAAGGAAGAGCCTTTTTCTACCAAACCATTAAAACATGTTATTCGCCCATCAGGTCACCATAAGAGATGAAAAAAAGTAACACTGCAACACTGGCTTATACTGAAAAAACAAGGAGGTGGAAGGATGAGGTAATGGAAAGAGGGAAAGCAGTTTATCACCCCACTCACTCTCCTCTCAGAGAAGACTGAGCACTCAGGAATAGCAGGGGACTATGCTCCTACTCATGACCTTTCTTTGAAAAAGTGCAGTGCAAAGTCTCAAAAAGTAAAAGTCAGGGAGGAGGCAGGAATCTGGCATTCCAGCACTCCCACTCCCAGCTTAAAACTTCAAGGCAGACCGATTGCTATTTCACAGTCTGCTGATTTGCTCTACTTTCCATGAACCAAGAATGCTTAAGAAATTCTAATTTAATCTCTGCTTAATGTCTCAGGTTAATCACGTTAAAATTTTGCTTCTGGGATCTTTAATCTCATCAATGGCAGTAGTAGGCTACTGAAAGTGAACATTCAATAAGAGAAAGAAAACTAAGGATCTCCTTGCTGGAGGAAAGTGAGCCAGAAGTCTCTTTTCTTCAGGATTTTAGAGACAGGTTAGTTTCACTTATGAAACTAAACAGCACGTTTTTAGACAGGCATGCACCTTTAGTAGGAGAAATCACATGTAAATCAATACAGAAATAACAGTTCTCTCCAATATTTATCAAGTTAGGAGAAACCATTAGCAACGGTACTGAAGCATATGTATTTATGGATTAGAAAAGGCATTCCTGCTTTCTGCAGCTCATGAAACCATTCCTCTTGTAGAAAGCAGTTATAATACCACACACTGCAGTCTATACAACTGTAGGTGTTTACATTTCTGTGATTGAAATACAAGAATGATTGTGCTGAATCAATCCACAAGATAAGAAATTCTCAAGCCTCAAAACCAACAAAATATGTGATTCTTCAGAGAAAAGTATGAGTACCACAAAATGGACAACTCTACAGGGAATGCTTTCCCTGTAAATTATTTGAGCTGTAAGTTCATAACTATGATTTTTTTTTTTTTTTAATGTTTGAATAATGGTTCACATTTAGAGTCCATGACATTTTTTAGTTAAGTTTCATATATGGCAGACGCCCTATCTCTACATCATCAGTTCTGCGTCACGTAGCCAAATTGTCTGATCTCCAAACAAACTATGCCTCTTATAACCAAAGAACTGTAATTTCTGCATTTCTACAAAGCAGATAAATTTATAGAAGTAGTTAATGCTGGATGCTGCTTTCCCTGTCATAGAACTACTTTGCAATTAAATGATTAAACTGTCAAGGCTTACATGAACACACAGTATCTCTCTAATCCTTAGGTACTATTATATAGGTGCAGTTCTGCTTGGAAATGTAGAAGGTAAATATTTCCAGCCACTGGCCCTTTAGAGATGCTGGCTGGGTAATGTCATGGAACATGGAAACAGGAAAGCACACACATGCAAGTTTTATTTGCAAGTTTCACTCCCCATTCTGTCACCTAAAAGCTTTATAAACTTTCAATTTCTATAGAGAATCCATGGCAGTATCTTCACCCAAACTAATTCTTTCATCAAATTAAAAGGGTTAATTCCAAATTTCAACTAAGTATTCCTATAGTCACCTTCAGACTTCATTACTTACCCAAGCAATGAGGCAAACAGAAGGAAAAAAAAACCCAGACAAATCAAAAATTCCATGAATCACACAGAAATTGTTTTGCTTCCACCGACAGGATCAATGTGTAAGTTAAGCGTTGATGTCATCTTAGTGGCACACCCTCCCCTGCTGCAGGACCTCACCCTCCACAGCCTGTGCCCAGCTTTCATCCCACCCAAGCACATCCATTAGGTCTGCACTTCTGCAGCAGGGTGAACTTATGTTTGCCCTGTATTTTAAATAATTGAATTTTTCTACCTGCTTTTTAACAGAGTTAAATCAGATATAACAATAATTACAAGCAGAACAATGAAAATAACAAAAAGATTCAGTAAAAAGAATCCTTAATTACTTAATTGCCTTTTAAATCTCATACATTCAATTTTGCTGTTTCCAGGTCTTTAGAGATAATAATGGCTCATTTGATCAGTTCTTATTTAAAAGTCAATTACCGTACTTATAAAATTTACCTTTAATGCAACTGCCACCCAAGACCTCTTCATCATTGTTCTTGACTGATTCCTCAAGTCCTTCTCTCAAAGTGAAGTTCTTGTCAGTACTGCAGCATCTTTCCCTAAGTCTGTGATTTTCTTCTTCTCTATCAGCATCAAGAAACCAATTCCTAATCACAGAATTTCCATCTACCCTCCATCCTAACTCTCCCTAATAAAACAACACTCTTGTCATTCTGACTTTCCCAGGTGGTGAGGGGAAAAAAGCCCATCCATACCAAAAGACACTGAACTTACAGAAGTTATTTCCGTTGCAAAGAAAAGGAGTGCGCTGTAGTAACAGTTATATGGAGAATAACCACACAGAGAAGTTCGTAAGAACTGGAAAACTCTGTCCTGATAGTCTCAAAGATTTAAGGAGCCTCACACATTCCTGAGCTTGGAATTTATATTCCCAGCTTACATGGTTTCCCCCTCAGCTGCCTGCATCTTCTGAGTTTGCACACAGCACCTTCATTTTCTTCCCCACACCTCACGTGCTTTGAGCAAGATTCAGCTGCATGAAGCCACCAGGCATTTGGCACATGGAAATAACAAAGCAGGAGAAAGAGCAAAGCCTTATTACAGACAGATGTTGCTGCTCTTACTGCAGCTCCATGCTCAGGAGTCTCATTAGAAAGAATATTGCTCCCAGTTGCAGCCTAACAGTGGAGAGAAATACAACAGAAGCAAGGCAAGTTGTCTGCTCCTGACAAGGGAACATTCAATAAAAATCTAAATTTGGCACCTTAATGTCTTTGAAATCAATCAGCCTTTAAAATTCCCTGCCACATGATGCTAACCATGGAATACAGCAAAGTTTAGTGCACTGCAACTTTTTATGGTTGTCGGGAACTTTTAGCTGCTCATACTATTAATGCCAACAGAAGGACTATGGGAAGAGAGCTAAGTCTCTGCTGTTTAAGATGTTAAGCTTTTCATGCCTCTGGCTCAAATAACTTCACACTCTCTGAGATAGTAAGATTCCTTATGGTAAGATTCCACATTCCTCCTAAACTTGCCTTTTTTTCCAGCTTAATAATGGTGCACTTTCTTCTTGCTTATTCTGTTCCTCCCCACTTGCAAAAAGCATCATTGCTCCTATACATACCCAGCACTCTGACAAGCCTTGTACAAATAAGGACTTGGCTTCTTTTTGCCTTCCCACAGCTATTCAGCCCTCTGCCATCTCCATCTCATCTCTCCTTAAATTACCACAACATTTTAAAAAAGTAGGGAATAAATGATACAGCAGAAAGGTACTGAACAGCTCTCCCCCTACGAAGGTTTTTAATGCTTTAGGCTAGATCAGATATTTCTCTTCATGTTAGTACTAGCACCAAGTTAATATTTCCTTTCAGTATCAAGATTATGGTGCTACCAAATAGTAATAAATCTCAACTAAATATTTTCAAGAAATTAAGTTCTAAAATTAGACTTTAAAGTAATATTTTTTTAAAACCTCTAATGACTATTAGAATGGGGGAAGATACAAAAAAAAGGAAAACTGACTGAAGTGGTTTCAAAGCACAGTGTCATTATATACGAGCTTCTAGCATTTTATGATCACAAAATGAAGTTATCTTTCTTAAACTGAATTATGACAAATTGTTTCTTCTCAGGTGTGGAACAACACAAAACTGGTACTACCAAAAATCTTCAGCTGAGGCAAGGTATCTTCAGCAAAAATTTTAATCTCTATTATGATCTTGTGGTCAGACGACTATTACATGGCCTAGCAAAACCAACTTCAATGTGAATATATTTCTAACCTGTAGCTAAAGGCACCAAAGTAAACATTCATCTGCATCTGTTCCATTATTTCCATTTGCAGAACATGAAGGTGTAAGCACACAATGTTTTCAGCACCTGCACACACGAGGAATAACCCACTCCTTTAATTTCGTCTCAGAATTGCAGCTATTCTCCACAAGCTTTAGGAGATGGGACAATTCAGCTAGAACACCCCAACAGTGAAACCACAAAAGAAATATCCTGGAGACAGAATATAGGAGAAGAGGAAAGGCAAACTCCTTTTCAGACCCATCCCAGAAGGGCAGCAACTTTTCATTATTTGACATTTGTAAAAACCTTTAATTCAGGCATTTAAATAAAACCTTCATGATATGCAAAATCTCTCTAAGAACACTATTCCTAAAAGGTGAATATATAAAATGGAGTATAAACATACCAACTGCAAAACTGGGATGAAACTTTCAGATCACTGCTTCTTGTTTATGACAGAGGGATTTTTGTAAGAACACTTGCTTTTAGTCAACTACAGATAAATCACTAAGGTTATAACAATGCAAAAGAACCCATGAAAATTCAGATGTGTTCAGCTGAACCATTTTGTAATTCCATCTGAGAAGTTCCGGGTTTTTTTGCTAGAAGTGCTGGTTTTCCCTAGCTCAAATAAATACCCATTTCTAATAGCCTAAATGAAGTAATCTGGTCTTTTTCTAATTGCCACTTAGACCTAAACCAACCATAAGGACACAAAAAATAAAACAGAGACACCAAAATCCAAGATTATTCTGATAAACAGCACTTTTGGTACCCAAGCCAAGCAGCAACCACAAGAATGCAGTCTGGACATGATGAAGCTCTTGATAGCCAGTCCCTGCTTCCCCGACTGACTCCTGCTCACCCAGAACATTTAAACAATTTCTACAGGTTTGCCCCCAGACATTATTGTGACTACAGTGTGATACAGAATAAGCAATCATCTTACACGACTTTAACACTCTCCAGCTTCTCCCACAAATGTAAAGCTATAGATTATTTTATTTGTCCAAGACCAAGTCCACACGCTAATTTTTATCAGATTTCACTGCCATCATCTATCAAATAAATATTTTCCCAGGAAGTACTTTTTAAATTAAATCTTGCAAGCAATATATTAAGCTCTTTCCCTCAGAAGCAGGATCTCATTTTATGCAAGTTTAAGATACCAAAATCCCACCTAAAAATGCACACTGTTTCTTGGGCAAAGTTAATTCTTTGTTAATATAACTATTAAAGCTCAAAATTACGTTTCTTCCCAAATAACTGAAACATTTCTTTAACAAAGCAGCAAGCTGTAGTACAGCATGAACATTGTCACTGTCTCCTTATAGCAGATAATTTCATTTCACCAGTGCAAATTTTATTGTAACTACCTTCCACTGCTTCTCCCCTCTCAAAGTTTTCCTGTTTCATAACACTCTGGAAACCCAACATCTTGCTTTGAAACAGCTTTGAAAACCTGGCTTATGGCCAACTTGCAACTGATACTACAGTTTAAATACCTTCCTAGCAAAGTTGCACAAACTTCAAAACACTCTGGGATCAGTCATTAAAATGTTTTTGTTTCAGTTACAACACTAATGAAAACCAAACGTCTACATTTATTTTAGCCAGCTTAATGGTCTAGGGACCTTGCCTAAAAGAAAGCTCTGAATCAACCCTCATTTACTTGACTGAACAGATTAGCAAAACAACATTGTACAGAGATACGGATAATATTTTTAAAAGGTTTAATAAGAGTCTTTCAGCCACAGATTCAATTAAGGAGGCCCAATTAATCGCCTCAATTTTCTTCTTCTCTGAAGTCTTCAATTACAGCACGCTCAAAACTATGCACTTTTAGCTACAACTTTACAAGGCTCAATGTGCAAACAGATTTAGGACCCCAAACTAATGCTGTGCTACAGGATAAACTATTGCAAACCAAGCAAGGTACAAAATACCAGATCCTGCCTGAATTTTGAACCTTCTTAAAGTGTTTGCTTGTGAAAGATATCACTGTGCTATGCAAGTGTATCTCCCAGTTATACACACGCCACGTTCAGCAGACATGGGAATATTCTGGGTGGGAATCGCAGCGTGCTAAATGAAATGCTCCATACAAAGCTGTCTTTCAGCTGAGAGTCGTGACATTCTGCTGCTGCTTTAATCCATACCCTCTACAATCAAGCCAGCAAATTCTATGCCGGTTTTGTACAGCTTTAGCAATTCAAAATAAATTGATGGTTCAGCAACACTTTACGCTTTAATTCATTTTTCAACACTTTGTACATACTTCTGCACAGTAAAGAATATGGAAAGTCTGCTGAAACAAAACCAACGCAAGCTGGCACAAATATCTGCAGTAACAACACTGTTGACCATCATTTGTATCTCAAGATATTTGGAGCATGCACCACCTGTTTCCAACTAGCTCCATACTGTTCAACCGCACGATTAATGACAGCTGCTAAAAAGTCTAAAATATCAGGGAAAACAAATAAAAGTTTAACAGCAGCTATGCAGGATTGAGGCAAGACATGATCTTTTGCTAAATATGAGTCATTATAATACATACAATACTCTAGTAATGTGTATTTGCACTTCACAGACTGCCTTCACCACCATTATAACTCTAAAGTTAAAGGGTTTCTGTCTGCAGGAACTCAGGCGCCTCTGTGCAACAACTGTTTCTAGGCCAGGAGGGTGAGCAGGCTGCCTGTGCACTTCCAGGGTTTTACAGACCTAAGGAATCCCTAGCAGAGCCTTCCCAGTACACATACTATTATGCACATCCATCCTATTTAGCCAGAAACATAGAAGACAGAGCAAAAAGCCTGCTTAAAAGGTGACACCAAGTGCACAAATGCCAACCCAAAAAGAAATTTTAAATGAATGAATCTCAAATCATCAATTTTTTATTCCCTAAAATGTATAAAAACTGATATATAGCAAGAAAGAAAAGGTTATAGATGGCTGATGAGCCAGTAAGTAGACTCTGTAACATCCACTTTAAGTGCATTGCCACTATATTTGAAAGTGCAGTTTACTTATGAACACTGGCATTCTTGCCATGCCTTCAAAAGTATGCAGAACTCTCCTTGTGTAAAAATCCTTCTTTCTTGCACAGCAAGATATTGGAAAGAGTAATTTTTTATATGCTTAATTCAGAGTTTCACAAAAAATCACATGCTTACAGTAATTCAATTGATTTCTCTATTTAAGAGGTTTTTTCCCAGAAATTAGAAGACAGAATTCTAGTACTAAGTAGCTGATAATTGCTTTCCTGTTAATCCCAAAAGGAGGAGAAAGGAATAATACAGGAAAAAAAGGGATACTTAAAATTAATACACTTATTTTTCACAAAAAAACCCAATGCAACATTAAAGGCTTCCAAGGACTTAGGTCTCTGACCTGGTCACGACTTTACAGACGATGGACATCACGTCAAGAGCACCACAAGCAAAGAATCCTTTCTCAAAGTTTCAGCTAAATTATCACTAAAAGCAACAGCTAACAAGATCAAATAGTTCAGCTACTTAAATGAGAATGGGAAAATAGCTGAGAATAATTTCTTATTCCTTTATTTTGTAAATCCACAGACCTGCTCTTTACTACTTCGAGAAAGAATCACGGCATACTGTTTATATAGTTATTGCTCTTACGTGGATAAGAGAAGTATGAATACAGCCACACCCTTCGAGAAACTTCAAAAATACCATTTCTCAGTATGAATTTTGTCAGACCCTGGCAGCCTTACAGAACAGTCACAGCTTCAGCCAGCAAAGAAATCCTCTTGTGAAGTTTCAAATAGACAAAACGCCTCCATTTATTAAACTGACCATACCTGCCTATCACAGATTCTCTCAGGCATTCAGCACAGAAGATTAATAAAGAGCATGTGGATCAAACAAGCAATACCCCCTGAGATCAAGAATAACAAATTTCTGCAAGAACACTGTTGGAGGTAAGTTCCTGCTATCAAGTACTGTTTGCACAAAGCAGCACAGAAGTACAAATCACGAACTCTCAGGAGACTCCCACATCCCATCTGCATACAAGGGGAACTTCAAGTTTTAAACCTAATCTATGGTTTGGGACAAACCTCTCAAATATGACTCTTTTAAACAGTAATACACATTCATTCCTCTCTCAAAGGAAAATAATTACACCAAAAGCAGATTACAGAGGAACAGCAATACTGAAGAATTATGTCTCATAAATTCAGAATATTAAGATTGATTTTTAAGGCTCATAGAACAAGCTTCAGTTCTCGCATGCAACAGGGGATCTTTTATGTGAAAGCACCTTGAAGAGAAACAGATAAATATTAAGTATCTTAGAGTAAAACAAAACTTGACACTTGCCATATATCGAGCATTCTCACTTTAAAGCCTCATCTAATTGGCTATTTAGTTCAAAACATAATCCAGATCACATGACCTGTTCCAGAAGAGTAATAGGAAAGCAAGGAGAGCTTAAGAACAACGTGGCTGCTCAGCTTCCTTCATACTGACACACTCATAGGAGCAATCACTCCTTTTGGAATAAGAGAACAGAATTCTGAGTACCTTTTTTTTTATCCCAACATTCTGCATCTGGGGCATTTTCTCTCACTGTGTATTAAGGGTTAACCCAAAAGCATTTAACAGAGATTACTCTGAGTATTTAGGATCTTGATGGCTGGTAGTGTCAGCTCTGGAAGCTGGCTGTTGGGTCAGGCCAAGAGGATTGATGAACAATGAGGTAATCGAACAGATGTACACAGCACTTTGGGTTTTCTTCCCTGTCACTAGGGCCAAGCGGCCTTTCTGTGTACAGCACAATTTCCAGGTATGGGAAATCAACAGATGGGATGATTGAAGAAAAAAAAACCAACCCAACACACTAAACAAAAACATGATGGCTTTTTACCTAGAAATCTACTTGGAAATTTGGCTTGAACTGCCATAAAAGTGTTCTAGCCCAAGAGCATTTGGTCACTGATGATTATCACCAGAAGAGACAGACTGGTGTTGTTAAGACAACATCTAATAAAATGAAATAAGCATGGGCTACAAAAGGCATTCATCCCCAAGCACTGTCATGTTTTAACGTCCTGCTGAGTTTGTACATTTGTGGGATATGGGCTATATTAGAGCAGCATGTGGAGCCAATATCACATCACGCCCACAACCTGAAGCTAGAAATCCACTTCTTGGCAATTCCAGGAAAGATTCTCACAACTTCATTTAGTTCTGGACATGTCTTCAAATCCATGCCCACTTTTTTCCCAAAGCTGAACTTGTGTCAAAGAAAACTAGACTACAGCTTGCCTCACTGCCCTGCAAGGGTTCCCTCCCTGGCACACAACTCCTGTGGGGATGTTTGGCTACAAGGAAGAACCCAATTAAACTCTATCTCCAAAGAGGTGCAGGAAGTACCGACTCCACGTTTCTCATTCTGAATGGAAAATGCAGATGTTTAATGGGGGTGGTATTTAGCTTGCATGAACCACTCAAGATATTTTGCACTACATCTATTAAAGCAATGAAAGAGCTCTTCTATTAAACACAAACAGTTTCAAACACAGCTATCTCTGTACCTATCACCTCACAAAGGCACCTCTGGCTATTGCTATGGATACTAAACCCAGAGAACATCTTGTCACCTTCACCTGGAAACTCAGACCTACTGCACTAAAATTAGCACACTGAGGGTATTTCATTTACATTTTTTAAAACACACAAGACACTTCTTTGTAGAGACATTTCAGGGGTTTGGAACACACAAGGTATAAGACTACCACACTTTTCTCAAAACACTTTCAATAAACTTTACATGTGAGGTAACTTTAAAAGGTTAACAGTAGAGCTCGTATGGGAACTGACTGGCACAGACTGACCATGCCCAGGCTTCTCCCCGACTCAAGAAACCACCTTTGATTACGAAGTGCAAGGGGACAGAGTCATTGTGGCTGTGGAGTTTCACAATTAAGTTCATCACAAAGTGTACACAAGGATCCATTTTACCAAGAAAACTGCTGCTAATTCTTTTATTCCACTAAGAGTGGTCATCCGTTTTTAACACCTGCTTCTTTAACAGGTGTTTCTCTCTTATCTTTCACTTTCCACAACAGGACATTCACCTTTTCATTCTTTTCCACTTATGAGTCAGAGTCATGTTGCCTCTTGACTTTTTGCTTGACTCTTTTGGCTGTTTGACCCAAAACTGAACCAAGTGTCCTGCAGCAGATGTTTGTCTTGTCCTTAAGGACTGCACAGCTTACAGTGAGACACGAGCAGCACTTAGTGCCACCTTCACTGTGACAAACACAGGGCTCATTTTCCTCAGCTTTCAAACGTGCCTGCCCATGCCTCTTCCAGTGTGACCTGGGAAAGGAACAAGTTAATGTTTCACTTCTGGTTTAATCATATACTTTTGCTAGTGGTTACTTGACAGCAGAGTCTGGTGCTGTGCAAGTCGTTTGCATGGGCTCCAAAGTCAGCAGTTTGTATTTCTGAATCAAGATTTGAGAGGTTACATAAACACATTTATCTTTGTGGTCTTTATTTTGGAAGGGGAGAAAAGTAAGTGTGCAGCTAGGAAGGAGATGACTTGGAAGGCAGAGAACAGACCAGAAACATACTTCAAGTGTTGAATTATGTAATATAACATAAAAAGGCTCTCTCATGGGCATTTCATCTATGCATGCATGAATTTTATGGCTTGATTTCCTTGTTATGCCAGTTTTTAGCCAGAAAAAAATCACCATCCCCTTTCCCAATCACAGCAAGTCTAGGACCTCTTTGCTTCACACAGGTGCATGAGATGCAGCACGTTTTCAGCAGCAATTCGGTAGCTCTGGGTGTGTGCACTGCCCCCCTATTTAAATGCTGACTGACAGGACTCCAACACACAACATGGGGCACACAAAATCAGCAGGGTCATTTCACTGCAGAAGGAATAAAGCAACCTGAACAACTGACAAGCTAGTGCAAAGTAAAGACATACACATGAACATCTCTGCATTAACTCTTTTCAAAGTGAACTTAATCCATTCTCAAAGCAGACAGCAGAATTTACATTCACCGGCCAGTTAACTCCAGTGAGAACAGCATCACTTGAAAGCAGAACATTCATTTGAAAATAGCTACCATAAACCTTCTCTACCTCATTCCTCTGTAAACAAACATTAAGAACCTGACATATCCATGGCAACCTGTGCTGTGGAAACAAAAATTCAACATAACCTTTTAAAAAATGATGCCAGCTCTTTTACAAAGAATTCACTGAAAGAACTATAAACCCTGTAGGTTGACACCATAATAATAAATTTAAATGTCTGTGCAGGCCAAATTTAAAACAAGCACCTGCAGGAAGAAGCCTGCAGGGATTTCAACCTGATGCTACCAGCTTTGGAAAAGGTATTTCATTGCCCTGAAGACCCCACACGCCCTCTCACTCTTCAACACTGCTGGTCTGTTGAACCAGAATGACATCATACAGCATTGCCCTCAGGCTCCAAAGGAACTTAAATTAAAAAATAAGTCCTTCGGCTGTATTGCTGTATCAATGCTCCAAGACAAACCAGCTTATACCAATGCAGCCTCCTTGCTTAGAAAATAACAGGGATTCCAATAAAATTTAAATTCTGCAATCTTTCTGTACCCTTATAAATCATGAATGAAGTAAAACAACTACACCATACATCTGAAGTCTTTGAGAAAGGAGCTGTCTTCAACAACATCGGGGAACCAAAAAAAGCAAAGGAAGAAAAAAAGAGTTTGCAATTTCCATATATAAAAGACTAAGGAAAATATCACAGCGTTAGGTATTTTTAACCTATCAGAATTTTAAATTGTTGCTCTTTAACCTGAGGATACTGTAGGAGGAGAATTCAAACACAACGTAGGAATTCATGAATGAAAACCTTGGGCTTACATACTAACTTTTAATGCGAAAAAACACGTCTGAGAGTTTTAATTCTGTAGCTACAGACAAAAACTAATCCTTACAGCATTACATTCTGTGTGTGGAAAACAGGGCCAGGAATTAAACATGCCCTTCAGCAAATCATAATTCAACAACATGTCTAAGATTAAGATGCTGACAGTTCTGTCTCCCAGGCCCAAGTTGCTGCTACCAGAGTACACTGCCTCTTATTTATGCATTTTAATTGCCAGATTTAGAAAAAAAAAGGCATGCAAGATAAAGGCTGTTATCTCCTAATGAGGGAATGGTTTATTTTATATCTTTATTCTGACTCGGAGGAATGAGCGAAGCAGTCTGAAATCTCAGAATCTGGTATGAAACTTACCATGGGGTTTGAAGGGTGTAATTTCTCCCTCATCCCCAAAGCAATTTTACATATAGCTGGGGAAGAAAGATGATTCTGGAAGTTTGTAGCCATCAGTATACACTTAGTGTATCAACTGGAAGATATTTACAGACATGAAATGGAAGTGAGCCAGAAGATTTATAAAAGTATTTCCCCCTCTCCCCCAATGCAATATTACTTTCTTTGAAGAGCGGGGAGTGGAAATGAGGGAGTACAGATGTGCAATTTTGATAGCAAGAGCCATTATCATAAAATGAGAAGGTGATTAACATGGCCCCAGTGCTATTAACCACTTTGATACCTTTTTAATTCCAATGTCCCTGCTTTCTAGAAACCCTTCTAGGATTTTCTAATACTCTAATGGTTAGAAAGGAGCTCCATAAATCAGCTAATCCTGCCTCTCCGGACTGGAGGAGAAAAACATGGTCTAGACAAAGTTAATCTGTGCCTTATGAGGCACTCTAAAAATGGCAATACCACAGGCTTCCCAAGCAATCTTGGGAATCAGTGGGCCACAGTTCTTTTCTAGAGTCCATTGACACTCTCTCTGTTGCAGTTCAAGCACTTTACCAGTGGTTCTGTTGTCAGAGTGACTAGGCTGAAAAATGTTCTCTGTGTTTGTATCTCACCTGAAGAAAAACCTTCCCTCTGTAGTCTTCCATTCTGTAAGGGAAATACTCCTCAATCTCTCTGTGAATAAAATAATTACATTTTCAAGACCTCATTCCTTACTTTCCTCTATACTGTCTTGTAATCTAGCTTTCCCTGGGGTGAAATTCTTAAGCCTAGCATGAAAGACTATCATGTGATATGTAGAAACTCATCCTGCTTACATATCCCAGTAAATCCAGGTCGTTTGCAGCAGCTGTGTTAACAGAATCATATCTGGCTTCTCAATTGCAACATCCCCAGAACTCTTTGCACAAAACTTACTCTACTCCTCCACAGTCTTCTTGTACAGAGATGATAAATGGAGGATCTTGAATCTTCTCCTCATCCAAAAGGCATGGTTTTCTCCCTCCCAGACTGCTTCTTCTCTATCCTCAAGTCACTTATCCACATTTAACCTTATCCACATTTTCCAACACACAGCAATTCCAAGCTTGATACCATCTGCTGCTAATACTGCACAGCCTTAACGTTTCACTTAAGTCAAAATTAGTGACAGAACCCTGCAGAGACCATTCAGTCTCCACATCCTCTGGTCTGACAGTGATCCATGAAACTATTTAAGGCTTTTCACCAACTTTATGGTATTTAGAGAAACATCCTTGCCTATAATACAGAAAAAGCCATTAGAATAACTAACTAAACTAAGAACATATTTGTTCCTCCCAAAAAAGACTGGATACCATGCCATAAAAGGAGATTTGACTGGTTGTGAATCTGGGTTTCAGAAAATCCACATTTATGTTTATTTAACACTTTTTGTACTTATTATTTGAAAAACTTACCCAATAGCTCACATTTGTTGCAATGTTTTTGCAAGTGGACTCCAGATCTCTTGTGTTTCTTTTCCACTTGACCCACTTCGATACAGGTGCTGAGCTTGGCTTCTCCCCTTATTTAAAGAACTTTATCTGTCTACATGGAAACTGATAATGGTTCTGCAAACAGCAAGCAGGTGAACCAATTTATCCTTTAAGTTTCACCTGCTTTCCAAATTAGCCCTTTTTGTAAGTGTTCTTCATCATCTTCCTTATATAAGAAAAATTCCTATGCTTCAGGTATAACTACAGCTTACCCTGCAATAAAGATATATCTGAAACAAGTGTACTAAACATACAGTTTAGAACTTTTAAATGATCCTCTGGGAAGAAAGTTCATTCAAACCTTTTCCAAAAAGGTTGCAACCAACTGATTTTTTTAGAATATTTTCACCACTCAGGTCTTTTATTACTTGTCTGCACCCCGATTTATAAACACCCAGCAGCATCTCACATTCAAGTTAACAACAGTCCAATCGGGTAAACTGGGAAAACAAAGTCTTATGTTGCAGGTGTAAATGGTCTCACTGATCACCAAACACCTCCTAGGTGCTAAATGAGGTCTCTTGCCTCCTGTCCTGGTTGAGCTGTACCAGCCATGCTGGTGCACATGCCACCATGCCTTGAGCTCGTTCCGTGTAGCCTCCTGCCAGGACCTTCCAAGGACAAAGCGTGAGCACAGCTGCTGCACACGGCAGCCACATCCACACCTAAAACTACCTGATATTGTTAATTATGGACAGCCTCTCAGGAAGCTGTCTCTACATGTCTAAATTCACTGGAAGGAAGTAACTGTGAGAAAAGAAGAATTTAAGCAGTGGAACGAAGCACCTGCCCTTCTCCATGGAATAACCACGAGTGCTTGTTTTGGCCCATGGTTTATTACAGTACACAGCACACCATGGAAGGCTACCCAGAAGCAGCTCACAGAAGAGATAACTACATCCAATTAAGAACTACCAAAATATTTCCTTTATTCAAACTTTTCGCTTGCTGCATTTCTGTTTTCAGCTCTGCTCTAGTCATTCTGCTCAAAGCTGCAATACAACGGGGAAAATTCATAACACAAATATGAACACAAATTTCCAGAAAAGACAAACAAGAAACCACAGAACATCCTCTTAACAAGGCTGACAGAAGAGCTGGTATTAAGTGTTGAAGAGTAAAGCGGTACAACTGTTTTGGGCTATCATTCAGACCCATTATTATCAGCTGAATAAATTTTAACCTAATACGTTTGACACTAAGGCACTGACCACCAGAGCCTTCCCTGAACCACAGAGGGAAATGATGGGAGGTACCATAAATAAGAGAGGGGTCTCAAAACTAAGAAGTTATCTCAGAGTCTCATAATCCCATTGTTACGGCTACAGTTTGTGAGTTTTATAGATTTACCAGCCTTCAATTTGTAGGTTCTACAGATTTAGCACCCTAAGTTCTAAAATCAGCAAGGAACTCTAAACAGCATTCAAATTGTCTTTGGGGGTTAGAGGATAAGATGCCAATTTAAGAAAAAACAAAATCATGTTTGGCACAAGCAAACAGATGCAGTTTCTCCTGCCTAGATACTAAAAAAAAATTAGAAAATCTTTTCTTTTGGAAGTGGAAGTCAGTAACATCTTTATTGTGTATGCAATTAGTAAAGCCATAGAAAAAGAGAAGTTAAAGAGCTTTGCAAAGTAACAAAAGCTAAGAGAGGGGCAAGCCTTCCCCAGTCCATTCACATCACACATCCATGATCAAAATCTATTAAAAAAAAAAAATTAAAACCCATTTCAATTTCCCCAGAAAGCAGTTTGGTTTGTAGAACTCAACCATACACAGGGCAATAACGAACAACCATGTGACCCTCTTATGGAAAGGCCATGGAAAAAAAAAAGAAATCTGTCTGGAGTTTGTGTTGGCCAGGCAAATCAATATACTTAGTCATAACTCAAGTGCACTACTTACAAAGCAAGTAATTGTTTTCCCACTAATGCCATCTACCATTTTTTAACAGAGAACAAGTTGCCAAAGTACTCAGTTTGCAGCAGATCAAACTGGCTTTGCTTGACAGCAAAGAAAGGCAGAGAGAAGCACATTACTGACACAACAGTTAAGCAGTAACACAAAAAAACCCCAGTTACAGTTCACAGTCAACCACAAGTACTTTCCTCAGCTGTCTTGGTGTATAAACATTATTACACAATGACATTTCCAAAACCCTTAAAGCAAATCTTGCTTTTTCAGTTTGTAAAGTTTCACCGTCACAGAAAATACACGATGACTAATTCAGGCCCAAAAAGTATCTAGGACCATTCACTATCTTAGACTTCACTGTCACAGAAGTGAGTTCTAAACTATATTAATGATCTGACTTTTAGTTTTAATAATGGATTTTGGTTTTAATTCCATTATGTTTTTATAAAGCTATCAGCATGACATACATTTCACATGACTTAACTTCAAAGGGTTAAGATTAAGTTACTGAATTCTTGCAATACCTGCTGTAGTTTTTTATAGTATTAAAGAAGCTATCAACAATAAGCGAGAACATATGTTTAAGACTAGGGTAAAGTTTATTCCAAAAGGCAAAAATTCCCTTCAGCTTTATATAATTATTTAGAAAAGCATATGTATTTAAGGAAATATTTTAACTTACTTGCATATTCAAAGTATGTGGCATAGCACTCTGTAATTTTCTAAGCCCAAAACATCATAACCACAGCAATCTTTAATTAATTACCTAGTTCTCAAAATCCCCCTCTTCCTTCCTCCCACCCAAAGATATCTCCACATCATCCACTTTTGATGCAACTTCAAGAACTGCTGCCCAAGAGGGGTGTTTCAATATTAAATACTTTTACCATTAGAAATGGATCCTATCAGCTGTATTGCTGAGCACAGCAACTACTTTCAGTAAACACAACAGGGAGAAAATTCCTAAGAAAGTCTTTTAAGTTCACATCAAGTCTAAAAGCATTTTCAGTCTAAGCCTGTAAGTATTAAGCACCCTCTAGGTCTTACAACAACTAATAGGAAAGTGCAAAACTCGGAAGACCACAGATGAGGCTTTGCAAAAAAAACAACAAACAAACTCCAAAACCCCCAGCTTTAATTCCAACACTACCCCGAAGCACAAGTGTAATCTGAGCTGTACCATTCCACTCACATTCCAGGTAGAATGGATTTTGTGTTTACAAAACGTGTCTTCTCAGATCTCACTACCGATGCTCCATCCTGTCTATAAATACTTAATCACAGACAAACATGTCACGAAAGGCAGCTCATTGGCAAATGCATCTTCTCTAAGTTAAAACACAGAAAAATTATGTTACACATACAGTTAAATATGGTATTGGAAAAGAAGCCTTAGAGAGATATGCATTGAAAGAAACAATTTCTTAAGTCAGTCACTTTACATCCAAAATATTTTTCAAGCATATTGATTGATCAGACATGTACAAGTCACAAGAAGATGATGCTGTACTTACAGTTTGAAACCTGAAACAATTCTCCTGGAGACTCTCTCCAAACACTCAGTAAACAGCAAACAGGATACTTTTGAAAAGCAAGGCACAAGCCCAGTATTAGCTGTGGCAATAAACCTCAGTGCCTTTGAGATTGACCGCCTGGTTCAGCTCCAGCAGGCATGCCTTATCACATGCAAGGATGGCAATGGCATAGGGAAATACCAGGAAGTCTAAAACAAGGCTGTTTACAGCCCCTGACCAACCTTGGTTACATAAAGAGGAAAGATAAGAATTAAAGCTCTAGGAGGGGGAGATATTCTTGTTAACCCAGGAATAACAATAGTTTAATTTCTAAACACTCTGGCTCTGCACAAGAAAGGAATATTGCTGAGCACGCAGGCTTCACCCAGGAGTATAAGTGTTTTCAGATGACAAGGCAAACGTTTTCCCTTATTAAAGCCTATCTCCCTCCCATTTTATCTGCATGTGAAGTTCATTAACAAGGAGAGACTACACAAGACTAAACCACAGCTTCCATCTGCTAATAGTTATGGCTTAATTCAGTCATTTTTATTAATTTATGTTACATAGCACAAGAGTTATGTTGTACTAGAGACAGCACAAGAATGTTTTTATCATGCTGTGTTTGTCTGTTTCTACAAAAACAACAATGCTATACATAAAGATACACAGCAAGACCTTTCTTCAGAGACTTGAATGCAGAAACCTGATGTTATTTCCAGTCATATGTTGGCTGTACCAACCTACCAGAAAGCAAGTTTTTCATGGCTCCCATAGAGGACAGAGATGGGGGGAGGAATCAGAACAGGGAGGGCAGAAAGAATGATTCTTTCACAGCTTCGATATAAGCTGTGCACACTGTGACCAATACTCTGGGCCCTGCACTACTGAGGACATCCAGCATGGCACAATAACACGTCCCTCTTGAGGTTACCATACAGTTTCTCTCATTTTGGGCTGCATGTCTTAAACTCTCTCCATACCACAAGATCTCTGGTTCCCCACCTCAGCACTCACATTCTTTGCCCTCACAGGAATGGTCTCCACATGCCCCTACTCCCATTTCCTTCCACACACTCCAAGAACATGCACCTTGCAGTCACTAATTCTTTTTCTGGTGCCTTTCAGACGTATTTCTACTTAACTTTAAATGTCACTTTCCTGCCTATATACCACACCATTTCTTCTCTGTCTCTCCTCAGTGCTACCTTTACTAACCAGAAAACTTTATGCTTGCAAGGTCTACGCTACCCTACATCACCATCAGCAACCTTTAGACTTCTGTGATCCCTGGCTTTGCCCCATTCCATTTCCCAACGCCTCTTTCGTTGCTTTTCTTTGCCCCACTCCCCTGATTTGATTGCTTCCACTTCCAGATCTCCTTCCAAGATCATCATCTGACACTGGTTCTCCTTCCCACAACTCTCCCAGATAGATTTATTTCTGTTAATATTGCGTGCTGGAGAATCTCCCACAAAGAAATTTAAGCTGCTATTTGAAAGCACAAAGGTCAGCTTAAAACAACCCAGCATTTTTCACCTTTATAAAACTGCTTCAGATACATCTCAGAGCTTCTCAACCAAAGACTCCTCTCTGTTATCCTAGCTTTCACCAGCTCAGCTGGACTGTGATCCTTGATGCCCAGAATGTTTCTCAGAAGCTCCTGATTTCAAATCTTAGAATAATTACGGTTGGAAAAGACCTCTAAGATCACTGAGTCCAACCATTAACCAAACACTGCCAAGTCCATCACTAAAACATGTCTGTAAGCACCACATCCGCGTGTTTCTTGAACACTTCTAGGGATGGTGACTCCATCACTTCCCTGGGCAGCCTGTTCCAATGCTTGACCACCCTTTTAATTAAGACATTTTTTCCTAATATCCATTCTAGACCTCCTCTGGAGCAACCTGGGGCTGTTTCTTCTTGTCCTATTGCTTGGTACCTGTGAGAAAAGACCAACTCTCACCTGTCTACAACGTCCTTTCAGGTGGTCATAAAAAGCACTAAGGTTGCCCTGGGCCTCCTTTTCTCCAGACTAAACAACCCCAGTTCCCTCAGCCACTCCTCATGTGACAGATAAAATTCACACTTTTTTGATTACTGCAGGCCTCAAAAGATCAGAATTCAGATGGAAATTTCCTGTGGCTGTTCTATTAATGTCATGACACATTTAACAACAGCATTAATGTATCACACCTCAAGAAGAAAACCCCTTAAAAGGGTATGATACTGAAAGAGAGGTCTCCTTTTTACAGTAAAGCTAAAAAGTATTTTGTTTACAACAAAACACTAATCTGTTGATCATTATTTGCATTAAAAACTTCAGTGCCAAACAAGCAGCAGTTACAAGTTTTTACTGCTTTAGCATTACAGTCTCCCTGAACGTGTGATTTAGAGGCTAGAATCTACTCTTACACCAAAGTTAAAGCAACCTGCTTTTTTTTTCTCTTTTAATATAAGAACATTTTCACACCTTCCCCTAGTATTTAATTTTTGCTGCACTTCACACCAAAGCCCAGCTGACTTTGTAAAAACCACCTACAGGAAATCACACTAAACTCAGAAATACCATATGGCTGCTGAACGAGAAAATAGCCATGGTTACCAAACCAAATTAATGCCATTGATCACTTTAAAGAGAGATAGATGTAGGCTTGCTAATTACCTGAGGTGCTTATTACGTATTTCAAAGTTTAAAAGTAATCCTATCCCCCTATCAAAGCCAGTATATCAATCATCTCTGTTAAAGGCTTAGAGAAAAAGTCAAGCTTACTGCCCAAATAAATCTATGGTCAACATATGAGAAACATTACTATGAAAGCCATTCAAAAAGCCTCCTCATGGGAAAGGGTAACATTATAAGAACTAAGTGTTTTCACATGTTGTTTTTACCTTTGTTCTTTCAAAGTCTTACTTTTCACCTCTTCTACAGCAAGGTTCTTCTGGAGCCTACTAATCTGAATTCCATCTCTTTCTTCTCAAGGCCCCTTGGGATCGCTTCTCCCCCATCACTGTCCTTTGTTCCTGCTACAGTAATTCTCTGAGCAGTCAAAAATAGCTTCACGTGGCATTCTCCAACAGAGCCAGGAATCTGTGATGGTAGTGGATTTGGAAAGAAGGAGTGAAAAGAAAAAATTGTGAAGAGAAAACACCCACATTCTCAGCAATGTTGTGACTGCTGTGGCCTTATTTATCACTTCATATAACCTGCAAGCAACCTTAACTTTGCTACAATGAGTTCAAAAGCAGGCTAAAAAAGTGGAAAACCCAATCAGTGCATTTTATTCCCTACATATATACTGTGTCCCTCAAAAGGGGAAAAAACCCCTCCTGAGTCATGCCATAACGTTTCAAATCCTAAGGCAGTCTTCCATATTTTGCACTACTCTTGTATCAAGCCCTGACTTCAACACCCATCTGCTTTTAACCAACATTCATGTTTAAGCTTCTAATCTCAAAATAACTGTGTCCTCAAACCAGGCTATGATATTACTACAGGATAAAGAAGAAAATAAACCCTAAAGAAGAAAACAAATCTTTCTGTGGAATCTGATTTTTCTTTCTATTTAATGACCGCCAAAATATCCTACACTACAACGACAGTACAATTCAACCACTCTATTCTGAAACAGAACATGAGCATCAAAGGATGGTTTGTTTTCTTACTTTAACATTTAAAGATAATTACTCAAGCAAAAAAGCCCCCTGGATGTCTGCTTGCCTCTTAAATTTCTATTTCAATTTACATGGACATTCAGCAATCAGCACAGCAGCCCCCCACAACTGCAGTTTCTGGGAGCTACAAAAAAACTGAAGAAGCACAAGTCATTTACTTTGCATTCAGAGAAAATCATAAATATATGTAAAATAAATACAATTTGTAAATGTTATATACATTATAATATAGTGTGAAGATTTGATTACAAGCTTAAACATCTGCCACAAGAGACTACAAATCACAGAATCTCCTGAGCTGGAACAGAACCACAAGGAGCATTCAGTCCAACTCCTGCACAGGACAGCCCCAAGAATCACATCATGTGCCTGAGGGCATTGTCCAAACCCTTCTCGAACTCTGGCAGCCTTAGTGCCATGCCAACATTTGAAGTATTTATATTTTTCTGATACACCTTTCCCTGGTCCCACCTTGGCTGTTTGACACTAGATCTCTTCCACACTCATCCCTGCAGGCTGCTTGCTTCAGGCTCTTATTCCTTTGTCCAGTTAAGAAAACCCTTGTTCCTTTCCAGTCTCAATTCATACCATCTGCTTCCTGGCACCTATTTTTGCCTGTAGTTCCCCCAGTCAACACTCTTAAAGCTGAGCACTTTTATAAACCCACTGACAATCCAGATGCCTTGTCCTAAGTGTTTGTTACTATTTCACAGGTTTGTCCAAGCCAGATATTCTATAAAAAGCTATTTGCAATTCTGATCAGAGAGTTTTTGTTCATATAAATCACACACATGCTACAGACACACTTTGAGTAACTACAGCTCTTCATCCCTCTCCTGAAGAGCTGGTTCTCATTTACATCCATACAATGTGAACCATCAACCATTCTGCAAAAATATATTTTTCCATCTTCTCCAGAGACTGGGAAAAAGAGATAGAATGTCCTATCGCCTTACTCACAGAAAAGTTTTCCATTAATTCTAATATCCTCTCAACCTCTACTGGGACGAGGATGTGAAGAACGCAGCAGGTGAGCTGTCCCTGATGCAGCAACTAACCCATTCCCAAAGTGGGGTACAGCCAGAGCTCCTGCCCTGCACTGGCTGCAGGTGCCAACTCCACAAATAACGTGGGAACTGGTTGCTCACACTGAATCCAGAAACTGAAGAGGCTTCCACATCCCTTTGGACAGACCTCCGCCTTAAATGGTCTCTCCAACACACCTCCAGCATTTCCCACCGCCACTGGAAGCGACGCTTAAGCAACCTTGTCACAACATCGGCTGTGCAGACAGAAGTCGGGAATTACCGTATCCTCATCTCCCAAGACAAAGGGTGCCATATGAGCTCCCTTTTGAAACCACTGCCGGTAGACCTATTCTCAAGGAGTCTTTGCTCCTAACAAATAAAATAGGCAACTACAAGCAGCGTATGTCTGAACAAAGGGCAGGAGCACACGAAAGGCTGATCACATCTCAGTCCGTAACGAACGGAAAAAGTTAGGTGCTTGAACACCTTTAAATAAAGGAAAAAAATAAAAAGGCCCCAGGTCCCCGTAAAATAAACACAAAAGATTCAGAAGTGAAGGTGAAGAATTAATTCATTTTTACAGGATATTTTAAGGTACGGCTCAGCCGACACAAGGGCACCTCCGCCCCCAGTAGGGCTCTCCCCACGGAGGGGCCGCCGCTGTCCCTCGGGCGCGGCTCCCCGGGGCGCTGCCCCCGGACCGGGGGTTCCTCCCCCGCTACACGAGCGTGGGGCGGCCACCACCGCCTCCTCCCCGGTGCCGCCGGCCCGACCTGGTACCTCGGCGGCGCGGAGAGACCGCCCCACG